>NJRP01000025.1:1385730-1464181 GCA_003063835.1 Aphaenogaster floridana
GTGTATAATTAAAATAGAAATTATATATATATATATATATAATATATATATAATAGAAATAATATATATATATGTATATATATTGCTATCAGTTTATTTATTATTATTTATTATTACTGTTGAATTTTTATATTTTGGACCGAAATTTGTATGCTGTCGATTTTAAATTCTATCTTTGAGAGATGTCACATTTTTTCTTTATTCACTTACAGTAGAAATTATGACCTCCTTTACATCTTGCAGTCTTGACCTATTGTTAGTGACACATCCAACCAGGATTTTTTCACCTCTTGATCCACAGCAACGGGACTTCAATACACTTTGTTATCACAATTAACCATTGTGATAACTGTAAGTTGAAGATGGCTCAAAGATGAGCCGAAGCGTCCTAATTATTAGACGTATTTTTATATTATATACTGTATTTTTTATTTGCACACTAATTGTCTGACTCATATTGCCGTTTCTTTTTTTCGTTTTTACATTTTAATATCATGAGTCTTAATGCAATTTTATAATATATATATAATCGATTTATCGTATTTAAAATATTTATATTTGAAAAGTGGGAGACCTGCTCATCTTAAAACATGTTAGGGATACTGGAAATAATTATTTTTACGTGAATATATTAAACGTCATTATATTTTCTGACTTCTTGGTACATAAATTAGTCCATACTTTTATACTGCTTATGCTACAAGCGCATCTCAGAAAATTAATTAGAAAATATCTTATGCCGTATGCTTAATTATGCGTAAAAGAAGAAATACCGCTTAGATTATATCGGAGAATACAAGTGGCTCTGGAGTAAATAAGATTCCCTCGTGACGAAATTAACGACAAGATATGTAAGCGATTAAATTACGTCGATTTACGCACACGCGAGGCGAATGGGCGCGAGGGAGGGGGGAGGTAGAGGGGGAATAAACGAGACAAACGAGAACCTGTCGCGAGAAAGTCGTTGTTTTTTGTGAGAGAAGTCAGAGAAGTAATTATCGAGGGACAGGCGCGCGCGAAGGAACGCACGTGTGTCGCATTCACCCCCGACGCGATGGGGGTAACCTTTCACACAGCCCGGAGAATATAAGTTTCCCCGGGAGAGCCAACGACGTTTCTTCTCCGGAGCTCCGGCCCGTCTCCGGTTCCATAATGCTCTCTCTGTAATACGAGCGAGAACACGAAATTGAGGCGTTTATACCCCGCGATTAAGAAGTTTTGTAATATTGTATTTTTTGCGCCGCGTCTCGTCGATCTCTGTCAAACTGACGCTTGCGAAACATCGCGGGGGGAAACCGCGGTCGAAGTGGCGCATTATGTCGATGTGCTTTTTGCCGGCAAACTTTCGCGCGACCATCGCAATCGTGTTACGTCGAATTCTAATACGCAATATTTCAAGAGACGCAATTTTCACGTTAATTCTTCGGCGAATATCAAGTCGATTTTTCCTTAATTATGATATCTGAAAACTCTCGTTAAAGTATGGGTGGGAATTTTATGAGACGTTCTGTATTTAAATTGCGTTTTTACTATTAAAACGGTGCTTGCTCATTTCTCTTTTTCAATATTTTATCTCGCGCTTTTCCGATTCTACTCGTTTTCTTTAAATCGACTCCCCGTAGACTTCGCATCCTAAGACTCGTCGATAGGTGAAGTGAAACAGGGAGTCGTATATATGTTTACCTTGGAGACCCCGTGGTAGGTTGTCGCAGGTGCGAAGAAAGGAACCATCCTCGAGAGGAGGAAGCCTTTCAGAAATGTTGGGTGGATTCTTCCGACCCTTCGCAGGATGGACATTGAACACGTTTAAATTCCAGTGAATCGTTCGAACAGGTATCGCCCCTCGCGTGGTCGAGGCTGTGGAATTTTTCGATCGAAACACAATACGGAGATCACATCCCCGTCCACATCGCCGTCTCTCTTTTCGTATGAAAGCTATCTTGTATTAAAAATGACCAAAGAGGACGATGCATATATAAAAAAGCATTTTTCCAAATTATCTTTTAGCTTCTTTTTAATTTTATTTTTATTATTAAATTAATAAATAATTAATGGTACAAAAAATAGAGGCAATTCCGTTTATAATATGTGAAATTGTGGAAGGATGTTTTTCAAATTTTCTTCAAATAGTTTGCGTTCTTAAAATTATTTGCAGTTAAATTTTCTCAATTTATAAATTATAATTATATGATAAGCATGACATATAACAAGTCTTATCTAAATTCCCTTCAGAAATCAAATATTGAAAACCATTTTCAATTATGTATAATCTGAAAGCAATTTTCGTGACAAGCTTGTCTAACTTATCCTGTCAAAAGAAATCAATCAAGAAATCTAATCTGTATATAATCATACATTAGCATGTAATCTGCATTATGAAAAATATCTGTAAAAATAAGAAAAGAAATAATACATGGCAATCCATCTTCAGGTATTTATCGCGATAGTCGACGCTATTATTGAAGATACCGAGATTTTTCTATCAATGTGCTCACGGTAATCATAGTTCGATAGACGCAAAATAGATCATTAAATTATACAACGTGGTTGTGTAAGCCAAACACGCTTGAACCGGCCAGCGAACACCGAAATCTGGAAAGTATTTTTCGATGATTTACGAGCGACCGCGTTATACGTGCCGACTCGGTTTCCGGACGACGAAGAAAGCACCGAAATTTTGGTCTATACTGTGGACGACGTTGCGTCTCGATGACTGCTCTAACAGCAGTTAGGGAAGTTAACGATCGGTCGTGAGTGATAAACGATCTTGTGAAGTTTTAAGACAGCGGTTCGAAAAGAATTAGATTTTGATGCCACGCAAGGATTTTAGAAAACTTACGATCTACATTTATACGCTTTGAATTATAGTCTGCGATTGAACCATTGTTACAAAAAGCGAAAACCAAATTTCGAGATAATGTTTTAATTATTTTAAAATCGAATCCTTTTTTAATGATTGTATTGTCTATCATCCTTTCACAATTAATACTTTCTACTATCGATATTAGATATCTGGAAAAAATAAACTTAAAGTTAAAGCTAAAGTTGAGTAAAATTCATATAAAATTAGAAAAATTACTATATCGAATGCAATCGAAGAGAAGGACACTTTCTGCTTTATTTTTTTACGATTAAACTTACACGAAACCTCTGTGGAGAGAGGTGATTTACGATTATTCTCGCGTGATAGTTTCGCACGCGACGAGTTTCGGAAAAGCGGCATTGAATTTTCCGTCACAACGAACGCGACGTTGCGTCGCAGGAAGACAAGGGGATGGGTAACGGCAAGTGTATCGACCCCTAAAGTGCACAACCTGCGACACCCTGAGATCAGGGTGTTTTCTTCCACGGGGTCGCCCGTAAAAATGCAGGAGCGTTCCCGGCAAGAGAGGAGGGCGACGCAGCGGAGTATACGTCATCCGACACTCTCGCAGGTCCCCAGGGTGGGTTAAACGGTATCATCCCCATATGGAAGGGTCCGTACCACGTCGTAAACCACACAGGGCACCATCTGCGCTCGTTTCAACGTCCCGCTACCGCCTTTTCCATGAACCTGTCCGCGTTCGTAAAATGCGTTGACGACTAAGCACACGCATGATGCAACACGGATGCGTTCAGCAGCTCACGCACGCAGGACAGATTTATCATAATAGATCTCTGAAAAATCCAAAAGAACGACACTATTGCGAGAATAGAGAAAATACGTAATATGTCGTATCAAATATATTCGATAAACGCGGCGATATACTCGAGCAAATATAGTTTCCTCTGACAAAATTTAATTTCATGCTATACCTGAAAGTTATCTGATAAATTTTGACATCATATACCTTGGCAATGAATAACGAAGCTAGAAGTAAATTGAAATTATTTGTAGAATAAGATTTTGTTATTTATTTGTATTTTTGCAGATAAATGCGCAAAATTTTTAGTTTTAAAAACAAGCAATAAAACTTTTCTTCGCCAGTGAATAATTAACAAGAAGGTATATTAGATGTAATCGACATAACTAGGCCAAAATTTATTTGAAAAATTCACAACGTTTCGACCATTGGTTCTGGTCCTCTTCAGGTGTTAATAAATTATAATAAATAGATTAAGACGAACATTCTATAAATGTGGCGTAGTGCCTAATGAAGCCAAAAATCTAGACTAAAGAAAAAAGAATATAAGATTCGTTGCCATAAATTACAAAAATTGCAAAAAGTGGTGAGTTAAAAATTTACATATTGTTCGAGTCAAGTCAAAAGAAGGTATATCAGTAGTTAGTCTGTATCCTTCTGTAGGTTGATCGTGTTTTTATGTTTTTGATGAGAAACATTTCCGCGATCTCTCGTTTTTTCGTATGTCTTTCTTTATGCAAAATTTCTGGACTTGACCAATTAAAGTCATGGTTATGGGAAAGACGGTGTTCGCTTATTACTGAGTGGTTACTGAAATGCTTCTTAATATGTTCCTTAATACGTGTTTCAAGATGTCTTTTCGTTTGTCCTATATAAGTGGCGTTACAATCAGAGCAATTAATCTTATAAATTAATTCGGTTTGTTTACAATCCGTTTTAGTTTTAAGTTACGACATTTTCGTTAGATGTATTTCGATTTTCGAAGAATAGTATTCGTGCGTAGAGTCATATTACACTGTTACATATGCTCCCCTGAACGGGCATACATGTGCGTCTTTGCGACAGTAAACTCCAGGAGGTCCGACTTGTAGGCAGGACATTCCGCGGGCTGTGGTACACGTGGGACCTCCCTGCACGTCGTTGGAAAAAGGGCATACAAAAACCACGGTTTGTTTAAAGATCACTATTTCCTTTCAGGCACTTTGCCTTGCTCGTTCTTTTTCCCCTCATCATGACCCTTGTGACGACGCGATCTGTCGATTTTGTGGGCTTGTTACGTTCTTCGTTACGATCTCAATCGCAGTGTAAAGTAACCAATATTTGAAGTGCTTGCATTCGAATCTTAAATTCACGTTTAATTTAGAAGGACAAACATTATGCAAGACAAAGAGACTAGATTTTCTTAAGCACACGTCATGTAACTTTTAATTTAATTTCGTTATCTCTTCCTGGACGGGTCGCCGAACGACACTTTGATGACGAATAAATTCTCATTAGACATGAGGAGATGCGTAACATTTCGAAATAATTGACCGACGCCCGGTTTCCTGTCTGCGGTCGTCCAGGATCCGGCATGTCCTGGGTGTTTGAAACGTGACTCATGGATCATGTCGCAATCGCGAATAACTGCAACGATGACGGACGCCGATGCAGATGTTGACACGTCGTCTCATAAGACCCTGCTTATGTGTTGCGCATATGCAGACTTGTGCTCTTTTGTCGTCAGATTTTATGGTGTTTAATTCACCGCGTTGGCATATTGCCCTACCGTTCGATGCATATTTCGCTTATATAAGAGGAGGATAATGTTATTACCGAGAGGTAAACCGCTGACCAAAATTGTGTACACCAATGCCCAAAATTGGGCATTACTAAGTACACAAAAGTACACTAAAAGTACACAATTTTTGGGCATTACTAGGGAATTTTTTATGTAATGCCCACTAATGTGCCCTAGTAATGCCCACTAATGCCCCAAATCTGTACACCGCAATGCCCTCAGCGGTTTACCCCTCGGTTATTACATTGCACCGCAATGTTGCAATATGTTTTCCCAATTATAAATTAAAGAATAAAAACATAAATGTCTTCACACACATCTAGATATATTTATATTTTTTTAAGATAAAAGGAAAGTTAAATTACACATTTTCAAAGGAATACGTCAAATATATATAATGCATTAAATTTCTGTCATTTAAGATTTATATCTAATAATTTTATATTTTGTTTTGCATGAATATTTAACGCTTTAAGGCTCAATGTACATGATTATGTACATTCATTTTGAACTCTTCCCAAATGTTTTGTATTGATAAAGTAATGTTTCTATCGGTGTAACACTTTTGATCCGTGCTACACAGGGTGTTTGTTATTTAATTACTTATCAGATTTATTTCGTTACTTTTTTTTAAATAAATGAAGTTTTTTGAAGTTATTCTTAAAAATCATCAAAAATGTGATTTTTCAAAGTTTATTAGCTATAACTTTTTAACGAAGCGTTTCCGGACTTATGTTTATAGGAACTTTTGACGTAGAACTACGTCTTTCTCCATAAAAATGCAAATTTTTATAAAATTCAGGTGGCATTCGTTTGTCCACGATTTGTCCACGTTTGTCCACCCAAAATTTTCGTTTGCTCACCCTTCAAAAAAAGTTATGATCAAATAAAAAAATTGGGAAAAATTTAACATCAGCACCCCGAAATGCAAATTTTTATAAAATTCAGGTGGCATTCGTTTGTCCACGATTTGTCCACCCAAAATTTTCGTTTGCTCACCCTTAAAAAAAAATTATGTCCAAATTAAAAAATAGAAAAAAATTTGACATCAGCACCCTCATGAATATTTTTCATCAATTTCTAAGCGTGATGCTATTGTCCACGATTTGTCCACGTTTGTCCACCCAAAATTTTTGTTTGCCCATTGTTCAGAAAAAAGTTATGACCAAATTAAAAGAGAAAGTGTCAAGAAATAGTGATAGTTGACGTAGTTCTACGTTGTTGGTTGCGGCTCAGTTGCTACTGAGCCCCTTTGATTTTTTTGTTCCAAATTCAATTTTTTATAAGACCCTAAAGTTTCATTGACCTGGAACACTCTGTATATATATTTCACTATATTGACAGTTAATTTAAGAATATGGTACAATTTCCGCAATTAGCAAATATTATGTTACTAGAGAGTAGTCTAATTGTCGGCGGAGGAAAACATTATTTTCCATTAAATCTCTGGGTGCGGATTGAATTGCGTGGAAATGTTGCTATATATCTCTTGCGGACGAAATCCAGTGACGGTGACGGGATAATGGCGAAACAGAGAGGGACACCGCATCGGTTTTTCAGCGGCCAGAAAGGGCGTAAGTCCGTCTCCGCCATGTGTTACACGACATGCGGAACCGGAGAGATGGTAAAAAAGCATCACAGCGCGACGCGCAGGGGTAGAGAAGGCAAAATGGATCGAGGGTGTTGCGAGGGGTTGAATTATAAAGATGAAAGCCGTTGTCAATAGGGAGGTCCACCGCCACCCTTCTCTTTATCCTCTTTTGCACCCTCTACCGCGGGACCGAGAGAGCGTTCTGTCTCCTTCAGCCGTCTCTCTTTGGCACAGGGTGCTCTCCTTTTTCTCTCTTCTTTTTTTCCATTTCTCTCGCCGCGTGCGCGCCCGCTTTCACCAATAATAATACGACCCACGTCTCTCAAAACCGACGCCGGAACCGTCGTTCCGATAGCAATGAGTTTTCAGATCGGTCTACTGGAAGATAAGATACGCGCTGCAGTAATCAAGCGCGGCGGCTGAAACTTTGCGACTTGCTGGTGTAGCTTCGCTTTACACGCGAGACGCTGGTTTCGCATAAATACGTACGTCGAACAAAGTTCGGGTAACACATCGCTCGTCGATAACTCGTTCTTTCGCTCCACGCAACGTCGAGTATTTTTATCGCGTGTTTTTAAAGTTTGTTCTGAAAAAAGTATCGATAAGCAATTATGTATTTCATCAATTTCTTATAGCTTATATTTATGGACTTCCAAGCTCCACCTTCTCCCTGTTGAGTTATACATAATGCGTCATTAAAGCGAATTAAGTCCGGTTTAATCTGGACGATCTTTCAGACCGGGTAAGTGTTACAAAAGTGGCGAATTTACTTCGGCGAATAACAATTATTCATTCGACAGGCTATTATGTTTTCCGTGTGAAATCACGAGGATCAAAGGAGAAATGTGTAACGATGGTTAATTTCTCGTTTGATGAAATCATGCGGTAACGAATTAAAGCGAGAGCGTCGCGAGCAGGATACTGAAATGAGCATAATGCGTGTAACGCGATATTCGCACTTGTAAGAGATCAACGAGATAGTTCTTTCCATGATTTTTCCATCGTGCACGTTGATCCCGGCAATAGGTCAGGCTACAAAGACCGGTTCTTTCCGAGATGTTCGCGCGATCGTAGATCACAAGAGGATCTCGTTGAGATCGTCGTCATCGTTCTCCGACTACAAACGAATCTCGTTAGAGATCGTTGCCGCGAGGCCGAGTCTGTAATTCCTATCTGTAATTTCAGGGCCGTACTCGCCACATGCTTTTCTCACGACTCTATGTATATATTGACGGGCGGCGTCACGACAAAAAGGCGTAAGCGACAAAAATCTAAAAATAAGATTATTATGGAAAACAGGTTGCAAAAGTCAAGTATTGGTTCTACTGTCTACACTAAAAAAAAAATTCTTGGTAAACTTGTGAGATGCGTTTAGTGTATTTTCTTTCGAAGTATTTGATTATTATTACCGATTATAATAATAGTAACAAAACATTTTGTAATAATTATAAACATTTGTAATAATTATAAAAGAGCAAATTTTGTTTAGTTGAGCCAACTAAATTATGTAATACTTATTGTACGTTTAGTTGAAACTATTTTACCAAGGTGCTTGGTAACATTAACCAAGCCTAGATTTTTATAACCAAGCCTTTCTTTTAATATATGGTTGTATTCATAAAAAATTCGAGAATTGTCAATTTTATTACTAATTAATAAAAAAAATTGCACCTTGAATAACATTTTGTGTATTTTTCTCAATTGCTGGATCTCCTGTAAAATTTGGTAAAAGCCGCTTACGCCTTTTTGTCGTGACGTCGATATATCCAATTTTGCTGGATATTTTTATACATTCTATTTTGAAAATTTAGTTTTCGCGATAAGTTATTAAATAATTAAACATAATTATTAAATATAATCAAATTGAATAATATAGTTAATGTTATATTTAATATATATATTTATATATATAGTTTTATATATTTTTTATATTTAATATAGTTATTAAATATAAATAGAAATTACTTTATTACGTTTAGACGTAATAAAGTAATCTCTATTTATATTCGGTAAAATCGGACTTGCGCTTGCTCTTATAAATCGATTTTGAACACAGTATAGCACGAGAAGTCAAGATAGTTATTTAGGTCCTCCAAAAGCTAAAAAAAAACATATATATGAAAAAGGAATAAATCTTTCTAAATTGATCCCCTGTTTGATCCACGGGCCGACGCCGAGCGTCAATTTCGTGCGGTTTATATTTTTTTTCGCCGATGCAACAATAGCTAACTGCCCCTTTGAGGGTGTGATGCACACAGAAGGGAGGACGATCGAATCGGCCATTCGTTTCAACCCTTGACACCCTACCGACTCGGAAAACGAGGCGCGCCTCGCGAGACGGATCGGTTCGCGACGCGCGCCTCGAAAATCGCCGTGTAATTCCGATTGCCGGTTCGGAGCCGGCTTGTGTTTTCCGACTTCGAAGGGGGAAGAAACGCCAGTTCGGTGACGGCATTGTGGTGGCATTGTGCCGGCGATTATGCGTCGTGCAACGCTGGTCGGGGATACGTGGGAGCGACCGGGTGCGGGCCGCGAATCCGTGACGAATTTACTTTGGTGATGTTCATCCTATACGGGATATTCGCGAAATCGCTAGTTGATCCGCGAGATTACGACAGAGACAAGTCAAAAGCGGTTCGCCATTTTCCTTATACACATATAGTTATTACTACGAACATTGAATTAATGATATAACTAGAATCTGTTTGTATTACTATGAAATATTAATCTTTGTACCATTGCACTTCTTGAATATATTATTATTTTTACATTTGAAGTAATTTCAAATGAATTTAGATGTATTAAAATGTATATGCCAAAGCAAATAAATTATTAAATTAGCTTAATAAAATGACTAACATTTAAAGGATTTCTAATATTTTTATTGTTATGACATTAAAATTCGCCGAAATAACAAAAGAAATAAAAAATCGATTTAAATATTAATTTTAATGTTACATCGACTTATTGTTAGTAATTTTCTCATCTGTTTTGATACACATATTTATTTTTTAAGTCTTGACATTAAACCTAAAATAAGTGTAGGCAATCTTTGTAATTTTCATTGAAATAAAACAGTATATTTTGCGCAAAATAACAAATCAAAGAAAGTTTAAAGATATCTAATTTTAAATGCTCACATTAAATGTACTATTGAGCAAAAAATATTGCCAGCCTTCGTCAACACTTAATTGTCCGGAAAGTCAAACGCACTGTCGGAGGCAGAGTTCGATCTCCGGATCGTACTCTCCGCGGAAGGAGTCTGACGAAGTTCGTTAAGGAAGACTTGCGCGAAAAAGGGAGGGAGAGGAAAAAAAGAGAAATAAAATAAGAAACGAACGGCGAGTGAAATCTCGCGGGAGAGAATAATGACCCGTCGATCCGATCGACGATTATAAATTGCGGCACGCAGCTGGAACTATCGACGCCGTTGCTCGCGTACGGATGGACGAACGATGTACCGGTCTCTTGCCGGATCGATCGATCAGCTGACCGTCATCATGGATCCATCGATGTTTCTCCTCTGTCATTAGACGGACGAGGGATTTTGCATGAATATCATTTGGCGGACTCCGTACTCCGTAGCGTTAGACAAAACGCACTGTAAAAAAAGGATGTAATATTACTTCACTATTTATGATGGAAACTTACAAAATCACGTATTTTCACAATAATAATTGTTGTAAAAATACATGATTTTGTTACGTTTCCGTTATAAATAATGTAACTTTTACACTTATTTACATATAATTTTTACACTTGTTCCTGTAATTTTACATACTTTTTTTACAGTGCGGATTCTAGGATGGAGCGAAATAATAATTTTCGAGGGGTAAACCGCTGACCAGAATTGTGTACACCAATGCCTAGTAATGACCAAAATTGGGCATTACTAAGTACACAAAGCACACAAAAGCACACTAAAAGTACACAATTTTTGGGCATTACTAGTGAATTTTTTATGTAATACCCACTAATGTGCCCTAGTAATGCCCACTAATGCCCCAAATCTGTATACCGCAATGTCCTCAGCGGTTTACCTCTCGATAATTTTACTCAACAAGAAATTGGATGTGGAATATTTTTCTTGTGTTAGCGAAAATACACCAAAAAATTTTTTTCAATTAGCAAATATAATTTCATAATTAATTTTGTTATTTTGCTTCTTCCCGTTTTAATTGAATTCATTGCGAAGAAATTAGAGGAAACGAGAGTTTAATCGACTTAACGGGAAAAATAATGTGTAATGTAATAAAAGGATATAATCTTTGTATTATCTTTACAAGAAACGTAGTACCTACATATTTATTTTTTACAAAAAGTTACTTTTAACGATCAGCGCGTGCTGAATGTTTTTCTGCCATCCGCGGCGGACGTATATACGAGCGTCGACGATTGCATACAGGACGCTTTTAGTAAATTGAGCGTTTGCGCGTCGTTCGTGTTCGTGCGTACAAAAATCCAGCGAGGCCCCGTTAGCCTAATTAGCCGGTTGCATCTCGCGGCCAGAAGATTGTCGCGTCGCGCCGACTCGAAAAGTGAGGAGGTGATTCGAGCGGAGTCGAGCGTGCGAAGAGGTCTCATTCGAAACAATTGCTGCCGGTCTATCAAGCTTCATCAGGGTGATTAGCGAACGACGTACCCCGCGGGTCGTCCCTTTAGATTAGCCACAGCAGTGTCCTCCCGCTCTCTCCCGGTCCCCCCCCCTCTGCTCGCTTGCCGCCGTCGTCTCCACCTTCTCTCCTCGCCTTCGTCTTCTTCTCGTTCTCATCTCGTGCGATCGTGCCGCTCGTTCCAGCCACCAATGAGCGTTGCATGTCGGTCAATGACACGCGCGAACACGCGGACAAAGTGGCACGTCGACGTCACGCAGAGGTTCCTTCTTCCAAGCCCATTCCTCTCCTTCCTTTCGTGACTCTTCTCTTTTTCTCCTTCGCCTGGTATCATCGTTGCCTTTTTATCGTCCGGAGCGTGTTTAAATTAACGATAGGAACGCCGGGATGAGAAGAGAGAGAAGAGGAAGCGTACGTACGGAAATCATAGGCTACTCCTTCGAGAGTCGTTAAAATCCGCATCACGATAAGATTGGTTTCATCAAGTATTACATCATTTGATTTAACTGCTATTATTGCACTTATTCCTAATGCAGTGATAACTTTAACCGATATTTAATCGAAGTCTTAGAGTGAATCGGGGCTCTTGCGGAGCTAAGGAAATATTTGTCGAAGAAAGATTGATCGAAGATTTCTTCCTGAGTAGAGATTTTTCATATTGCTAGCATATATATATTTATTATTGTTTTTTGGATAATACTCTATAACTAGAGATAGCCTGTCTATAAAAACAAAAGCGCATGATACACTTAATTTTCCTCGTTTCCTGAAATCATCTCAACCACTGTCTATTTAAGTTAATAACGATGCGATGGCAGGATCGGGGAGGAAACGAAAGTATCTTCCGCATGCAAGAGCAACATTGTAGGCTGTAACGCGTTCCTTATTTTTGCACTTCTTTATTAGTATGTCGCTCGTCTCGTCGCTGTCATTATCCCGTTAATAACGTATTATCAAGATAGGAACATCCGTCCATATATTTTCTTTTCCATTTTCGTTTCTAACCGCTCGAGGACACATTTAAAAACAAGCAATTATATCGTATTTACATAAATACGATTACAGTAAAGCTAAATTAAATCTTTTTATAATAATACGTTTTGTACGATCTATATACGGGTACATAGATAAATCTTCTGATTACTGTCCCCACTATGATTAAAGTAACGATAGGAAGTTGATGGTCGGAGGAAATGAAATGCCATATATCTTCCTTAAAGCGCATTATCGATTATTTAATCTTGTTATATATCTGTTGGAGAGTAGGTGCATAATGCTACGAACTATTCCATACCAAAATGATCATCTCTCTCTTTCTTTTTCGAAACAGAAAATATCTCCACTCTTTCGAGATTTTAATAATCTTATAATACATTGTACATGAAAAAATTCAAAGATTATTATAACATAAGGAACTCTACGGCAATACTCTCTTTAAGATGTTTTTTGAAATTTGCACTATTTTACGAAAACTGTAAATTTCGTAAATTTTTTGGTATTCTTAATCTTAAAATTCCTTTACCTACAATTTTTATTACGAGGTAATTAAAATTCTGTAAAAGTAAATTTTCCTTTTTTAAAATTTAATTAGTTGTGGAATTGTTTCTATATTAAAAGTTTGCAATATATGGATATTCATATATATTGCTGCTTTTATGTTTAAATTTTCGATTGATTTTAATAAAAAAACAGTTCTACATACATTTGATATTGTTTTAATATTGTTGAGTAGTGTCGTTATTCAATAGACATTTCGAAGGCGGAATCTCTTTGAAGAAACCTAAATTAAACTTTATGAGTTCGAAGAGCCGGTTATTGATGTGGGAAAAATCGCAGTTGGGTCTCACAGTGATAGGCTTCGTGGATAAGTTACGTGGAACCGACCATGTTCCACTATGTCATCCATTTATTATCTATCAACTAAGCGTTTCTAATTTCCTACTTTATTAGTGCGCGTCTTTTCATCTACTTATTACTTTTATTAGGATAGTTACGAAGTGGGTGATCTATAGCTTCCTCGGTCCATAGTTCTTGAAATAGATGATTACACTAAAAAGAAAGAAAATTCTCTATTATCGTAATATACACGTTACAAAAATATATATACTTTAATGCATGAAATATTTTTTATATAATAATTTCTACTAATAATAATATAAAATTGCTACGATATATGTATAATTTCAGACATTGAGGGTATCATTAAAGAGCAGTATCGTGTACATATTTTAATAAACAAATATTTTTTCCTTAAAATATAATATATAAAAATGTAAAAGAAGTTATTATTATTCGATAGAAATTACTCACTTAAGAGGGCATGAAAGAAAAAAAATTCCTGCTTTTTAATGATATCCTCTAAATGATGAAATCCTTCAAAATGATACTTGTCACACGTCGTTTCTGACGGAGCTTTAACTGTCCATCGTGCAGACATTATCAATGCACCCCGATCGATTTTGGTGGTTCGATAGTGACGCGGTCGCTATTTCTCGGCGGGAGCCCAGTTTCCTGGACCAATGACCACGCACGAGGGTATGCGGGGGGACGACAAAAATCCATGGGGTCTCTGCCGACCAGCCGAGAGTAGTCCAACTACCCTCCTGCAGGATAAGCCGAGATTGATTCGGCATTGCGAATAGGAGAGGGGGAACGACGACCGGCACCCCCGGGGGACCGATCCCAGCTGCGCCAGGAATGACTAATACGCGAAACGCTCTCGGGGTGCGTCCGCATCTAGGGGCGGTAAGCGAGAGATGCAGGGGGTGGATGCACCGCTCACCAAACCCGACATCGACGGTTGAAACGGACTTTGCACTCTTTTCTCAATTTTTGTTGTCGACGAAGTTTGAAACTCTCTTTGAACAGAATAGATTGATCTAAAGCGGAGTTACAATTTGTGATGTATAACATTTAGTTTCGTGATTGATTGCAAAAACTTAATTTTGTTGGAAAAATCTGATGTAAAAGTTATACCAGAGGTGGAGTTATACCCAAACGGTTGATCGCGATCGACCGGTCGATCGCGTGGCAACGTGAAATTCACAATACAACAGTTGTAATTGCAATGTTACCATAATTAATTTAATTATTGCTCTTTTATGTCCAATTGTAACATAAACACACAAAATAAAATAAACATGCTTATTTCACATATAAACCTAGATCGTTGCGACAGGGAACAGTAGATCGCGATGGGGTCGCTGAAAGTAGATCTTGGTGCTTCTAACAATAAGTTTGGCCACCTCTGGTTTACACGAATTGCACTTAGATAAGAATGCGCATTTCTTATCTAATATTTTCTTCGTTTGAATTCAAGATCATTTGCAACGTAGCAGTTTATCGGCGTCGATGCTGTCCGCTAATACTGCGTGCGGTCTCTTCTCTAACGCCCAAGTAGCAAACGCTTCGGCAAAAAGAAAGATATCCCGATGCACGAGCGGGCGACACGCCACCGAGCACATCGGACCAAGTGGGAACGTCTCTCCGACCATTACTTCACCTCGTGCTCGAGCGGATTCTGACTCCACGGGTTAATTCGACGGGATTGCGGTGAAGGGGAGGGGCGGTGAGGGCAATCAAACGACCGATTGACAGAGAGAAGAACCGAGATAGAGGGAACGCGCGCGTGCACACGAGAGAGGCGACGGTTTAGAGCGAACGCGGACGAGAGGAGAGAAGTAGAGAGAGGTTTGCTCTCGAGATATGTGGGAGCCACTCGGTCTCCTCGTACACACAGATAGTTTCGAACAACTTTAATTGATTTTAGGGGGACACGCGATCGTACCGGAGCGCGACAGTCGATCGTACTCGTTCTTGACCGTACGAATCACGAACGCGCTTGGACGGATGAGCGGACATTTTCAGTGAGCTAGAACTCGGTTGACTCTAAGAACAGCAAGATATTTGCAACTCGACCAAATTCAGCGAGATCGAATTGCGTATCATTATTATTGCGTATCATCAATCTTATACAGTTATGTGCAAAATAATAGCACTGCACAGAAATATTTCAAATATTAGAAATATATATTTTTTTTATCCTGACCACAAAAATCAGAATTTAATCCTAGATATACAGCCAAAACAGTTAAGCATAGTGGAGGAAACATGAAAAAATTTGGAGTTTCTTTTTTAAATCGGTGCTATTAGTTTGCACATATATAATTGTATATAATAAGCGTATCTTATAGGATGACTGATTTATCGTTTATATTTTAATTTATAGCCATAATGATAATAATAGTTAAACTTTTCGCATTAGATGTCTTTGGATTTGAAAAAATGATGTTTGAGGAAAGGCTTAAGTGATTCTCGATGTTCCAAGCGTTAAAATTACCTCAACTCGACTTGAAATTTAATCTCGAGTTCTTTTCCGATATTCTCCATGACATTTATTATATAATCATTTGCGATTATATAATTATATCATTTTGTATTACATAAAATGGTTATATAATCATTTCCAATCGAAGACGTGAGTTTCCGACTCGTGATTGCGATTCCGTTGGTGCCTTTGGCTGTTACATCTTGCCAAATATGCTAATTAGTCATATAGCAAACACAAATATTTTCCTTGTTATATCACACGCGCTTGTCTTATTCCGGGTATGATGAACGCGCATCGTTGCGCCGACGTGAGGTAGAGCTCCCGATTTCTCTAGAGACGCTCCGGAGCGTTGAATGGGCAGCGTTCGTAGGTTCAAAACTAGAACGGAAGCCGGTGCCCTATAGTTCTCCCCACAATCGATATGAGGCGACGCGGACCGGACTTCCATCCCCTGGAAACGAGGTCGCGCGACTCCCAAAGGGTGACATAGGGAGAAAGAGACTGGGATGTAAGGGGGGGGCCCGACGAAGGTTCGGCCGAGGGCTGAACTTGTTTGTCGGAAGCGTAGGTTCCCTGCTAATGCCCTGGTTAGTACTCCGGTTTCCTTTGTGCCACCCCACATAGGCAATGGCATCGTCCACCCCTCCAGACCATATCCCAGGTCGGTTTCATCCCCCGCGCGCGTTCAAACCATGTGGTGCACCCTTCCACGCGCGGCCACCATGGTAACACACTCCCGGTTCTATGCAATCTAAGTCCCGTCCACGCGCCCTATTTAAGCGGACCACGTGCCGGGGAGAAGGAGGGAGGATAAAATCTCGCGGAAAAATCGATTTTTCGAAATTTCATCAGCGACGGCATAGCGCATCAACTTTGCGAAAAGTTTGGATTAAGACAGAGATTTGTTTAATAATACGTAACCGAGTATAATTTTGTATTTTTAAGAATTATAATTAAAATGGAAGGTCCGTTAATTGGTATTAATTTCATTTAATTTCCATTTATTTATACATATGGTTATGTTCAAGAAGGTTCTAGCAATTCGCTAATTTGAAATTAATTCAACTTGTCGATATGTGTGTGGCTATCTCACTTATCACTCCAGAAAAAAAAATCAGTAATATTCACATACATACAAAATAATCTTATATTATTTATTGAATGTTTTTTCACAATATTATTGATATTATCATTGCCATATTTTATATTTATTGCTTATGCATAGGGGAAAGGGAGGGAAGATCCTATTTCGTAACGAGGCACGCGTGCCGCGGTCTTCTCCAAGCTGCGAAAGGGTTTCCACCTTCCAGGGGAACGTCTTCCCCGTCTCCGCTGGCCGCCCGATGCCTGTTCCCATTGTTCGTAAACGGGCCTTCACACCGGCGCGGCGCTTTACATGCCGCACCGAGCCACTCTAAATGATGAGATTTTCGCCGGCGGTCGAAGGCGCGAAGGAGAGACGAGGAACGCGAAGGGCCTGAAAAGGGGAATGGGGCGAACGAAGCCGCATTAAAGTATTGCACCGGCCCGCTTTTGCCATGGCTTTTGCGTCGCTTTTACGGTCGCGTGGAACAATGACGAATCCCCGACGTCATTGTGGCCGTCCCTGGCGGAGTCTGAGGAAAAGCGCAGGAACGAGAGGAAAACGTTGAAAGGAATTCGACGGGGGCTGGCGCGGAAGGGAGGAGGGCAAACGCCGCGGAGGGTTGCGGGCGGGCGAGAAGGGGGTACGCTGAAAGAGTTGGTATACGCGTCGGGTGACGATCACTCGCCGCTGATTACATGGACCATTGTGCAAGGACAACGGCGTCGGCATACGTGGGAGTGAAAGAGGATAAAGCGAGGAAAGGAGCGCGGTACTTTTGCGCGGTTCTTTGGATCGGGAGGGTGGTAAAACGCGCAGAAAGGGTGAGTCTCCGTTACGAGATATTGTCGCCGTCCGCGTGATTAAGACGTCCGACGATGCCTCAAGATATGAATCTCATTAATACATTTGACTAACGGATTGATGCACAGTCGCATCAATATTTTAAAGTGTATTTCATTTATTAATAGTTTATTTATCTTAAAGTGCAAACTTTGCAATGTGCAATTTGCATTGTACAAGTATAATATATTCATGTTTCATTGTATTTAATTGAACAGGCAGTTAGTCAGCTAATATTCTAAATATTATATATATAAATAGAGATTTTATTATATCCGAAATATATACTCCAGATTTGTACAACTGTAGGCGTATGCAAGTTAAACGCGAATAGGTTCCTATATTATCTAGTTTTACGGCATCGCATGGCTATCGCAATCGCGATCTTCGCGACGACGCGACGTCACGTTAAAGTGGCATCGATCGTCGAGCGGCAAGAGGAAAATCAGATCCTCCATCGAGTATCTTGATTGGAAGGGCGTGGTTTCCGGTATTTAGAGTGTTCCCTGATCCTCGACGTGCGTACGCACTTGCGTAACGACGTGGAGGAGGAAAAGAAGGACGACGACGACGACAACGGCGGCAACGACGACACGTTTTTCTCAAGCGTGGGAACATTTACGATCGTCGCGTTACGCTCGAGCTAGAATTGGTTAATGTTAATTAGCTTTATTAGTCCGATGACTTTTGCCCGACCATCGGTAGATCAATAATCCCATTTCTCGTTTCGAAAAGCCAGGATTTCCGCGAAAAATGTTGAAAGGTCTTAGATATTTCGAGACGCAGATATCGGAAAATAATCATTATTTAGACACAAAATCGGATAATTAACTTTATCGCGCTAGCATTGGTAAATTGATATTGTCAGACAGCCACTCTGGTTTTAGAAAATTATTGGAGCTTCTGCAAACAGATCGTTCTAGGATTTAAGATATTCTGAGAAATAAATACACTGCAAATATTGAGATTAAATGTAATAGTTGATAGAATAAGTCATTCATCTCCGATTAGAATTGGTTCATCTTATTATCTATAATGATAGTGAATATTATCATATTAATCGTATTACATTATCTTTAGAGTGTTATTCAATGATTTTTAGTCGACCATATAAATTAATAATTCAGTACATAAATTATTCGGTACATAAATGTGAGACAATAATTCAATTTTTATACTTTAAAAATATCGAGATAACTTGTCGTGCTTTCTTTATATATAGTTTCTCTTTAATATAGTTTTCTTATAAATGATAGCATAATTTAATTCACGAATGGTCGTGCAGAAATGTACCTAGCTTAAAAGTAAAATAACAAATTAATATAAATATATCTGATTAAGACGACTACATAATTTCTATTTTCAAATGTCATTTGTACATTCGCGTATTCGCTATTTCAGAAGTATAAATCAGAAGATAATTGTTAGAATGTAATTTATATAACGTGCAAGAGAGAAAGAAAGAGAGAAGAAAACGATGTTTTATCTGAACAACACGTTCTCATCGCGACCGTTCGCGGATTAGTCCGTGATATAAGCTACGTGATATCAGATATTGATCATCTGGGGCTACCGCCAAGATACCGAACGGTACACCCGTACATCAAACGTCGCGGCCGTTTGCAAAACCAGTCGCGAAGAAACCGGAAGCGAGTCGGATTCTTACATGGAAACGCCTCGATCCAACGCGGCCGGGCAGGTAGGACAGGTAAAACGGGTGGGGCTTCCGCCGTGAGAGATCGTCAAGATCGAGATCGATCGCGTCGATCGTGCGCCGGCGGCAAGAAACACCCCGATAACCGGACGAACTATCTCTGGTGACGCGAGCATCGGCGTTGCTCGCTCCTCCGTCTGTCTGTCGATCGACGGGTTACCTTTTTTCAGGATGTTTACTACCTGGAAAAATCTGGAAAACCTGGAATTTCCAGGGGATTTCTTTTCTACCCTTGAAACTCAGGGAATTTTCATGGAATTTTATTAGCACTCAGGACAATTTTTGAAATTTTACTTTTTTAAATTTAAATTCTGTTTCTTTCTGAAATAATTGTTTCTTTAATTTTTAATGCAGAATGTCGACAATTGCTTAACAATTGCTTAACAAAACATACATATGCGCATATATTCACATACATTCTCGTGTGATTCGCGAGTATTGTAAAAAATCAGGGTAACAGTAGAAGACAATACAGAAAAGAATTCACTGTTACTATACTATAGTGAGCCTTCCATATATTATAGGTTTCGCGACTCCAATTGTAGAAAAGGATGGGTATAGTCTCGTGGAAGACTATAAGAGGAAGAAACATTAAAAAGGATTTATATAATAAAATTAATTTATTTCAAAATTGCATTAAAAAATTCTCTAATCTTACCCGGAATTTTTAATAAAAATACCTGGAAAATCCGGGAATTCTCAGGAAAAATTTTTTCATGATTTGAGTAAACACCCTGCTTCTTGTTTCCCGATCGGGTGGAATCGTTACGCGGCGAACTGCCGTTTGTAATCCAATTAAGAAAGCGCGAATTGTGTGCGTGATGTAACGGAATCGCTTTCGTTACGTAAACGCGCGTCTTCGTTTCCGCGCGTCTATATGCGCGCGGGATCCGCGATAGAGAGAGAGAGAGAGAGAGAGAAGGGGGGGGGGAAATAGCGGAACCGAATTCGTTATTCCCTTCGATACGTTTCGCGATATCAAGAGGGTGATAAGTCTCCTGTTACATGCGCGAGTCGGTTACTTTCGTCGATTGCGAGATCGTTCCTGTGGCAATACGATCCGTGTAACGCGCCGCGCAACACGTAATCGGAAAATCGCGGCTGTTATATATGGTATAGCTCTTTTACTTGGATTTCTATTATATATGTATATTTTCACTTTGCCTGGAATAGGAAGAGCTTTAGTAACGCCTGCGCATTTTTCTAATTGATGCATGGGATGCCGCAATGCAATTTATTATACATTACTGAATTATACGCCTAATCAATAATATCAGGCGCATTGAAACGCTCAATTTCTGAGGGGAATCGGCGAGATCTCGACCTCGAGGTTCTTCGTATCCTGGGGAAAAGATTCGATATCGCGTAACGGCTTCCTCCAACCAGGTGCCACTTCCTCGTTCTCGGAGAATCTCGTATAAATACACCTGCACGCAGGTGGACGCGGGCGGACGGAGGAGTCATCGGGGAGAAGAAGGTGCGTCCGCCGTTATTATTCCGACATGAAAGATGCAAAGATATACGGAATCGCGATCAACGACGTGACAAAATTCGCATCTTTTTAATTCCGGAAGTCATGAAAGCGAATTAGGCTGACGTGAGTTTTTTCGCGTATGTCCCATTTCCATTTAAATTTACAACAAATTATACATTATATTATATTACGTTACAACAAATTGTACATTACATGTATAATTTATTGTAAATTTAAATGGAAATGGACATACATGGAAAAACTCACGTCAGTCTAATTCACTTTGTATGACTTCCAGAATTCAAGAGACGCGAATTTTGTCATGTCGTTCATCACGATTCTGTATCCTCCCTTCGCATTCTGTTTGTGCATGTGATGTTTGTGTATAATTTATTGCGTTATTCTATCGAAGTGTATCACGTTTTAACAATGTTTGGAACTCTCTCGCGTTCACATACATTAAGAGAAAAATTTTTTCAAATGAAAAAAATACATTTTCTTAAAGCCATATCTTTTGATACAAGTATTTGTTTTAATTAAGTAAAAATATTTAGTTTTAATTAAATACGATAGTAACGGCGCGCAGTTTATAGAAAAATCACACATTAATATTATTTGAGCACTAACAATAAGATCCGCTATGACCGTTCCTTGGCCTTTTCTCGATTTAAATTGTGTTATACACATCACGGTCTTATCCTAATTATTAAATATTATAAATATAATAAATATTTCAGTCAAGAAATCTTAAGACTTGAATACAATAAATAAGCTATTAGATATTTTTTCTCATACTTACGCATGCCATATACGCATGGTTTCATCTCCTTGAGATTTCAAGCGAAACCGTACATAGTTATCTACGTTCCAACGTAGCTCCCTCCCATCTTCTACATATTTTTCCCTTTTTATTATTAGCCGTACCGTGTCATTTCGTTTCGCCGCATTAGAATTTTCGTGTTCGGCTGTAAGTTCGCGCGGTCACAATCGCGAGGTGAGGCGATAATGCCATTTTGCAGCAAAGACGGCGCGCCGCGCCGGTATTGCCTTACGAGGCGAACGCGGCGATGGCGATGTACCGTACACGCGTTTAGGTCGATCGGCAGAAGCGCATAGGAATCCGGGAAGCGGGACCCCGGGGGCCCCGGTGTCCCTCATATCCGCGCCGCGGCCTCCCGGCCGCGAGGGTTGGCGGAGGAGGGCACCAGGTACCGTTCTGTCCCCGGGAACCTCGGTTCACCGGGTCGGTTCTCCCGGTGCCTCTGACTTCCCCCCCGGCAAAAAGCTGCTCTCGTCACCACCGTTCCCTCGTCGCCGTCGTTCCCGCGAACCGCCATCCTCGCTTCGACCGGCGTTCGAGCGGATTTTGCCCCTGAAGGCGCGCCGACGCGCTTCTCACCCGTTCTTTCCGATCCCTCGTGAGGAGGAGACTCGTGTAGCACGAACGATTATGAATTCGTAATGAGAACGTGAGAAGAGTACGGATGGATCGCGCTGTTAAGGCCGATCTTGCTCGAACGCGGCATCGGTTGTTAACTGCCGTGCTTGTGTGCGACTCGTTATCACACATATGCACCTTTTCGTGAGTTATAACACTTGACGTAATATCTTTTCAGATATTATAACGGCATGCGTATTATTTTTGAAATATAATTTAAATAAATTTTTCTTCGAAACGGAAATACAACGAAAAATAAAGTATAAGATTTAAAATGTCTTCTGTACGAATTTATATTCGCAATTCAGCTTTGCAGTCCAACAACTTAGAAGTTCAAAATAAGTGTTAGTATATAAAATCCATTTTAAAGTAATTAATTTTTATATAATTTTATTATTTATTTGCAGATTATTTGCCTTTACAATCTAATTCATCTAATTCTTTTCAATGTTCAATTGCTTCTCTCGCGAAAAGAGATACATTTCTACTTTGATTATTGAAAAAAATTGCGCCATCTCCGAGAGGAATTCTGCACAAGCGTATCTTAAGTCGATCCGGATCAGGAAGCGCGAGATATTCAGCGGAAAAGAATTCTCTCGTAGGCGGTGGAACTAATGGCGACGATCGCGACTCGAAAGCCTCCCGAGGATCAGGGGAACGCGGGTCCCCGGGTCATTCCAACGGTGTTTCCTCACCTCTTCATGGTAGGACCGTTCGATTCCTATGCTCGGTGAAAGCAACGTATTCCCCGTAATGACTTCCCCGGTCGGCGCGGTAACTATACCGTCCACCCGGCGGAGTAATGTCTGGTAACACTGGTAGTGGTTACTAGCAATCGTCGTTACGGGACTCCAGACGTATGTACTGGCGCGCTACCGAAAGAAGGATTTCTTGTATCTCGCCTCACCTCGCTTCGTCTCGCCCTGCCTCGCTTCGCCGCGATCATCGCGTACTTTATTTGCCGGCAGCTTCCGCGAATTCTCGCGACCGAATCGTCTGAGACCTCGTGGGAGTCGCAATAAAGGTCTTTAGAACGTATGATCAAGGGTTCCGTTAACGTAATTACTTGCGCGGTAAAGACCTCGCCACATGATAATCGATCATCAATTTTTTTCGAGAATAAGAAAAAACCTCTGCGAATTTGGAAATGGAGATGCCCAAGTAGCAAGCTGACGTTATTTGTCGTCATTTTGACGTCGTCGAAGATGTCATTTTGACGTCAAAATGACGACAAATAACGTCACCTTGCTACCTGAGTGCTTATATTAAAACTTGCTGAAATTCATTTCCGAGAGAAAAAAGAATATTTTCGAAGAAGTTGCAGCAACAAAATTACAGGAGCGAGAAGGCATTGTGTGTAAGTATCGGGCATGAGAATAAGAATAGGATAAATTCCTAACGTCGAAATATCGCTAATTGCATCGGCGGACGCCTCGGTATAGAATATCGATGACCGATAGTCATTTTTACCGCAATATCGATTATCTAAAAGCAGCAGCTGGACGGTATTAAAATTGCAGAGAAATCAAGACGCGTCATTTCGCAAACCGTTGAGATTATTAGCGTCGACAAAAATCGGGCAGTACTTCAAACGATCCGCGCGCGACTGAAATACGTTGGCTAGACCGATAAATGTTGAATATTTTCGCAAGTACGGAGCTGTCACTCGTCGTGCACTTAATAAAATATCGCATCTTAATTTCATAAAAACCCGTCAGTGTTTCATACGGATTTATATCAAATGATCTATTTTCTTGGCTGTACAAGCTCGGTCTGATTAAATAGAGGATACGCGCGCGAATGGATATAATTTAGCTAACAACATTTGATGGTCAGAAATAAATTAGATTTTTAAATTTTAAATAGTTTAATCGAAAGTCGATAAATTAACATGAATATGAATATGGCAATGTCATTTTTTTTTCGTTTTTTATAACTAAAATATTTTGAGCTCTTATTCTCGTTATTGTATTACAACATATGTATGTTCCTTTCCTCGTTAATCGCTATTTCTATTTTAATTTTACATTTGTTACAAGATGTGCGATTTGTATAAAATAGCGTTCTTAATAATATTTACAATATACCGACAATGTTTCCTCAAGTTGATTTTTCTTCGCGAAAAACGTAGTCATCCTATCGCGATACAAGATGAACGTGAATCGATCGTCTCGCCCGAAGAGAAATAATCGCGCGAGAACGACGCCGAGCGGCGTCTTACCGGAAGTGGCCGCTACTCGATCCACCTCGTAGTACTTGGGAGGGACCACAACCTCCGTCGCATCACCTCCATCGCCATCTCAGAGAGACGGAAACAACCGAGGACGAGCGTGTAGCTTTTTACGCGAGCGAGAGCGACGAAGAAACCGGGGGTCCGACGAAGCGAGGAGAGGGCACCCGGACGGTGCCGAGGGAACCCGGACGGGAGTTGTGGGGGGAACGCCACGCGTGATCGAGTTACCTGGACGAAGTGGCGTGGCACAGGTGAGGTGAGGTTGGTGCACGGACTGCGGGACAAAGAACCGCAAGAAATACCGATACCACCTTACTCTCCGGCCCGTAAAGTCGTTGTCGCGCTCGAAAATCGGGCGTCTTCGAAGAGACGCGCGCTTCCTGAAGTTACAGAAGAAATTCTTCATTTCCCTTGTCGAAGAAATGCATTGACATTTGCGAAACGTGCGGATTTCTTATGACATTAAGTTAAGAAGACGTAAGATGAATTTAATCTCGGTTACCAATTAACTCGATAGTAATAACGTAAAGAATTATTTTGACTATAACGCCAGAAATATTAATGGCATTAATAGTGATAATAAGATTCATATTAATATTCGAAATTTTATCTATTAAATATATTTGATGCGAGGTTTGCAGCGTGGCAACGCGTTACCAATTAAATTTAATTTCTGCCTTAAGAGGTGAGAGGATATTCGTGCCCGGCATCTTAGCTTTAATTTCATTTTCTAAAACTGGGAAATTAACCTAAATTAAACTAATATAATTAAGTTATAGTTCGAAATGACTAAAATATCTACCGGCGTTGATGTTGTGAGCGTTCGACGATGCGTTCGTGCTGAGATCGCGAGCGCGCCTTTATGGGTCCGCTGACACGCGAGCCGACGAAGACATCGATACATCGAAACGTTGATACCCCGATGGCGTTCCCTCATCCTCCTTTCTGTGGTTTACATACCGGAGGGGTAGCCCTGTATCGTGTCGCGACTATTATGTCGCAAAACCTTCGCCTTACCGCGATTCGGTGAAACATTATTCTTCCAGAGCTGGCAGTTCTCGTCGCGATGAAATTTCGAAATACGAGAGCGAAGTTTGGTCAAGTATCTCAGCATTTTTATGCCTTTTCCTGCAGCCTCGAATCCAATTTTCTCCGTATACAAATTTTCTTGGACGAGACACGGCTCTTTACGTTTTCATAATATTTGATCTTAAATATTTCGCTAAGCATTAAATTAAAACCCTGCGGAAATGAGAGAGTCGCTTAATAATTAACTGGAGAATTGAATTTTTAATAATCTAAGATTCTAGATCGATTCTTTACTAACGCAAGAGTAAAATTTGTGTATCCATCTGCCCGAAAAAAACGGTTTTGCTGAAATATCTAAAAATTTGGCCAGATACAAATCTGAAAGTAATTTTGTTAGACCATCAAAAGCAACTAGAACATTCAAACATGATGATAATGCTGCAAAAGTTTTGATATTCTAGCAACTATTTTGGGCGTGCTACATAATTATTTTGATGACCCAACAAAATTATTTTCAGATCTGTATCTGGCCAAATTGTTTAATATTTCAGCAAAACCATTCTTTCCGTATGGAGCAGAAAATCGATTCGCGAACGGTCTTCAATTCTCGATTACTTAACAACGCGGAAGCTATCGGTGTTTGACGTTTTCATTAAGGAAGGATTCGGATTGGTTAAAGAATCTTATTGCATGCGTCATGTGCATGTTCGCGGACGCATATGGCCATTTTATACGAGCGGCGTTCCGTTATCGTGCTCTCAGGCTCTCTGCGCGTTCTTGGCGCGTTTTTCGTCAAACAGCCGAAGGCGGCGGCTCCTCGTTACCGATTCCGCGTACCCTGAGCGCCGATCTCTCGTTGCGCGCCTTCTCCTTGTTACGGGATCGCATGTACATGTACTTTGTTGCACCGTGTCCTTCTCGTCACGGCGCCGACAAAGGACCCTTCAATTTTCCCCCAATCACGTAGGAAATTCTCTCTCCGCGCGCCCGTCTCGCTTACATCTCTCATTGTACCGGGTGCGTCTTTTGTACCGGGTACAATTATCGCCGGTTACATAAAGTCCCTATACACGCGATAAAGCCTTTCTTCCCTCGGACGCCCCGGCGTCCAACGAGATCCTCGTTGTTTCTTTTCGTGTCTCCTCACTTTGCGAATTTTAGGCGACGTACGCGCCTCCCCCTCCTCCCCGCTTCCCCCTTCGTGTTTCTTCGTGACACGCATTGTGTCGGCCGGAGGAATTCATGCCTGTCGCGAGAGACGATAAGTATCACATGTCAAGCGAACGTCCTGACTCAGGATCATTAGGGCTACAAAGATACTTTAATCCTCGCGCGGATGGGCGCGTTATTGCACGAACGCTATTGGGCACACTCGAGGTCTTTTAAGGCATCTCTTGTTTTACGGTAGCTACGAGTCCGCGTTTCACATGATCATACCGAAAATTTTTTGAAAATCTTTGTAGTTGTTTATAGTCATGCAGAAGTAACAAAGATTTTTAAATAAATACACGGATAAAACAATCATGGTTGAATTAACAAGATATTTTTGGTTGAAGTAAACAGAATTTCTGATTATTATAATCAAATATTCTGGTATGCAGTTACAACATATTTAGATATGATACCGTTCAGAGTTTGGTTAGTGCGTATGTAGTAATAATATTCGAGTATTTGGTTATTATGACTACAAGGGAAAAAGAGCATAGTTCACGGAAAGAATGGTTTTGCTGAAGTATCTAAAAATTTGACCAGATGTAGATTTGAAAATAATTTTGTTGGATCATCAAAATAATTATGTAGGACGCCCAAAATAGTTGCTAAAATATCAAAACCTTTTGCAGCATTATCATCATTCTTGAGCATCCTACATAGTTATTTTTGATGGTTTAACAAAATTATTTTCTGATCTGTATCTGGCTAAATTTTTAGATACTTCAGCAAAATTGTTCTTTCCGTGTTGGATTAACATGACATGTATGGTTAAAGGAGTATCGGTGAAACTAAACAGAACTTTATAATTAGATTTTATAATTAGATTTTAAAATTTTTATAATTAGAAAAGAAAATCTTGCAAGACTGCTGCTTAGACGGCGTCCGTTCCTCATAAGTAAAATTTGTCTAGCTAATATAAGAGAAGCTCGGCCATGTCATAACCATTCGTGCATCGTTTGAGCGTACACTTAAGACGAGATATGGTTGCGTCTTTGCACCGAAAAAGCTTCGTTTTTTTTTTACAAAAAGTAAAATTGCAATTAAATTACAATAAAAAATTTCGTTATTTTCATCAGAACGCACGCAACCGAATGCGTCTGGTTACCGTAACCAGAATGCAGACAATCAAATTTGTCTGATTATTTTTAATAAAAATTATGGATCGTTCATATTTCACCACACAGTCTGGTTGTTATATCCGTATTTCAGATTAATTCAACCAATTTTTTTTCAGTGTAGGAACTGGTATCGCGTCTCTGAATGTATTAGCTAACTTTTATTGAAATACTGTTTTCTCATCGTTATTTACGGACCTGGAAAATCTTCAGAAGACTTCCGGGAAATTCTTGAGACGTTAATCAGTAAAAACAGCCTGTCAAAGATCTAGAGTCTTCCTTTTAAAAATCAAATCTGTGAGAATCAAAGAGATTCATCAATCTTAAAATTACATTTTGATTTCTTTCATCGTTCTCAATATTTAATTCTGGTCTGTTCTAAAACAGACGTAATATCTGTCGTGCCGTAGGGATCGTTGCTCCCGTTATCATCTCGCGGAGATAATCCACGCAAGTCGGAACGACCGACGCTTTGGAACACGCTCGGCGGCAGAAGGCAATGATGTTCGGGGGCGTAGAACGAAGGAGCGAGAGTAGATTCTGCGGGCGGGAGAGGCGAGAAAAGAAGTGTAATGGGAGAGCGGAGGAGCGGGACGAGAGGGAGGCGAGAGAGGCGCGGTCGCAAATTGTCTGAATTAACGGGCACGAGTAGGGTCGTGCGGGGGTCGCGTGGCGATGAAACTCGACGTACGCGTCGCGCGTTCGATCGTCAATCGGCCACGTCTTTGTCGCGATCGCGCGACGTGCGAGGCAAGACTTCACAACGGCACGAGGATGCACGTGGCTCCTCCTGAACCGCACGGATCGCGCCGGACTGGTCAAAACTTTCGCGGTTATCTCTAAATTGGCGCAAACCGAGCCGAAATGATCTCAATTAGAGAGTTCGAGCTCGCGAACAGGCCCGACGAATCTTCCTCCGGTCGACTCGGACGCGGCGCGCCGGGCTCGAAAGAGGTCGTCGCGTAATTGGGCGAGAAGTTATTTTCAAGCGGGTGCTCGCTCGACCGATGCTCGGTGCTCGCTAGAACGACGAAGTAAGAGAGAAGAGAAGAGAGAGAGTGAGATGAAAAAGCTCGAGTTTCCATCGGCGAAGTTTATTTCGGCTTGGCGGATTATCGAATGTGGACGTCAAGTTGTGTGAATTATCACGGAAAGAACGGTTTTGCTGAAATATTAAAAAATTTGGCCAGATAGATCTGAAAAATAATTTTGTTGGATCATCAAAACAATTATGTAGGACGCCTAAAATAGTTGCTAGAATATCAAAACTTTTTGCAGCATTATCATTATGTTGGAGTGTCCTACATAATTATTTTGATGATTCAACAAAATTATTTTTCAGATCTGTATCTGGCCAAATTTTTTAATATTTCAGCAAAACCGTTCTTTCCGTGTATGAAATTATATCTATGTAGCTTCCAACGATCTAAAGTATATAGATACATGCTTGGACATTTGCCCTATATCTATTTGGTTTTTTGTATCGAGTATCGATATTTACGTAGTACCTAATTAAAATGTTTTTTACGTCGTTAGCAATTTTTTTACCTCCATTTTAATATTATTAATTTATTAAGTTTGATATTCATTAAATATCACAAATAACATCAGGTGATATCATTTAGCTGAAAAATATGAACGTTCATTAATTGAACATTGTCGAATAAGTATTGTTGAATAATAACACGATCGAATTTACAGTCAAACAAATATGATGGCTATAGCCATCATATTTGTTTGATTGTAAATTTACTCGTGTATCTATAGATAAGTTTTCCTCCAATCGCGCAAATTACATGGAGAATCACACGCAGAGAAAGGAAAGCCAACGAAGCTAAAATATAGCTGTGGCAGTTAAAATGTGTTTTTAAAATAGGGACAGCTAATATTGTTGCTGTCAAAGCTCAATTTATTAGTTATTAAAATGTAGACACTACAGCAAAAATGTAGTTTAGTTAAATCCACTCTATGCTATTTTCTCTTTGCAATAGAAACTAATAATATTTGTAGTGAGACTAAAAATCTTAGCTGACAATGAGATTATATGCTTCGATGCTAGTACTAAATAATTTTAGACTTCAGCTATCAAATTTGATATGGGAGCAGTTCTATACTAGCTACAAGAATTTATCTTGTATTTATCTTTGAATATTTCCATTACAGCATCTGATACACCTATTTAATAGTAGGGATATACTTTATCCATTTTATTATTATTATACTTCTATAAGAATACTATTAGAAAACTGTACATGCAGTGGGTGCACTAATACAATATACGTGGCAGCGTCCCAGAAACAATTGCGAATCGAATGCTCGGTTTTACGCGCGTAAGATATTGAGGAATAGCTGCCACTTTCTTAGCTACACGGAAAGAACAATTTTGCTGAAATATCTAACAATTTGGCCAGATACAGATCTGAAAATAATTTTGTTAGACCAAAAGTAACTATGTAGGACACTCAAGCATAATGATGATGCTGCAAAAAGTTTTGATATTCTAGCAACTATTTTAGGCGTCCTACATAATTATTTTGATGACCCAACAAAATTATTTTCAGATCTGTATCTGGCCAAATTTTTAAATATTTCAGCAAAACCATTCTTTCTGTATATTCTTGTTAAAGTATGCTTTTAATTTTAGCTAATAAAGTTGTACCTCGCAGCAAATGTATTTTACCTTTAATAGCCAACTTTTAGCAATGACAGAAAAGTTCGAACTAGCTACTGACCTTTAGCTGATATTACTAAATTATTTCTTTGCGTGCACGAAGCGCTAAGAGAGCCGAAGTAGAGACCGAGCTTTCGGCTCAACTCCGACTTTAGGAAGTAGGCTAGCCCCCTAATTGCAGTTAATTGCCCATTCGTTGGCACTCGCTTGCTCGCGATCAGCAGAGGTTACGCAGGGCTACTCGATGCTTACGTAATGACCTCTCGGTCAATATCCCGAACACAGTCTCGCGTCAGAAAGCATGTTTCAAGTTCGACAGAAAAGAGTAGTTTACAAGCTTACAATATCCCGCTCTCTCGTTTTTCGAATTATGTCCAGATCCGAGATTACAGACTCGCTTTCTCGTAAATCTTCATCAAATTTTCATGCGGATTGACGAAGTCTATTGGCGACGTCCAGCGGATTTGGTATTTTCGCTTCAACGGAAGTACGTTTGTAGCGTGGTATTGAGGAAGTGCGAAATGCAGATTGCACTGGTTAATTGAAAAGCCGGATGCAAATGAAATGGAATGTGGTTTCAGTACAGTTTAGTTTTAGTACTAACCAAATGTGTTGAATATAAATTATAGTAACATCTCTCCTAAAACCGATCTCTTTATCTTGCGTTTTACAAAAATTAAATAGAATGATCTTTAGATTTTTTTTATCTCTCTGAGTGCATTTTAAATAAACTTTCCACGATGTGTGTGAAATAATTCTTTGCTTTCTATGGAAGAGATGGAAAAATTTGGAGAGAGTAAATCGCAGTTTTATAGTAAATAAATTCTCTCCGTTTTAATATTTCGGGATTTACAACGCTCGACCGCGGAATGCGGACTGACGCGCCGCAGCTCGGGTTAAATCGCGGGCCTTCATTGATTTTCGTCTCTCCGGGAGGGCGCCGGGGGTGTTAAAGCGCTACAGGCAGTTTTAGAAGCCGGAAGCAAGTTCTAGCCAACCCGGAAATTGCCTCCGCGCGGCGGCCTCTGGCGCGAGAGATAACCTTCGGAAAACCTCTCGCCTCCTCGTTCCTTCGACGAACCCCTCTCTCTCTTTCTTCCTCTCTTCATCTTTCTCTCTGCTCGACGGGCACACAGATAAGGTGCCTCCCTACGGATGTTCTAAGTTTCAAACGATTTGTGTGGAGATGATGTGATCGAAACTCTGCTTAACGAAGCAAATTTGCAATATCTGCTGCCACGAGAGATTTCTTTGCGAAGATAACCAAGTTATTTTTTTTATGTTTCTGCGCGTATTTAGTCCAACACGAATATATCAAAAATTGGCAAATATAAACAAGTAAACCTTAGATGAATAAATCCACAATTAATAACGTGATTTTTTAAATTAAAGATAATATAGCATGAGTGCGTCATATTAAAAGTAAAGCGTTTAGTTGCGCAATATAACCAAATTTTTAAAGAAATAAAAAAGTATTTTAGATACATTGATACTTATTTCCATTTATTTTCACTTATATATTACATAATTTTACATTGGGCAAACTTTGCAATATTATATTTCCCGCCATATATTCTTTTATTCTTTAAAGCAGAAATGCGCACGTATAAATTTTAATCGCTCTTATTATCAAGAATTTAAACCAGATTGGTCAATCAGACCGCAACCAATCGTTCTCGGGTTAACCATAACTTCGGCACGGCAATTCATCGAATTAAACTCTCGTTATTCGTGCGAGAGGAGTTCTCGCTCGGTATACCTCTGTCTTTCCATCGCTCCTTCGCCCTTTCGATTTCTATCCTTCCATGCTCTCCCCGACCTCTTCTCCAAGGGTTACTCTTCCGAGAATCGCGGTCGTTATCGAAAATGAAGTGGATTTGATCGAGCAGACTTTGTATCTCAAACGAGGAAGGTGTGCCCGCATGAGATTTGCTTTGCTTCTTTCACGATTGCTTTTTCTGAGTAAAGGAATCACCGCGAAAATGACGCGGCGATAACGAACGCCCGATAATTCCATAATACAGTGAATAATTTTCACAAAACTTAATCTCGACAAAAGCTGAAAATTTTGCTAAAAAATTTATGTGCTCAAATTTGCATATCGAGAAATTTCTCAGTGCTGTAGCAAGAATCAACAACAATATATTTATTTAGAAATAAGCAATTATCGTCGTAATCGATGTGTCTTTTTTTAACTATAGAAACTTGCTATAATTCAATCTTTTTAATAACTTTATAGTTGTCGAGTTTTTCAAAGAGGATTCTCGGTTAACGCAAGTAGTTTCTGGAGTAAAGGGTGGGTTTATCGGTCGCGACGGGCGGGAGACTGAGAAAAGAGCGAAGGTGGGAAGACAGAGGAGAGAGCGCGAAGCCCTTGTCGAGGGAGTTTTCAACCGCCCTCCGGCCCTTGCTGGTCGTTCGCCAGGGATGCCGGAAATTGAGCGGAGTCCCTCGCGCTTCCTACTTCCGCATACGTCATCGATTCACCCCCATCCCCCGCGCTACGGCTCAACTTCCTCCTCCCGCCTTCCTGCCACTCTCTCTCAGATACCTCCGGAGTCTGGATCCCTCTCCTCTCGTCGACGACCCCCCGCGTCGCCCTCGTCCTCGTCCTCATCCTCGTCGCCGGAACGAAAGCTTTGGCAGCGACCGTCGGAACTTGGCAGGGATCGATAATCATGGCGACGGCGCCGTGTTCCCGTCGGATTTTCACCTCCTAAGCTCGCCGCCGCTCGTTTGCACGCAAACACCCCCAACATGCCGACCCCCTGCTCCCTTTTTCCCTCGTCCCCCTCCCCGGATCACCAAAGTGCGGTTTATGGCAGCGAGAGTACGCGCGACCACCTACGTCGAAATAACGACGGCAGATTTTATCTGCACGAGGATCAACTCACGAGAAAATCTTCGGGTAAACATCGCTGATTTTGTGTTCGAGCTTTGGAGATCGAATGAGGCCTCCTTTATTAAATCCATGTTGCTCACGATTAAATATTAGCGAAGTGCTTTTTGTCTTTTGCGAAAGATCACATTATCTGACGTATCTAGATTTTTTTCGTGTAAAAATATTAGCCAATAATTATTATTTTCCAGCACGACTGTGATTACGTTTTTAATAGTACTATACGTCTTGGATTTCATACGTTAATAATAATGAAGCTCTTGCGTACGGAAAAAGAGGAATTTATGAGCGCGGAATAAGTGTAAATGATTTTAATTTAGAACTCTTTGGAAAAAAGAACATTTTTTTTAGAAATTATTTATAGCTATCGAGACGCGCGCACCAATTGCGGCCAGCATTATTTCCTGTTGTAGGAAATAGCTTCAATAATATCGTTGCAATAATATCTTATCACGTAACTCGTTTCTTTCGCAATCGCGCCGTCATGGTGAACGAAAGAAATCGACCGCACGATGCGATCGATTGGTCGCGAAATCGCGACCAATCCGCGCAAGAAACCCGTGCGCGTTCCACCACGCGGTACTTCCGGTATTTCCGCTTACGTCAAAGCCAGCTATATCTACATCGTCCCCTTTTGCACACACATCTACGTGAACACACGCACGCACACACACGTGCACGCCGCCTCGGTTCATTTTCCACCGGCTCTCTTCCACCCTACTTCCATCTTCACGGCTAACCTTCTTCCGGGTGCCACCCTATCCGTCACGATCACTCAAACCACCTGCCTTCGCTTGACTCTGTATTCGTATTTCTGCATGCGTGTGTCTATGTGTGTGTATCAAGAGTGGATGTATGCGCGCCGTCATACAATAACGCGCAAATCTGCTTCAATAAAGGCGGCACGGAATCCTCGGAATATCACGGCGGGTTAAATTGGACACCTCTCCTAATACAGCTACAATTACACGACCTACTTTAAGCGACACGTAGACAGAAGATTGGAGCCACGGCGCGGTGATAAAATATGAAAATGTTGTGAAAAAATATTCTGGATGTTATTTCGTATATTTCCAGTCTGTGATTGTGAATACGAACATTTGTATCGAAGAACAATCAACTCTAAAATAATCAAAATAGAGTTTTTAGATGAATTATTCTGTACGTCGTGCCAGCCTCACGACGCTCGATGTGTAAAATGGGAGATATATATGAAAAAAGAATCCGAGAAATCACAATAAAAATACGAAATTTCGTATACAAGAAAATGAGATTGACGCTCTCAAATATATTAGAAATCTCAGCCGTACTTATATATATAAAACCATTGGCGTTTTCACAATGTGTTTTCTCTTATTTGAGAGCCCATCTGATTTTCTTGTATGAAATTTCGTATTTTCGTCGTGATTTCTCGGATTTCTTTTTTCATATATATCCTATTTTAGTCGTGATTTGCATGGTGGTCGCAAACATCCATGCTCCATAGTGACTGTTTTGGCAAAGGTACTCTCAGTGGTTTGCCATTGTCTTCTGAGAGGTGGTGATCAATTAAAAATATGATATGTTCTGAGTGGATTTGAACCTGGATCTTTGGCACAGAAAGCAGACGCGCAACTCTTACGCCACGATCACCACAATAAACGAAGTAGATCAGACATTTTATCTTTGCTTTAGTGTGAAATCAGTATTTTTAAAAATCAAAAGAAACCATAGGAGCTATGAGCCAAACTGAATTTTAATGCTAATAACAATATAAAAACATTCGTTTCGACCTATATTAGGTCATCCTCAGTATCAAGTTATAAAACAAAAATATCGGAGTAACGACAACTTACAGAGTCGCTGTTATATAAAACGCACGCAATTTATAAAATTAATAAATCTGCCTAATGTTGTCCGGTGTGTAAAAAATTGTGTCATAGAACGAAAAACATTTTGAGATGCCTGAGATTGGATTGTGTCCCTCCTCTGCAGTATGTAGTGATTGAGATATATGATTAACTAAGAAGAGATTGACACAATCCATTGTAGAAATAAAGCAGCAACTGCCAAGCGATCAACATTATCATTTATTTCTTTAATCTATCTTCTATCTACTGAGCCTATATTATTATTTTTTGGTTTTGAAATCGGTATTATTTTCTTAAAGGTATCGAAATATTTCTTTATCAATTCTAATCTCTTGGACGTATCAGTATTGGAAGAAAGAAAGAGAGAAGGATAGTACAACCTTACTAATCACTTTTTATTCTCTCGCGGAACTGCTCGCAATTCCACATCCCACGCCAATGCGCTCGCGCTCGTTTGCACGCGCTTCGATCCGCGACTGCTCCCGCATACACACGGGACGAGTAATCGATAATAAGTTAATGGCCACGTTCGTGAAGCGTACAGCGAATGTCGGGGCTATCCAATCGTACCGATGACAACTTCCGGTCGCCGTAACGACCGTCCGACACGCGATAGCGATCGTGGGGACTCGCGGCTCTCAGCGAGAGATCGCCAGATTACCGGGACGAGCGGTCGGTTGCTCCTGGCGATGCCGGATCTCGAAGTCGATTGGATGCTGCAGCGTCAAGTTTTGTATATGTTACAGATTATAAGCCCGAGAAACAGAACCCAATTGATCCTGTTGCGTTCGCTTAACGGCTGATTGTAGTTGGCAAAAAAATCTTTAGCTTACTCTTTCTCTCTCTCTTAAAAATCATATTTTATAAATTATGTAAAAATAAGTATCCCAATGACATGGGCGGCCATGAAGAGAGCAAGGAGGGGCATATGCTCCCTCTGGATTTTAATTTTTTCAATTTAGAATGATTTTATGATTAACAATAAAATAATTTTTTGTTTGAAATTTATACAATTAAAAATAAAAATCTACATAAATATATTTTTTTTAATATTATTTGAAAATACGTTTGTTTGGCATCCCTAAGTATATTTATACTCTGCCTTCCCCTTAAAAAAAGTTGTAACGGTGCTCATGTCCAATGAAAGGATTGAACTTTGCATGTCATGGGAAATGTATATAAAAAAATACGAAAATTCGTATTGTAATATTTAATGATATGAACAGAGTTTGAAAAACATACGTAGGTTCAATAGGCATATATCGTGGACGCAATACTAATTCTTCTTATACTGTCCCTGATACTTATCTAGTATCAAAGTATCGTAAACATCCTCGAGAGCACATCTGGCGATCCACTTTCGGTCAGGTGGCTTCCTCGGCGGCTTCTTCCTACCGTTCGGGATTACCAAAAGTGGTTATGTTCGAGCGCAACGCCGCTGGAAGACAAGAAAGAAGAAGAGGAAGAAGTAGAAGAGGCCGGAGCACGGAGGCAAGAAGGAGAAAACGACCGGTGGAAGAGTAGAGGACGTTCCGTTATCGCTCACCTCCGCATAACCGTACCTCCGTAACGGAGGGCGCGATCCCAGATCACCTCGTGTCTCTTCACCGAGGAAGGCCAGGTCATCTAGCCGTAACCAGTGCGGTCCGACCGCGTCTCCGCTTTTTTCGCCGCTGTCTGCCAATCCTCTTTATCTCCCTTTCTTTCTTTCTCTTGCTTTCTCTCTTTCTCTGTCGACTTCTCGAGCCCAGTGAATCGATTAAGAGCCGTAATAGCCAGACGCGCATCTCGACCATGTGTATTTCCACTCGGCATGCCAGAGAAAAACAGAGAGAGAGAGAGAGAGAGAGAGAGAGAGATACAGGACTGCATTCTTGATGATCACATTTTCCGAATCCTCGGAATGCTTCCGGGGCCGACCGATCTCTTTCGCGTAGGGCACAATCTTTCCCTTTCGCGCGAACAGTACTTCTGTGTACGGATTACGGTACGTGTGATATTTCAATCGCCACCTTCAGTCTCTCTCGGATCATCTTGATTCCGTTCGTAGTTCTTGCTGGAACTTTGTAGGACGATTCGGAGCGATTCGACTTACCGAACGAAAGAACATTTCACGTCCGTGTATCGTCCACTTAATGAGAATTCCTCCTGACTACCAGCAATTTCGGCATCTCCTAACTATCTCGGTCGATGGCAAATATTTTTGGCGTTGATGCTGTTTATCTCGTCCAAATAGATTCAGAGTAGACGCAGCAGTGAATATGCGAAATGTTAAAGGAATAACGACGTCTTGTATGCTGCAAGACACTTTCAGGATATTTTTAAAACAAAGAAATTTGTATTTACAGAATTTGAGGAAATGAAGTAGCGAGACATTTTTTTTTAAAACCTAACATCCATTTCTCGCGGAGAAACCTCTCTTTCAGAACGCATTCTCTAAAACTTCACAAATGACGAGCTGTCTCGGCAATCGATGTCGTCGCACTCGAGATAGACACTATCGTTTCCGGCGGGTTGTCGAATGTGGCGCGACACCCCCGCGATTGCCTTTATGTCCGCATGTAACGGCTCTCCTCGTGACGTTCGTTTGGCTTCCGGGACAAGCGAGGGTCGCCGAAGACCCGGAAGTTCGTCCAACTCGGCGCATTAACTGGCCTCTCGTCCCCTTCTTCTCTCCCTTCCTGCACGACGAACGAAGGCGTTATGGCGCCTTTTAGGCCTTCGGGAATCCGACGGCCTCTAGCACCCGGAAGTGGACGAGAAAACGATCCATAATACCAGACCCGGTACGCTCGTAACCCGAACGTTAAGGAATTTACCGCCGAAATTATTCTCAACCCGCAATTACGTCCGAGCGAGCCTCTTTTGGACTGTACACTTCATCTGCCTTTGTGTGTGTGTGTGTTCTGCCGATCGTGTTTTAACCTGCCGAGACTCTGCATATCATGTACGATACATTAGGCGAAGTAGCCGTTCTTCGAACGTGTTAAAGTACCGAATTCATATGTACATCGAATCTCGTTAAAAATGACCTCATCTTTTAGACCCTCTTTAGATAATTGTGTTGCTTTTGGAGAAAAGCCATTTGAGGAATATAAATTCTTGCAAAAACTAAGTATAAAGCGACAAACATAATCATAAATTTATAAAACAGTCATAATTCATGAAATAAATATCGATTTAGAAAGAGAAAGGGTACATTATTAAACACTAGATCAGATATAAATTTTGATTTGAATATCATGCATCACAGTATAAAATTTTCAATGTTTTCTGCATTTATCGGGAGCAGGTATCTTTTCAGTTTTAAAAATTTAGGGAACACTGAAAGCTCTTTATTATAGTGGCGAATGTTTAAATTGCTTAAATATATCTTCTTTTCACTCGGAAATTTAATCTTAAAAAATGATATGCTTCTATATATAATGAGTTTCTTCTGTCTTTAAAGATATAATGTGACAGTCTAAAGATTACGGTGCTTTATTTATGACATGACGTATATGGATTTTGTATTAAATTGACTTTCCGCAGACACGACCTCTTTATCGGGCGTGGAACCGAATCGCAAAGTCGATTATTTGACTTCGTAGATTTTTCAAACGACTTATTTTCGTCTACTCGAATCCGTTCAGTAAATAAATCAACAGCGATATGTAATCACCGTCGTTAAATGGTAATCCAATGTGACCCGACAATTAAAGTTTCAAATAAAGAAATTTATTATTAAAGCGACATGGTCGTGATCGATAGCCTCACGTATAATGAATAAGGTAATAATTAAGAACATACAGAATATATTCCAAACTTATCACTTCTTTTTACTTATAGATTCTTTAAAATTTATTTTTTATTGATATAGAAACATTGCGAGATTACAATAGCAGTCTTTTATAAATGATTGAAAATTTATGGATTCTTGCAAATTAGATTTTAGATGTTCCGTTTGATCCGAAGTGTAATTTATTTTGCAGAATTTTCGTTCGATAATTTTCAATTAATTTGTTATGAAGTCTACAAGAAGAGATGACGTTCAATCAAATTTTTGCTTGTCGAGAATTATTTTTGCAGGACCGATTGACGAATCTGTAGACGAAAATTAAGGAATTTTACATATTCTACACTGAAAAAATAATCTAGTTGCATTAATTGGAATTCTGTTAGATTCGACCAGTATGTCTGTTGGAAAATGAACGAATCAGAATTCTTTTAGGAATTACCAGATGAGCATGATTAATTTCTTCATGTTATATATCCCAGAATTTCTTGTTAATATTCGCCCAACTCGCACAATAACTCGTACATAAAATTAGAGTGCGCTGCGGGTAACGTTAAGCAGAATTCTGGTTGCACGTTCCTTTGTAACTAGAAGTTTTATTAATCCAACTGGAAAATACTGATCAAATCCTTATAGTTAAGTTTATCAAATGTTCCAGTTACAAAAAATTGAGTCCAATCACGACAAGCAGAAATTCTGTTCCGTCTCACCAGAATGCATTCTATCAGATATGTCTTGTTCATGTAATCAGACCATTTTTCTCAGTGTATAAATATTGAATTTTCGAAAATCTCGAGTAATTAGTGCCTGGACATTTTTGCTGTGCAATCTATTTCAAATTGATCGTAAAATCCGTGTACGTAAGAAAGCGCTGGGGACTTGGGGCAGCTTGCGTAAAAGTCAATTTGCGGACGATTCCGCAAATTGATCTTGCGCGACCCGCGAGTCGAGAAGAAACCGCGATGCTTCCGCGGCGGCGAGCCGAGAAGTCGCGGTGTCGAAAGCCCGAGGAATCGGATTGGCTCACCTACTGGGGATCCCGCCAATCGTGGTGGTATCCGAAGACCTGGTCCCCATCGGGAAAAATCTTTAAGGTCGCTCTGCAGGAACAGTTAGTCGATCCGGAAAGCCGTTATATCTCCCAATACCACACGGCGACGGCGGCGGCGGCGGCGAGCCTTCGTGCTTGCTTCGGGGAACTTTCCTCGCAGATGACCTTCGGTTCTCCGCGTGCGAACCAGTCGGCGACTAGGCGAAAAATTCCACATCGCTACCACTCAAATTTCTTCGCATACCTATATACGTGCCGAGGATGTTCAATTACGACTCGCGGCTATTCGATAAGAACGAAAAGCTGAAAAGCAACGCGTCCGTAGAATTCCGAATTCGATCCCGGCGACAAGTGTCTGGATGAATAGGAAAAAGCAAAATTTGATAAGAACTTATTTCATTTAATTTTCGAATGGCTAATCTTGCAAGGTATCTTTATCGATGTACTCATTCAGAACGTTGATTAAACGCTAAAACATTCTTATCTGATTTAATATTTTTAGAAACCAATGAGCCGCGTTAATGCATGCGAGTTGATGATATCACACATCTTCTCGAAAAGACAGGAAGCGGTAATTGCTGTTTTCGGCAATTAAAAGTTGCTTACGGGCATCAGACCGGTCGTGAGGAAGTTGTCAGGAGTCATTGATCCTATCGATGAAGGACAACGAGAAACGGATTGAGATCCGCATCCGCGAAATGTGTAAGCGAAAGAGTGGATATCGTGAGACTTGTGCACACTCTTGAGGCGCTCTTGCCTCTTTTTTTATGCAAGAGAAGATAAGCGCAGGAGAGAAGTTAAGAGAATCCATCGACCTTCCTCGATGCGACCTTCAAATTCCGCCAAAAAAATTCGAGGATGTCGCTACTGTCGTAGCGATATCCTTAATACTTTTTCCTCGATATTCCCATTAAAAAGATACGTATTATACACTGAGAAAAAAATGCTGTTGCTTCAATTAAAGTATAGGTCACGGGCTGCCACAAACATAAATAATTAATTCAATTGTATTATGATTGGACCAAATATTTAGATTATTAAAAGAATAATCTAGATATTTGGTCCAATCATAATACATTCTTTTAATAATCTAAATATTTGGTCCAATCATAATACAATTGAATTAACTATTTATGTTTGTGGCAGCCCGTGACGTACACTTTAATTGAAGCAATAGCATTTTTTTTCTGTGTACAAATCTCTCACAGAAAATATCATTTTCACAGTTATTTTTCTGATGGAAATTCTTAACGTCCGTTCGGTTTGCAATTCGTTTTGCACATTAAAAATAGCAGAGCCAAAAAAATATCCTAACGCAATAATTATGTTTAATATTATAACTTATTAATAGCAGTGAGGATAATTACGTAGAGATGTAGATATCGAATAGAACTTAATGTGTACTTGGGTATAAATAAATATAACAGGTTCTGTCTATTCTTCTTTTATTACGCTTACAATTACCATAATTACTGGCATGTTAATTACAGCTGATACTTGAAAATTGTCGTGCTAATTTCTCGCCGTTCGAGATAACTTCGATAAAACCAATATGAAGTATTCTATTTTTATTTTGATGTTCTTGGCGTTGCGCAATGTAACTAGTCTGAAAATATTTTTCTATAACTCCCGCAGGGATGATTGTTCCGCGCAATTATTTGGGCTTAGCGAACCCACGGGGACCCGAGCTCATCAAATATACATCTACGCGCAATCATATACGCATGCTTTTGTATATGATATTGCAGTGAACAGTCGAATAAAAGTAGAAGCAAAAGTAGATAATCTAATCTGAAAAGAAGAAGAATAAAGTGTAGATGTATATATGTTTGAAGTGTAGATGTATATATGTTAATTTTAAATTTAAAATGCTCCGAAGTCTTAAAGAATTTCTGCAACTATTAGTTCTGAATTAGCTAAATTAACCCGTAAGCACAGGCGTGGGGGTCAAACTGACCCAGACGAAAGCTATAAATTTACTAACCAAAATATTACATAAAGAAATATTTTTAAAAATATGGATTTCTTTTAATTTTTTCTAATACTTGAAAATTATTATTTTATGTTTAAAATATGTCTCAGTTTATAATTATTTATAAATAAAAATAAAAAATTTTGTTTATACATAAAAAATAAATTAATTAAAATGTGGGTCAAATTGATTCCCACGCGAGCACTTACGTCAAAAAAAGTCACGCGAGCGGGTTAAAAGAGAGTATTTGAAAATTATTATTTAATTTTAATGTGCCGTAGGAATAAGTACATGTTAGACAAGCGCAACTCAAATTAAAATTACAGAGAGAACGGTAAAATTACGGAATTATATCATCTGGCACGTGCAGCAAGTATGTCGAAGAAACTCAACTACGAGACATTGTTGCGATATTGCGGTTCGATCATTATGCTTCGGCCGTTGTGAATTCTAGGCGCTAATCGGTTGCAAAACCGATAGCCGTCGTTAACGTGGTGCCATGTGCAATTCTTATCGCTTGTGCCTAGCTCTTGCATTTCTTTAGTATCGCCTTACACGGCACGTATTTCTTTCCTCTATACATCTTGATATAGTTCGAAGACTCGCGTACACTTTTAGACGACTGCATAAGCATCGCGAAATTTGCGTCGTCAGCTACCAGTGTCCTTTCTTCACCATCAGCCGTATGTAATTGAATTAATTTCTAAATCCTTATCTAACTTTATCATTTAATTTAATTTTATCTATGTAATTTTATTAGCGAAATTTTCATTTGATAATGATAAAATCTTATTTGATAATGTTTTCTCTAAGCTTAAATTTACTTCTTCCACCTCAAATTTAGCCGGAATTTATTTAGCTCACATTCAAATTTAATTCAGATCACATAATTTACGTTTTTAATCATAGAAACCATATTAACCAATTTCCTATTAGAGATACGAAATATCGAAATTTTTAGCTAGTCCGGTAAAGTAAAATTTCGCTTATTATCTAGTGAAGTCCTCTGACAGGCTATCTTAAAAACTATTGAAAACTTTCCGTATATCCGCATAATAGGTTGTTGAATACGTACTGGTCGCCTAAATCGTACCTCATCAATATTTTATATTATTACTATATTATTACTAATATAAGCAACATTTAGTAACATAAATATGAAATAAGTAAAAAATGAGTAATATAGACAAAAATTTAATAGGCTACATCTTGTTTTGTGCGTGTTAACAACATTTATTTGCGTACAGATCAGTGCCAAATGCACTGAGAGAAAAAAATAGTTGAAATAACAATAATCTCACTATATTTTATAGTGAGTTTTGGCCTCAAACATATTTTTATAGTTCACTTAAACATGCAAAATATAGCAGAGTGAACAGAAATTATATAGTCATATTTGCTTTGTTATTATTACCATGTGTATAGTAAAGCATGCTAAGACTATAATTACCTGTATCAATATTTACCAAATATTCCAATTGTATTGACTATATAAAATGGTTAATTTCTCTTACCTATTCCATATATTCTATCTTACTATATTTTTACTTTAAATGATTATAATAATTGGTAAAATTTTACATGGGTCACTTATACTATGCCTATATCGTAATTGTCACCAACATAAATGGTAACACTATAAAAATGATATTCCTAACTAATAATCATTTACTATGTCATTATAGTTCTCAATATCATACATTTTTCTCTCAGTGTGGGAAATATAATAAAAAATAGCTAAGTGGTACGCATTCGGCAACTCTCCCCTAACAAATTATGAATACCGGCCTATATCGTAATTGTCACCAACATAATGGTAACACTTATCATAAAAATGATATTCCTAACTAGTAATCATTTACTACACTGAAAGAAAGGCTTGGTTATAAAAATCCAGACTTGGTTAATGTTACCAAGCACCTTGGTGAAATAGTTTCAACTAAACGTATAATAAGTATTACATAATTTAGTTGGCTCAACTAAACAAAATTTGCTCTTTTATAATATATTACAAATGTTTATAATTATTACAAAATGTTTATAATAATTTATTATAATCGGTAATAATAATCAAATACTTCAAAAAAAGTATTACCAAATGCATCTCACAAGTTTACTAAGAATTTTTTGTTCAGTGTACGCACAGACGCGGCAAATAGATAGGGGCACCTATGCGCGGCCAGTGAAGTACCTGTTACCACGCGGCGCGGCGCAGCGCGGCGCCGCGCCGGGCTCCGGGCGCCTCGGACTTGGAGGAGGTGGTCTTCACTCGGGCGTGGGAAGCTGCGTTGGCGTTACGTTACGTTACGACAATTGGCTCTAACGCGCTAGACGCCGAGCCAATTAAGAGAGGAGGCAACTCTCCTCTCGTCGATGACGCCACGCGGCAACGATCGAGAATGCCGGGTCGTCTCTCGCGGATACGCGCAGTACTCCTTTCACTTTCCTCCGCGAGTCCGCACGCGAGAGCCGATAAGGCCTTACTGTCCTTACTGGAGGAAATTTCAGCGGCTAACGGTTATCAATACGCTACTCTCAGCTGGTTACTACGATGAGTTCTTCAAGCCGTGGCTTTTGATCGCGTGAGCGTACAAGTTGCACGTTTTCGCTGATTGTAGAAAAGTTACAGAGTATTTGTTAAGATAATTATTCGAAAGCGTCCTTTTGTCTATATTACTACGTAGAAATGAAATGTATGCACCTCACTGCAAATTCAAGCGTGTTATTTTTACACGCATAAACATCTAAAAATGACACATTTGACTGCACTGAAAAAAAATTCTTGGTAAACTTGTGAGATACATTTAGTAATACTTTTTTGAAGTATTTGATTATTATTACCAATTATAATAATAATAACAAAAATTTTGTATAATAATTATAAACATTTGTAATAATTATAAAAGAGCAAATTTTGTTTAGTTGAGCCAACTAAATTATGTAATACTTATTATACGTTTAGTTGAAACTATTTCAGCAAGGTGCTTGGTAACAATTACCAAGCCTGAATTTTTATAACCAAGGCTTTCTTTCAGTGTGAAACTTCTTTTACGCGTTTCTTACGTCATTTAATCGTATTAAGTTAAAAATTAATACATTCAATTGTGTTAAATGACATGATTCAAAACGGCAAGGATTGTGTAAGAAGAGCGAGTTAACACGGTTGGATTTGCAGCGCTTGCTCTTGAAGAGGATGCAATTCATAACTTAGCACGCGATAAAATAAATTTAATACTTTCGTGATATATGCGTGTGTTTAACATGTACATAAGTGGATACACGTACATAAGTAGTGCATGTACATAAGTAGATACACGATGAATTAGAGGCAAATAACTTCTCACAGTCGGAAGGAAGTCGCGAACAAAGCGTCGTTTTCGCGTACACAAAGGTGAGGGAGGACAAGACGAGGATAAAATTCTACGTGCAAAAATGGAGAAAAAGTCCTCCCAGGGAATTCCAGCGAGTTCCTTCCTGGTAGCCGTCACCTCCCTCGGCCCTCGTTTCTTCCTGTAACGAGGAGAGGACGCGAGAGGAAGAGAACGCGGCGACGGCAGGGAGGTGGTGGAGGAGGGTCGGGCTCGCCTCGTGGGCGACTCGTGCGTTCCTAAACTGCATTCCAGCCTGCGTTGCCACGTCTCGTTTCACACACGCGGACACGCGTGCACACACTCGGGCTCGCACACGTTCACGCAACACGCCCACACACACGCGCGCGCGTGTATACATATACACGCGACACACACGCGAGGATCGCAAACCAGGAGCGACTTTCGGGTGGGGGTGCATCGAGCTCGACTCCTCGTAAATATTCCGGCCAATATATCCCCCCTTTCTTCTTTCGCTCTCTTGTTCCGCGCCCCCCTCGCGTCTCGCTCCTCTCCTTCCGTTTACCGTCTTGTTCTTTCTTTTTCGCGTCGTCACGTCCGCGAAACTGCGCCGTGAGTCGAGCCAATTTCGCGTCGTCGTCGCCCGACACGAGTGAATTCTGGGACGCTTTTGAGCGGAAAAATTTGGAGCGCGCGCGACGGAAATGTCTCCGCGGCCCGTCCTCGAACGATCTTGCGAAAATCCTGTCGTCGTCGTCGTCGTCGTCGTCGTGTCGCGCGAAAGTTGCAACACGATACGAAAAACCTCGTGGTGCATTTATTTGTTATTTTTCTCTTGGAAAAAACATCCAGCAAATATTATATGGTGAGAGTAGTAATGAACGCAACAAATCGAAGATAGAGAATCTCTTCTTTGCATCTCTTATAAAAGGAGGTAAAAGTTATAAAAAGCGAAAAAAGAAATTGCTTTTTTTCGCAGAAGGGATGTGATGAATGATCTTGCTCTTTCTCCTATAATATAATTGGTGTTTTATAATCTGCATGTGATTAGAGAAAGAGAGATAGAAGAGGAAGAATGGGAACTTTTATGAATCATACTTTTGATATTTATACTTTTGATATCAAAATTTTATTTCCTTATGACATTAATATAAAAAATAAACATTTGGCAATGCCTTTCTTGTAATATATGTTTTTTATAAAAAAAGTCACAGATTAATATTATTGGAGCACTAAGATCCGCTATGACCGTCATTGGCCTATCTCTCGATTTAAATTGTTTATACATATATATATGCGGTCTTATCCTAATTATCAATTAATATTTTTTATTGTTAGCAAGTGAACGAAGAAAGGCGTATAGAAAATACAGCCTGGCCAAAAGTATAAGGCACCTATATGTTTTTCATTTATCGAAAAGTTAAAAATTTGATTTATGGCATTTGTTGTGAATTGTTCTTTGTTTCAAAAATCCTTTAAACTTATGTATAATGCTGGTAATCAATAGGAAACAATACAGGTAAAAGAATAATATTCAGATAAATGAAAAAAGTATAGGTGCCTTATACTTTTGGCCAAGGCTGTATAATTACATATCGTGCGCACAATTTTAGTTTGGAGGAGAGAAGTATAATACGTCGGTATTGTTAATTTTAATAGAAATTTACACTATTTCTGTGCGTTTCAAATAGCGTGTATATCTATTGAAATTGAATTGTCGCGTATACCTAATACGCTCCGCCATCGCGGAAACATTTTGAAAGTCGATCGAATGGAATTTTAATCGCGCCGGTTTTGTCTAGTCGAGACGACGCTGAATTAGTCATATTTCCATAAGATTTGCATATGCGCTGCGCGCGGAGAGAAGGAGAGAAAGAGAAAAAGAGGAATCGATACCAAAAGGAAACAAAATAAACTCGCGGAACGGCAGTAAACAAAAAGCTCTCTTTTCCTTGGCGAGTAAATCGCGATACTCCATCGTTCCTCGCAGATTCGGTATATTGAAAGCAAATATCTTTCCTGGTTAGAAGCTTTCTCGCTTATTTACTCCTTTTTGCGCGTCTCGACGTATCGAATGTAAATGTTGTTCTTTGATAAAGATCAAGTTGCCTTCTCGAAATTGTTACAGTAGAAAATGATTTAATCCCTTTGATGGCGAGCTGACTTCTAAATTACGAATAATGTGTCAGAGAAGTATGTTACTCAATTGATTCGCGCTTTGAATATGTGAAAGTACTCGACGCGTACGTTTGTAAGGAACGTCGTTTCACGATCTCAAGGATACCTCGGGACGGCAAATGCCTAATGATAATAATCGCAAACACATCCACATTCGCAGCGTGGATCTACTTTCAACGCGCACGTGACGATGACGAATCCCTTACGCGAACTATTTTCGGAGACTCACCGAGCGTGACAGGATTCGCCGAGACAAAGACGCACGTAATGCTCGGTAGCGCGGCGAAACGTTCGTAAACGCATGTTTGGAAAGGAGGGCGGACGAGAGGTAGTTTGAAATTCCCTTTGGGCGGACGAGAGGATAGTCGATCGGTTAATTTCGGCCTGTGTTGGACGATACTCTAAGGAGAGTATCGGAACTGTGGCGGTTTCGCAGCGGTTTCGCGGCGGAAGGATTACGGATAGGTGGCCGGAGGTCAGAGCGAGTCGCTCGGTCATCGCGAGGCGCGCGCTTGCATAAGAGAGAGAGAGAGAGAGGGGGGGGGGGAGAAAGAGGAACCTGGAACCATCGAGAATATTACTCGTTGGCGAGTTCGTTATACACGAGCTGGCCTGCGGGGTAAAATTATGCCGGAAGAAGTCGGAATCCACCTTTTTTCCTCTGTCTCTTATGACCACGGACACAAGCGCCGACGGTTGCGTTCGTTTCGTCGAGCTTCGGAAGCGAACGCGACGTCAGTCTCGAAAAGCCATCCCTCCCTTCCTCTTCCGCGAAGAACCGCGCGGACGAAGCTGCTTTCGATTAGAGCGCCGACATGCGTTGCTGCGAATTGCTCGCGTGCTTTTAAACGAGAATTATCATCCAAGTGGCAAATCGCGCTGTCGAAATACCTTTATTTCACGCGAAGATACGGTATAATATTAGAGGAGTCTAAAGCGCATAAATCAAATCGCCGCTGGCGCACGACGTGCTGAAGAGTCTCGACTTCGCTTTGAACTACCAATTAGTCTCATCTATTTCCGTTCGTATCCGCACTATCTTGCCAAAACGGCAATGCTACTGGAATCTCTCTTACAAAAGAAAGGATAAAATCTACGGTAAAAGCCAAAACGGGTGCTGCATACCGCTAGCTATCTGAATTGGATTTTAATATCGTTCAGGCAATTAATTATTTATTATTTTTCAAGATATCGCAATTTATTATGAATATTTATCACGTTGCAGCGATTAGCTATTGATATTATCATTGCATGTAGCGTATAAGCAAACGATTTGATAATTCTGCATCTCTATTTGGTATAATATATATACTAATATCTTCTTCATCATATTCTTCACATTGCGTTTCACGTTACTTTATATCCGCGTGATTGAGGCTTAAAGTTTGCGCGACGTAGTTTTACCAGTGCTTCCATCTATCTGCAAGACCGACGACTGGTTTCTGAATTACAATAGAGCATAATATTAAAATATTTATAAATGCTATTGTGCGTTGAGTGCGTAAGAAAAACAGCATCAACAAATCCTGACTTATCTATTTTCGGACTATACTCAAACATACGTGCGACAACGTACAATTTACAATAGCTTCAGCTTTGACATCTAGATCGTTAAACAAAAAGCGTTCCCTTAATATTAATTATGAAATAGTAAATAAAATAAACAAGTCATATTAATGTCTCGTAATTAATTTTTTGATGATTAGGTAAACGCGCGTAGATAACTTGTTAAAACGGGGATATTTTGAGAAAATTAACGAATAAGTCCCTTATAAAATCCTTTATTATTTAATTACGTGATAATTGCAACAGCAATAGCGAGAGTAACAGTATCCAGATAGCGCAATTAAACATCAGCATAATATCCGTTCACAGTGCAGCGCGTAGATGGATAGATAATAAGTTTATTGAAATCCGTGAGAGATTCATGAATAAGCCTCATAAGACCCCCCCTCCCCCCCTGCTAGACTAACCCGCATTAACAATAGCAACAATGTGCGAAAATAGCGTCGATTAACGTCGAGATAAGGGCCGATGCCTCTCACGTGGCCACTACGCGGAGATCTCATGCCGCGCTTCCGCATTTGCTAATCAGCGGATTTAGCCGGTCGATCGCACCAGGATGACGCACCCTCGCGTAACGCGTTTGCAAAGATCGACACGTCAACGTTCCCGGTAAAGCCCGTTCTACGATAAGTCGTATGTCGGGATGTCGCTAGTCGGTTGTCGTATGTCGTACGTCGGATTTTAATACGACAGCCATTCTACAATTGAGTCGCGGTACATTGAAGATAAACAATAATAGCTGATGTAACTTCAGTTTATTTCAATTTATTATTAATTTGGATTCAAATTACACGAATTAGACTACTTTTACGAAGAAGATATAAAGCAAGAAGAAGATGATGGATAAAACCTTATATACAAAGGCTATTAAACTCTTGTCGTTAGCCGTAAGTCGTAAAAAGATGGGAGTTGACCCATCTTCTGTTGCGATACCGATATCCGACTTGCTACAATTACTTATTAGAACGAGCTTAAAACGGCGGAGTTTGTCGCAACCGCGGATATTTGTCACGACAAGCCCATCGCCAGACATGATTCCTCGGCGGTTCCGACGAGACGTTATGATCTCACGTAGTACTTTCTTAACGCGCAATTTCGCACCGGATTTCTTCCTCGTTCCCGCGGCAAGACTAATCGCCCACATCTCACACGCACGATCCCGCGATCACGTCAGGCTGTTCCAATGATTGCGTATTTAACATTAACGTTTACTTGCAGGGTATCATAGTCCAACTCAGAATGTGCTTTGATCCTTTCAATTGCGGGATACTTGTGGTGTCAGGGACGCTGCTGCGATAACAAAAAGTTAATGATAATATTACCGCGAGGCACTTTGTGCCCGTATTGTACCAAGAAAAAACAGCAATACAAAAAATCTACACGCAGTTTTTTATTCATAAAATTAAGCGCGTAACTTTTATACACTGTGCACATCGTATCTGTATATTTTAGATGCGTTCCGATATGAACAAGAATTATATATATAGGCACTCAACATTTTTATATTTTTACAAAAAAAGATCTAACTTATACTCGTGACAAACACTTTTATCCCCTCTCATATATTTTTATCCTTAAAAAAATGACGTAGTCGTAATTAGTAATGTTTCTACAAAAATTATACGATTAATAGTTTTAATTTAAAAAATTGGGATTATAGCGAACTCTCGATATTCAAATAATAAATAAATATTCACAATGAGGGCAATGAGAGTAAAAACGGCGCGGTAATTCATGCGCAATGAATTTCAATTTTTTTCTTTTCGTGTAAATTATATTTGCTTCATTGGTACATCCTTAGGGAATCGAACCCGATCAGTTTTCTTCAAGCCTTCTTCAGCGATATCAATTAGTACACTGAGAAAAAAAAGCTGTTGCTTCAATTAAAGTGTTATCACAGGGTGCCAAAAACATAACTAGTTCATTCAATTGTATTATTAATAGACCCAATATTTGGATTATTAAAACAATGATTGAATTATTGGTTTAAAAATGCATAACATTGGGTCTAATAATAATACAATTGAATGAACTACTTATGTTTTTGGTACTCCGTGATACCACTTTAACTGAAGCGACAGCTTTTCTTTTTCAGTGCACAATGATCTTTGTTATTCTGCATTCTCTTTTTCTTGGTATGCAAAGGGCGAGACATCTCCTAACTTCCAATAATTAGGAAGTGTATTATCCACTAGTCATTAGGTTTTAATTTTAAGAAACTTTAATTTTCCTAAATCGCCAGTAAATCTGGGGAGAATCTAATAGATGCTTTAGCATTTATTATTATTTAAAAAAAATTTAATACTCGTAGAGGACCACAATCCGTATGGTTGATACGTATGTAATAAATAGAATACCATCTATGGCCAGTCAAGTCGTCTTACAATTAATTATATTTTAATTTTAACTCCATCACCAGATCCATACCCAGTAAGTCACCAGGTTTCGTTTGTCGTGCTCTTACGGAAGCGTTATTTTATCAGCTCCGTCGCGTCGTCCCCGAGCCAAGTAGAGTAGAAACGAGTGGTGACAGCGGCACGGCTCTTAGGATGTCAAACCGCGGGACGTGCGTGCGCGGGTGGTTTGTCGTCGGTGGTTTCGGGATGCACCGCAAGTGGAGTGCATGCGCCGTAATGCAGCCGCGACAGCGTCGGAGGACCGACGCGGTCGCGGCGGCCAGTAGCGATCGCACGTAGCCGCCGCGACCGTTTATTTTGGATCTCCCGCGGGTTCGATGACCGACTGCCGCCGCGAGCGGCGACGACCGCGAGGAGGAAAAGGCGCTGCTCCCCGGCGCGGCGTGTGCAGTGTGCACGCGCTCGCCCGTGTATAAGCCCGCGTGCAAGCGCGACGATCGGCATTCGTAATTGTCGTCCGGCCGTACGCGGGCATCTCCGGCGTGTCCGAAGAATCAAGAAAGGCCCAAAGGACGTAATTTCGCGCGAGCCGAAGCAACGAGCCGGGAACCCGGCGATTATGCGACTCGGCATATTTCACGAATGGCACAGCGGGACGTCCGAGTAGACGGCTAAAAAAATCGGTGATTTTCGGGGATTTTTATCTTGATAAATATTTATTTTAATAATTAGGATAAGACCGCATATATGTATAAACAATTTAAATCGAGAGATAGGCCAATGACGGTCATAGCGGATCTTACAATTAGTGCTCCAATAATATTAATGTGTGAATTTTATATAAACAGCGTGCCGTTACTATCGATCTTGAAACGCATCTCTCGAATATCACAACATTAAATTGAAAATCAATTTAATGATACTGATGCTAACAAGCATCTATAAGATTCCCCCCTTCCCATCCAAACCCGCGAAAAACTGTAAAGAATATTTTTTAATTTTGTTTAATATTTATTTTGTTTGATTTTGGGCTTTTTTTATTCAATTGTAGACGCATTGAAGTATATTTAGAATTTTTTTCATGACAATTCGCTAGAAACATTGTTATTCTAGTCGACGTCAACGATGTCTCTCTCTCTGATACGGGCCAACATTCCTCATGCAGGGTGTCAGCAGTCCTTAAAATCCTTGAAGCCCTTGAAATGTTCTGGAATTTTGCTTGTCCTTTAAAAAGTCCTGGAAAAGTCCTGGAAAAGTACTTGAATTTTTTGTAGATCCTTGGTTTTGTCGTCCTTGGCTCTTTCTTGATTGTTTCCTTTTTTTTTCAACACCGTGAATCGAGTCATTTTATGAGTGAAGTGAAGCCTTTTTGTTCATTAAAATTAACGAATCGAGTCAAGTTTTATCGTTAATAAATATATTTTATCGTTAATAAATATATTTTATAATTAGAAATAGATTTTATATAGGCTGTGACCATTTAAAAGCATACAAAAGTCAGCTGAGACTATTCGAGTGAAAAATATTCCAGTCATCTTACTTCGCAAATAGTACAGTGTACTATTTATGGAGTCCAAAAACATATGTGTTACACATAAGTTATTTATAGATTTTAAGCGTTTAAATATAATATAAGAGAATATTGTATCGAATGATAGCCATTTACTCGAATGTCCCCTTTAACGAAAGCCCACAGATATCTTTCGCGAATATCAAGAGATAATCATTTTTCTAGATTTTTTAGTACGATCGACTGAAGGCGTTCTTGTAGCAGAGATTTTCTGCGTAATTTTTCCAACAGATCGAATAGTTCGCGATATATCGTATTTTTTTAGCGGTCGCAAATTCATAAATTTTTATTGTAAAATTTCATAAATGTTGTAAATAGAATCGTAATAGAGTTGTAATAGAATCTTTTTCATGTTTGAGATATATTTTTGAATAATATTTTACAGTTTATATTACATTTCCGAATATTTTTTATTTAACACTTCGTATCTCTCTGATGGCCATTTCTACCAATGCAGATTAACTTTAATCTCAGTTTAATTCACTCTTTATCTTTTTCTAGTTCTAAGAATTAGAAAAAGATAAAGAGTAAGTTAAACTGAGATTAAAGTTAATCTGCATTGGTAGAAATGGCCATGAAACGCGTAGCGTTTATATACGTAGCGTTTCGTCCAATCCGGACTAAGATGCGTTTTAGGAGAAGACACAGCCGGGGTCAATGAAGGGCCAACATTTTCGGTGAAATCTCGAAACGAGATCTCGAGCCGTCGAGACGTAGCACCGACTCGCTTCAGAGGGTAATCGTCACCGATGATTTGAATGACCATGTAATTCGACGCCGCAGCACAACAGGCGGGCGTTTGTTCAGGTTCGTCCGAGGAGGAATCCTGCAGCTGCAACTGCGAAATTCAAGAACAGGCGACAGCGACACCACCGATGTCGTCGCCGGGGGAAAGGGGGTTGCAGCGGGTGGTGATGCCGATGACGGCGAGGTCTGACGAGTTGAGGGGGGAAACCGGGAGAAGATTTTCAGGGGGCACGCGCACTTGCGACCAACCCAACCGTTGGAAGCCGTTGGGTGAAAGAACAAGACGAGGAGAAAGAGCAGATGCCTCTGTTATTACAGGTTTCGTCTTTCGTAACGCTACACCTCCGCTCGCGAGAGTTCTCTATGAACCTTTCGATATCCCCCCCGTATATCTTTCGCAGCGCGCCATTTAGATTCCTCTTTCTGCTGAATTGACCTAGTGCCGGACAAATTGAAAAAAATGAGAGATATTTTTCACCGCCGTTTAAACATCTCTCCCTATATTTTATTTCCTCCCGACAGTTCTGACGTCTCTTTTTGTTTAATATCTTTGTTCTGTTTTTTTAATAAGTATTATTAATTTTACTATTTACAGTCAGTTCTGATCTTACAATATCTCCTAACAAATTATCTCTATTAGTGAAGTTATTTAAAGCGCCTTTGTGTGAGATAACAAAATCGAATTAAAAAACATTTCATTTTTTTCAAATGAAAAAAATACATTTTCTTAAAACCATATCTTTTGATACAAGTATTTGTTTGTTTTATTTCAGTAAAAATATTTAGTTTTAAATAAATACATGTTATCTTAAGTCTATTAGTTTGTACTTTTACATTTAAATAAATGTTTTATAAATAACCTAATAATATTATTAAACTTAACTAAATTTTCTAATATTAAAAAAATCTGATTATCTTGAATTTAAAATAATGATCTAACAGTAAATATTTTCTAGAACGAAAAGAGAATAAATATTTAATTAAAAATTATAAATATTTTAATCAAGAAATTTTAAAACTTGAATACAATAAATAAGCAATTAGGACCCAAGTAAATTTTCTTGTGTTAAGTAAAACCTTTTTCAAAATATTTTTTCTCTTAATGTACTAATAAAAAAATTAAGTCGCTCGTTCTTAATTAGAACTCCTTCGAAGCGGAAGTTTGTGTATTACGCGAGTTTTGTTTTACTTGTACAGCGATCATATCGGGTACCAATCCGCCTCAGTATCTGTTAATCGATCTATCAGGCCTCGCTCTTTTCACGTCGTGACAGTTCCGGTGGCATCGCGAGACCGGCGTAGCCGCCACCGGAGTGACCAGTTTTCCGTTTAATCTCCGATTCGTAAGCATAGCGGTAATCGAGAAACATCGAGGAACGTGATGCCGAGAGGCCGATAAGTCGGATCGAAGGGGCATAAAGCGGGAAAGGGAAGAAGAATTGGTAAGGGCGTCGAAGGCATCGGGATTTCGAGCTGGCATTCAATATTTCGATCGCTGGAGGATTCGATCGATGGAGGCGGCCTTTTGATCTTACGGTACACAGGCCGCCCACGTCTGGCCACTTCTTCCCAGGTGCACGGTGCATCTTCATCCTCATTCAAGATGGCAGTTCTCTTTTTTTCTGCCCAATCCGAACCTGTCACCCGACCGTCCCGCCTCCCGTCGATATCTCGGAAGAGATATCTACGTGGCTAAAGGTACGAGAAGCGAGCTATGTCGAAGCCGATTCTACGGCTTAATGCCTTCAGCGGCGTCTCTCTTTGCCGAGAGTGTCGTTTTTCGGGGAAACGTCGGGGAGTATCCGAGAAAAGATTTCATAGTCACAAAAATTGTAGGAAAGGATTCGAATGTCAATACTCTAACATTTATTAAATTACATAGATTTTTTTCTCAGTAGAGATAGAGATTTCTATGATAACTTGTAATCCGTAATGGCTAAAACAATAATGAATATTTAAAAAAAAGATTGATATTATTTCTAATTTATCTATATATATAATAGATTTATTTATTTATTTATTTATTTATCTGTAAACGAAAAAGGTATATCCCTTTAGTACAAGTAATATAATTTCAAAATTATTAACAACAGCAGAAGACGCAAAGATAAAATCCTAAAAGATATAAAGTTATTATCATTAAAGATACAAAAAAAGAAAAAATGATATAAAGAACAAAAACAAACCAGCATTAAATTACACAATCTAGTTATCAATAACATTTAATAAAGAGCGCTTAAAAGAATTTATTGACGAATTGAAAAAATCAACGCGATCAGATAATTTGTTTGCTAGTAAGAAAACCCGATTCAGATTTGATGTGTCTGTATGTTCTTTATACACTCCTAAACTCTTTGACCGATATGGACCAACTTTGGCATAGTTACTCTCTAGACCCTTGCGCAAAATATAGGCTACCATGAAATCTGGACATTCCACCCCCTCCCCCTGATTTCGTCCCCTTTACACTTTGTGATAATTTAAGTTCGGTGCATCTTCTATTCTATCTATCTATCTATATCTACTATCTATCTATCTACCTATCTATCTGTCTATCTTCTTCTATCTATCTATATTCTCTATTTACCTATATCTTACCACAAATACAGTTATTCTATATAAAAGAAGCCCGGGCAACACCAGGTAGTTTAAGCTAATCTTATATATTATTATATGAGCAAAAATGACATTTAGAAGCTTTATTTAATCCTCTAAATTTAATGCATTCTTACTAACGAAAAATTCTTTTTGAATTTATCGAAGAATTTTCGTATCTACTGTCAACGCCGTCTTTCCACGCGGGCGCATTTTCCCTAATAATTTTCGTAACAGTCAGCCCGCGTCTTCTCGATTACATCGGGGTAAGACACATTAAAAATTCTCCAATGTCGAGAGAACTCAGGAACGTGACTCAGTGAATCGTGATTAATGTGCCAGCGTGTTCTACGGGTCCTTTAAATCGGACGTTAGCTGGCTTCCTCGAGCATGTATCGGTGCTTGAAAGGATTATAAATAATTTCTGGCTGCGAGATATAAAAAGGACTAGGCGCGGGAAGGAGATGCGTGGAGGAAGAAAGGATGGGAAGAGGGGAGAACAGGGAAGAGGAGCAAAGAATACGCGCCGAAATTAGGTCCAAGGTATCCCGGCACGCCCACAAGATACGATCTTGTGTTGGGATAAGGTGGATTACCTCTGGAATCTCACCTCGGATGCAGGTGTCTTGGCTCGGAACAACCGCCGATATTGCCGAGGAAATACGCGATGCTATTGAATTTTCCTTGAAAATAATAGCGATTATTATTAATTACACACAATATTCCATAACAATTATATAACACTAATTAGAATATTATGTATAAAAATTGTCCGCTGGGTACATATATCAAAGCACGATATACAGGAAAATTGTGGAAAGGAAAATCATAAAAGAATAATCTATTAAAATTCATATTTTGAACAATATAAGCGTTTATTGTTATAATAGGAATCATATTGCATCAGAAAATATCTGCACAATCATTAAACGTAATTGGATAAATAAAAATTCTATCTAATTATTAAGAACTGTATTATTTCATATAAATTATTATATATTATATTGTATTGATGTTTCTTAGAGTTATACTTAATCATTAACGATTTTTTACGAATTTATATCGCAATCGTATCTCGCAGGACTAAAGATTGTAATTTATATTATCCGTGACCTGAACCTGTTCTGTACGATTAGCCGGCGCAAGGGACTCGCTACTTCGAAGGTGATCAATCGTCGCACCTTTTTCCATTCCCTTTTTCTTATTCTCCTCGTTTATTTTCGCGATGCGCGGTTTACGTCGTCGCGCGACTCGAAACGTACGCGACTCGAGCATCCTGCTCGCGTCGTTCCGCCGCCCGTAGCATTCAGTGCTCTCGTCCTTGTTTTTCGCTGCGGCAACATCCGCGGAATTGACGTCTTCGTGGGTTAAGGCAGGCCGATAAGACCACGAAAAATGGAAAAACCTGTTCCTCTTCCTGTGTCGGGGATGAGACCGGCGATCATTACATGCTCGAACGCACACAGGAGTCTCGCGAGCGCTCACAGGATACCCGCCTCCGTTCAGGTATCTTAGATATACGGACGGCGGATACAAGCGGAATCTTGATGCGTCCGGAAGCGTGTACCGGATTCGTTTTATTTCCACGCTCACTTTTTGCGCCTTTTGCGCTACGCGGTTGGTCGAACCGAACCGGCCACTGGCCACGGTGAATAGAGAAGGTAATTTCCTGCAGTTTTCCGAGGGTATTAGACAAGGGAGGGTATAAGAAAGATGCAGGTGGAGCTCATTCCCTGTCTCGATGTCATAAATATAAGACACAGAGAGTAGAAAACAGCGGCACGACGAATAGGGTAGGAGCAATGGCGACCTATATATAGAAGTGGTCATAAATGACCCAAATTTCAATTTAACATTTTTAAACAGTGTATACGATAAAATGAAAATGCAAGATGATAAAACATGAATAATACGATTTGAATAAAGCTGGAATTATTGCAGGTTTCAAAACAAATACGTTCATATTTAATCTTAGACATTAGCTATTTGTCCTAATATCGTTATTACAATAAAATGTAAGTAAAATAAAATGATAAAGTGTATTCAAACTTTTAACAAAGATCGGAAGGGAAGAGAACCGGCGCAAAATAGCGCGAAGGCATCAAACAGTATAACGTCCAGAGATACGAGACCGTATATTTCTTTTAATTCGCGATCAGGACGACGGCATCGACGATATTCGCGATGCAAATCCTCTCGGTGGATGCGCCGTCCATTCGGCAATCGATAGGAAGTGAAACAGATAAAACGGAAGGCGGAGTCCAGGGCTAATCCCGTGCGGGGCCTAAACGCCGTCGTGGATTGAACGTTCGCGGCGCGTAATGATAAAACTCTTTCGCTACTTTCCCAGTCCCGATACCTGTAATGATCGTCGGCCGGCGGCGAACGCGATTACGCGGCATTAAGCCACCAGTTTCCAGTTCGCGGCAATTATTTATAGCCCCGCATCCCCGGCCGGCTTATCTGCATATCGTAAAACGCCACGGCCGGAGACGGTCCGCAAGCCCGGACCGGATGGCTCTTGCGAAACGGATGCTGAAATCCGCCGGTCCGCGCACATGTACGCGTAAATATGAGAACACAGGCGTGCGCATCCATGTAAAGCGTCAAACAGCGAAGAGACAGAGCCCCGGAGTGGCTCGTAATTGCGCCGACGATGAGGAGGACCCTTGAAAAACGGCGCGGTACATTAAATTATGATTCTGTGAACATTGTAGTGAGCTTTATTCATACTACCTGTTGATAGGGCGTTGCAATTTACCGAGATGCAACACTCACGATTGTTGTTCCGAAAAAAAAGTGAGATTCAACTGGGAAAGTTGCAATTGTTATTTCTTCAATATCTTTAATAACGATGATAGTCTTATCACATAGACTTTCGAATCAGCTTCGACGTTTAATTTTTCGACACTTTTCGTTAATCGCTATTAAAGTTAGTTAAATATTTGACATGTGGTGAAAGAGAGATGCAACCAATATGTTGCATACCTAGCGTAATATTTTCATACAATTGTCTATAATCTCAACTACTTTAGTTCATAGTATCTCTACTTTGAAATTCTTTTCCTTCTGCCATTTATTACGCGAATTGTCACACGTTTGGTAATTCCTTAAATCGTATTCTGTGAAAATATGATGCATTCGCTAAATTAGATTGTCGACGCCGATATAATTTTAATACTCCACGTAGATTGATGTCTCTTAATGCTAATTAGTATTATGCATAAACATCGTACGCAATTTCGTCTTGACGCTCCATTAGTTCACCGCTGCTTTGGCGATTTCGATCCTCAGGCAGACTGCGCCGAGACGCGCAAAAGCCGCGACGCAGGCGACCAGGAGGCCGTTAATGAATGGCCGTAGTTATGCGCGAGAGTTCCTCGGGGAGCGATTAAATCGTGCAAGGGAAATAATATCGGGCCCGTTCCGCGAGCACGTATAGAGAAACGAGAGCGCCTCAAAGTCGGTTTTACGAGATCTTACTCAGAGTTAATAAAATCGTGATAATGACGATCAACATTTATGAGAGTCGGTGATTTAATCAACTCGCAACGCGGCAGCGATGCGGCGCGACGAGGCGAGAAAAACAAGATCGGCCGTTCGCGCGCGGACAGATCCGCTAATCTCCGCGCCGCGCACTCGATCTAATTTATTCGACCTCGTAGATTATTCTGAAAAATTAAAGTAACTTAATGGACACGGCGAACGGCCGTTTTCATAACCTGATTTAATATCAATCTGCGGAAGCATCATTTATGTAGATAACGTATCTCATTGCACGAGGTTTTAACTCGATCCGAATTAAAGGCAGACAGACCTCCTGTAGTATCATTTCTCATCGCTTGTTTCCATAATGAATCCATAATGATAAAAATAGTTTACATATTATTTCTGATATAATTTATGAAATTTGCATTTGGATCAGATATCACGGCACAGTTCTCCTTTTATTGGAATATGTCCAATCGCGAAGTATCTGTACACTGAAAAGGAAATCTTTTTAATTAAATAAACATATTTCTTTGAAATAAGTTGAAAAGTTTCTTGACTGAAATAAATATTTCTCTTATTTAGAAAAACGTTTTATTATATTATTATAAATAATTATTTAAATAAAGATAAATATCAATATTTTTTAAATCAAATGTGAAACATTTTTAAATTAAAAAATATTTATTTAAGAATAAAAATTATTTATTATAATGAAAAGGATCTGTTTTTTTTTTTAAACAAGCAGCCGAAAACAAAGAAATTGTTTATTACTTAAAATATTTAATCTATGCTTCAAACTCCAAATCTATGCTTTGTTTTTACATCTTTTTTAATTTACATAATATTCACTGTTTGATTCAAATAAATAATCCCTTTGCAAGTATTCAAACAAATTATTTTTTTAAACCAATAAAAATTTTTTTCAGTGTAGGTTTATTTTTAGTCACATGTATTTGCGTATCCCACCACGCAAGGGCTGCAAACGACTCAATAAGAGAGGGAAACTCATTATTGTCCCTATCGTCTCGTTAATCGGTGTCGGTTAGCAAAGCCGCCCCGCCTCAGGTAAAGTCCGCGTTGGAGCTACCGTCTCGAGGTGGAAGGACGAGATACACGCGCCCGCGGAGACGCACCGGCTAACGAATGAGACCTACGTCGGGCGAGTACAGGCTTTTCCCAGGGCGATTATAGCTCCTGAGCGACAACGTGCAGTCGCACGGCTTTAAAGTATCGCTACGCGCCGCGGCGACGACCCTCGATTAAGCGCCCACCGCCGCCTCTGCCGCCTGCATTCCGATCCTCTCCCTCTCCGCTCTCGCCGAAGAAGCCAGCCGTGCTTCCCTCGGAACGGTCCAGGGATCCGGTATTACGAGAGCGCGCATTATCGCGCGTAACAGCCGATATCCGTCATCCAGCGCGATTAAACGCGAGACGACGCGCCTCCGACGCGACGCCCCGGGCGACCAGCTTGCTCTCGACGAGGAAGACGCGCCGGCTACTTGTTAGGATAAAGGCAGATCGCCCCTTCTCGCGAACACGCGTTAATCGAAGTTGATCGTGCTCCAATTGATTTCCCGTCTAGTTCTCTTTGAGCAGAAAAATATTACGGCTGATGAATGTTTACCCTAGATTAATAGGGAGGGGTAACACGTTACCCCAGCCGACCTTCTACACTGATTGTGAGAGAAAAATGTATATTTAAAACTAGATTGAAAGACCGATAGATAATTTTAGCTACACAGTTAGATATTAAAGGATCAAATTTAAACCAATTTCTTGGGTAAAATTATTTGGTTATTTTTAACTTTTACATGGGTCAAAATTTATATAATATAAATTTATAAGTTCTTTTCAGTTTTTTCGGGGAATGGGGGGATCTTATAAATGCTAGTGAGCATCAAAAATTATTAAATTGCTCGTCAATTTAATATGTGAATTAATTATTCTGGCTTTATGTTAGGACTGTGTTTCAAGACCGACGAATATGCGGCGCGCAGTTCGCATGAGCAGGAATATTCACAAAATAATTATTAGGCACCAAGATCCACCGCGACCGATATGGGCTTTCTTTCATATTTATATTTGTTTAATATCATCGGTCTTATTCTTAATATTATTTGTTCAAAATTTATTATTTTAACATAAAATATGTGGTTAAAAAGCAACCATAATCTATAATTGTTCTAGTTAAATTAACAACATATTGGGTAGGAGCAGTGACCTATAGGAATGGTTATAAATGACTCAAATTTGGTTCAATTTAACACTATAAATTTAGCAGTGTATCGGTTAACGATAGCTATCGCTAAAATTACTTACCAATACGTTAAGCTAACAATTTTAATTGTCGCTGCTAGAATTCAAATATGATCCATGCGATAAATACAGCGTCGAGGGACAGAGGGATGTGTAATTACAAACGCGACTCGTCGCAATGCCGATCCATCAAGTCCCAGATCCTTCCTCGTCACTTGCAAACAGCATTGTTGGCTTTCGCGTTTAATCCATCAGCATTGCTGGACTGAGTCGCGTCCGTTTTTCAGTCTTATCAGCAATTATAATCGCGATCCCCGGGAGCAGGCCACCGCGGGTGCTCTGCATGCATAGTGTAGCCCTCAGGGTCGAGGACCCCGCGTTTGAAGTGAGTTTACCTGCGACAGTGTGTTTACGGCAGCAGCCGCGGGCGTATCGAAGGAATTTATGCCTAAAAGGAAGCGGCTGGTCGGTCGGTCGGTGGCCGCAACCGTTCGGAGGCCTCCGACCGAGGCGATCGCTCCTAGTCGTGTCCTCGAGATTGACTGGGCGTTGGCTCCGGGGCCCCGTCCCGTACCTCCGCTCTTCCTCGTGTAATCGGCCTCTCCTTCTACCTCCGGGGAACGAATCTCCGTATCTAAACGATTCGCGCGCCGGTCCGGCCCTTCCGCTTCCTTCTCGCGGCCGATTATCGTCGATCGATGTCTAGTTAGGAGTATACGATACGTTCGCGTTGACGAACGATTGTATTCACGCGTGGGGGACGTTCCAGGAGAAAAGATCGATAGACTGTTTACAATATCGATTATTCTAATTAAAGGAATTCCCGGAGAATTCGAAAGGAATCCGATTTCGAATAGCCCGCGAACGTCGGTATATAGTCTAAATTAAAAAGTATGAGAATGACGAGAAAAGTAAAAAAGAATTAGTATCTTACCCGTGCCGTAAGTCAATTTGACCGACATTTTAATTTATTTTTTTAGGTATAAACAAAATTTTTTACTTTTATTTATAAATAATTTATAAACTGAGACATGTTTTAAACATAACATAATAATTTTCAATAATTTTTAGAAATTAAAAGAAATCTATATTTTTAAAAATATATTTTTATGTAATATTTTGATTAATACGAGGGGCATGAGACATTGATGTCAGTATTATTGGCAAAATTCTTTTCTTGATATTAAGCTTCATCCTTCAAGTAAATATTAAATTTCAAGTCAGTCTGATGTTTAGTTTTTGTGACAGTCCATCAAAGCAGACGCTTCTGGTAGTTTTCGAAAAATGGAAAAACAAGAAGTTCGTGCGGTGATTAAGTTTTACTTTTTGAAAGGGAAAACGGCTACTCAGATCAAAGCAAAATTGGACAAAGTTGTCGGTAGTTCTCCTTCGTTCAAAACCGTTCATAATTGGGTTGCCGACTTTGAACGTGGTCGTAGGAGCTGTAAAGATGAACCTCGGTGTGTACATAATAAAAATGGCATATTGACCCCAAACATCGTTGGATCAAGTATATCGAGCTAAAAGAAGACTACATTGAAAAATAAATGTCAATTATTAAACTAAAACGATATTTTCATTTTCGTTTACCTTACTGATCAAACGTCCCTCGTAAATTCATAGCTTTCGTCTGGGTCAGTTTGACCCCCACGCGCGTGCTTATGGATTAACGTTTAAAATTTTTATATCTATATTGGCGTTTTATATAGTGAAACAGAAATAGCTCTCTATTTCTCTCTTGAATTTTTGATAAGCTTTTGATCTGCATTTTGAGGCTCTATGTACTTTGCAGTTTTGCATACAAATTCTGATTACTTTATATTTTGTTAACTCTTTTGAAAGTATGCCCGCGCTCCCAGCCGTTTTCTTTGCGACATCAGCTTCGAGAGAAGTTAGTGCGCGTAAAATATTTATAATTCGCTCTCGTTACGCCGTTATCCCCTTCGATCTTCGAGAGCATCTCGCACGATTGTTGATAAATTGATAAATCGCCCCGAGGATTAGGATGGGAGATACTGTCAAGTCGTACAAACTGCTCGAACGATTTACCGCTTAGTTCAATCCTGCGGGTTTAAGAAGGGGTTGACCTCGTCTTCTCGAAGATACGAACGTCACTTTGTGGTCACCACGAGTGTCGCCAGGGAATAATTGTATAGCTACGTTACGTGCATAGATACTTGGTCGTTTTAAAAGCAGCTGAAGAAAGTAGAAATTGTTGAGCATTATAAGGAAAAAAATAGGTCAAAAACGAGCAAATTAGGTGTATATTTAGAACAAATTTATTTCAACAAGATCGTTGGGTTAAGACGGGAAGTTTCGACTTACTTAGTCTTCCTCAGCCGTCATAATAAATAAATTTAATAAATTAATGACTTAAAACTATAGGAGCAAACTCATCATTAAATTAAATATGAATAAATAAATATAGAGATTAGTAACAGAATCACATATATATATATCGAGATTTACATCAAAGTTTATAAGTTAATGGTGTTAAAGAAATAAATAGAGGTATAAATATAATATAATAAAATATGTTAATCTGCGAAGTCTGAATGAAAATGTAGAAAAGTCTGTGAATAAAAGGAATAATGTATATTCATTGCCATGCGAGAATAAGTTGAGTCCGAAGTAGTAAAATTAAGTGAGTTTGAGGTAATAAAATTAACTGGTCAAATGAAGTTGTCAGAAGTGATCAAGTCTTGATTATAAAGTCCAAAAAGTATATGTAGTAAAAACGCGTATATGAATGATGAGCAGTATATAATTTTGATGCGTTAGCTTCCATCTCAACCGAAGTCTTATTATTAGACATAAGTCTAAGAAATTATTGATTACTGTAGGAGTAATAATGGATTGTGAGAATAACGAGAAATCGTTTAATAGTAATGACATTGTACGTTGCGAATATTACATGGATTTGCGTCGTGTTCATTATAGCTTTACAAGGTCTTACAACATATTCCATGAGCTACCTGGATTTCCAAAATCACGAGAAATTATGTTAGTTGGTTTCCAAGTTATTTTTAAGAGTTGCATAAAGGACTGTTGCTAAGGTGCATCGAAGATTCTTTCAGACGCAGGTATTCGATCATAATGCGGTCACGTGGCCGAAACGTTTAGGAGAGGTCTTGGAGGTATACGCACTATGAACTGCCTATAGAAATCATACAGCCTTTAGAACCGTTCTCTCCGGATCCAAGCAGGTGTTCCATCATGGGAAAATCCGGCAAGATGATGTCTAAGATAAAAAGAGAACTCGGACGAAGCTGTCTTAAATCAGCACGCCTCAAATATTTTCGAAACTCAAGCATTCGCTAGCTCAAATTGACGAACGCCACCCAGATGAAACAACGATCGAGAAAAAAAACGGCAAATAGCGACAAATAGCGACAAGCGTCGCTTTAAAATTCTATTTAAAAAATGGCTATTCAATGCACCGATATTTTTTTCGTCGGAGAGGAGAAACTACAGAAAAGAAGATGAGAAAAAAGGACCGCTGCGAACTGGCGAACCTTGACGGGAACTCCGCGATTCGGCGAAATTACGCTTCCTTTGAAACGTGATTACGGCATAGAAATCGCGCTCTCAATGCGTCTTCTTCGGGCGGACTCGAAATTTCATCCCTGACACCGGGGGCTGCATGCCGGGAAGCGCAGTCTTTTTTCCAGACAGCACAGAGATCGGGGCAAGCGGCGTTGCGCAGTTGTGAATGGCGACTCATTTGCATAAAGTTTCGTGTGTAAATGTGTAAGCCGGGGGTGCGTGAAACGAGTCCAGTGCCCCTCGCGAATCGGGGGGACACCAGTCCGCAAGATTAATGGCGACGTGCGGGAACGGTTAGCGAGTAACCCTCGGTGACTTCGCGTGGCTTGAGTAACCAGCTGCAGTAATAACCAGCGAAGTAAAGTGTCGAGTAATTGAATATTTAGGAACGTGATTATTTCGTCGGCATAATAATTTCGTGGAAACTCCTGGAGAACATACGCGACCAATGTTTAATGTAAAAGAAAATAGTCGCATATAGTAATTGCCCCATGAAACGTTCCAGTTTGTAAATAAGTTCACTATCTTATTACGAGCTAAAATTCATATTATTACTTATAATACTAAAATAATATAGTGTAGTATTTATGATTTCGGACAGCTTTCATGTTTTCCGGGCAATTCATATTGCACTGCTATATTACATCAATAAGGGGTGGGTATCGCACCAAAGAAGGGTGTCTCATCGCCGAGTATCAAAACGCGGTAAATCAGACGTTTCTCGCCACCGGCAATCGGGGTGGAAGAAATCCTCTCTTCGTTCATTCTGCGTCATTGCGGGAATGTACGAGCTGAAGGGATGAAGGGGACCGACGAGGGTCGTAACCAGGGCCAACCCTGGTCGTGTGTCGGACAATGCGCCGACTCTCCCTCTTGTCCCGTCGCCCGCGCAAGCACCTTCGGAAGAAGAAGCCTACGAGCCGACCGCTTTCCCACGACTCCTCCTACGACCGTTACAGGTTTCCTTTCCAATCCCTTTTTTGCCTCTACCTCGGCCTTTCTCCCTCTCTTGCCGCGTCGGCTTCTCTTGCTCCTCGTGCAAGAATCGGGATGATCTTACCCAAGCTACGAAACGCACGTGTGCGCACGCATCATCTCGTCGGATGACGAAAAGGAAAAAAAAGAGATACCGAGGGTTGAAGAGGAGGAACGTCGAGTTCTAGGACTCGTTCGCCACTTTACATGTGTCCGAACGACGAAGGGTTGATCCTAATCGCATGCGACATCCGGAAATGATGGAAAGGAGATCTGGAGTAAAAGAGCAATCACCGATATAATGCTTTTTTCGAACATTATCATTTTCCCTCAAAAAGTTAATCGTATAATTAAAATTGTGATAGATATTCTTTTTAATAATAGGACTAACTTTTGTTAATGTGTTTAATTATATATTTTAGACGAAGTATTTCTGAAGTTTCACTATTTATTAAATGTACAAGTGATAGTTAGTAATCTCTCTTATTGCTAAGACGCTTCTTTATGTTAAATCGTAAAAAAAGAAAAATAAGACGTCTTGATTTTCTGTAATAATTCACAAGAATATAAATTAGTATTTTTCTGAACTTAAACGATCGGATGTTCAAAGTTTTTTATATACTCTACGATCGCGAAATTGCATATACATGCTTTGTATTTTATAGTTGGAAATTTCGCTAAACTGATTAATAATCGTCATCAAAATACTAATTCACCATATTTATTATACCGTACCAATTCAATGCTCGCAGATGTAGTATTTTTGCGGAAAGGAGAAATGACTGATTGTTCCATGAAATTTCGATTACTACGCACGCAAATTCGTCAGTTCGGCGTTTCGTGTCTGTTTCTTCGTCATCGAGAAAGCGTAATCCATTCACGAAACTGATGTCCATTCGAAACGTTTCTCCATCTCGTGTAGCAATGGCGGGGAAAGAAAAAAGTCGCGCGGCTCCCGTGACACGCGACATCCCGTAATTTCGACGGCACGCCACTTATTGGACCACTTTCACTCTATTATTGTCAACAAAGAGTCCTTTCGTTATTATCGGCGGCGTCATTATTCCCCTTATTGCACATTAAGGCTCGATTAGGGCTCGCAGGTGGTCGACGTCATGGAAATTGCTTCTACGAACTTTCTGGGACGCACGTGTGCGCTAATGGTGATCTTCGTTTCTTCACGAATTCATTCGGAGTTTTGAAGGAGCTTCCGATATGCGTACCTCGTTGCTAACGAGAGTGCTGTAGCCCTGAACGAGATTTCGGTAAATGTAATACGATATTATATGACTTTAACAACGGGGATATCTCGTTATATTGTATTTCAGTGCCAGACAAATATCGAAGCCTGAAAAATGTACAATTCTTCAAGATCCATCTTACTTTTTTAAATTTCAGCAAAGAGGCAGAGATACGACGCATTAATACATATGCTTGCAAATAATTTACATTCTTTCCACTTGTGTATTATTAAATAAAAGAAAAAGTCTTATTATTTCTTATGCGATTTCGGCAACGAAGTATCTTGTTAACCCTTACAGTACAAACGTGGGTATTTCGTATCCGATCGATTTCTATCCATGGAAATTTCTCAAAAATCAAATTTTTCCCCCGTTCCTTATCACCACTCTCAATTATACTACATTTTATTTTTTTTAAAAATGAAGTACAGACATTTGTTCTAGAAACTTGAAAGTATGTTCATGAATTTTTAGAGATTTTTTGAATCATTTTAAATAGGTAAAAAAGTGGGTATCTCGGACACGAGATACCCATGTTTGTACGGATAAGGTGCCGTTTTTCACATTGTACTGTAAGGGTTAATAAAATTATAGCCGAATATAACCAACAAAAATTAATGCTTATATTAAAAAGGATATCAAGTGTAATTAAAATAATTAATTTCTTGCAAATTAGATCGAATGATTTACTTAACGTGTTCGCTGCTATTAATTGTTGCGCAAATGTAATTATGGTGTGAAGATAGGATTATAATTAATATTCAATGAATAATTTTGAATTAATAATTACGATTTAATCAGGCTTGAACTAAATGACTAGGAGCTAAATGAAATTTGATAGAAATGATCGATGATAATAATACGAAATTAAAGAATTTAGAAATCAAGATAATAAATCGAGTCGCAACAAAATTATCTCGATGATAGGAATTTCGGATTCCCCCATAGTCGATGATTGCTGTTCAACGTTGTATTTATCACTAGCGACCGCAAGATTTTGAAACTTTCTGGATCGCGGTTCGACGACATGCCTACTGGCAAAAGGAAGCTACCTGGTCGCACGTCATGATACACCGAAGAAAGGTGCGGCGAGTGGCTTAGAGAGAAAAAAAATTACGGGTAAGGGAAACATCATGCGGGAATAAAGGGAGGCACGAGGATGAAACGTGCCAGGAGATATATATATATATATATATATATATACACATCCTAAGTGTCCTTTGTACCTCCTAGGGTTTGCGCAAGAGAATTTTCTCACACAGGACTAGAAGGCCGCGAGCGGAGCCCGATCTCAACAATAACAGGAACTTGAAAACGGTCCTTCCAGAAAGCGTTATTGTCCTGTTTCTTCAGAAATCAGGGATCGCCGTCTTTCCTCATTCTTTCATCCTCTCCGCGCGTCTTTCGGGCGTTTCCTCTTCTCGACGGCGATGAAATTCTCGGCGTTGTTTCGGTCACTGACCTCGGTCCATGCGAACGAATTGTTTCGTATCTCTTTCCGCCGTAGAAATTCCAAAGGGATGATCCCGCAGACTCATACTTTGACACGAGAGTTAAGAAGGGAAACGGGTCCCAATGAGCGAGATGAGCGACGGTGAAGTGAGTAGCCGCGAGACATGGATCAGCGAGGCGTAAATCAAACAACGAATCGCGAGAGCGTCGTCCTATTAGTATTTACGGAGAAAATGTCAGAGCGACACAACCGATCGCGGACTCTTCGCGCTTCCACCGCACCTTTAAGCCGCATTCACGTCACTTACGTAACGCGATGAACTCTCGCGGAGCGTCCTTTCTCTTCCTTTCGACTATCTCCGTCCTTCGCCAGTGGCGCCGAGGCTGCCGAGCCTCGATCGGAAGAAACGACATATCCCGCAAGACTTATCCTCGATAATACATGAATTATCTCTGATATCTGAGATATAACATAATAGATGAAATGTAAAACTATAGTCATTGTCGCTTTAAAACTAAATCAAGTGTTACGGAGAAAAATTGAGAAAAAAATTTAATGTTTCTTGCCAGAAGAATATTAAATCAAATTAATAATTAATAAGTAAATATATACCGAATATGTGAACAACACAATGTATACAAATATGGGTTATTTTCGGTCGGGCTGGATCTTTTTTGCCTAATAATATTTTTATTGCGTGAATTTATATACAATAGCCCATATTTGTATATATTAAATCAAATTAATTTTTCAAAAATAAATTAACTGTAATTTCGTTTTACGGATGTTCTGTGTCGCCAAGTTTTACTATCCAGTTTTACATTCGCTTCCTACACCTCACGTATGCGTACTGCTGTTTTAGTTTCGAATGGAAATTTTAGCCGGATTCTTTGAATCGTATTTGTGAACAGATTCCATTTCCATATTCTTCATATAAGAAGTATAAAGTATAAGAAGTATAAAGAAGTATATAGAAAAAAAGAGAGTAGTATCGAAGTGATAAAAAAAATGTTCTCTTAAGTCTAAAAAGGTTTCGCGACCGACAAAATACTCGTCATTTCAAGTGCAACTTTTTTCCCAAATTTTTCCTGTTAGATTCGAGATTCCTCATCCAATCGCGGGGATGTAATTCATTACGCGAAGATGCTCTCTACGTCGATTCTACGCCGTTGCGCCGCGTTCCGCGCGGTCTTCCTTCGATTCTCCGGGGTACCGTCTTCTCACCCACGATGCGGCTTGCGCAACTTTATTCTGTTACTTCACGAGGATTTGCTCGCACGAAGCTAACCTATCCCCTCCTCACCCCTCCTATCCCGTCGGAGCAGAGATCGGCGCGGGTGCTTTGCCGATGTTGGGTAATCCGACAGCAGCAAGAACATCTTAAAGGATGCATCCCGGATAGATTTATCGATAGCGTTATGTAGACGTGCCGTGTTCGACGCGCCGCGGATAGAGTCGCAACACGATTGAGCAGCGTGAGTCGTTGCTTTTCGTGTTCCATTCCAATACGAAGAGTCCGACAACGTAGCCGTCTCGCGATGCACAAAAGCGTCGTGCCACGTAAAGATGAAGACTTCATACATCGAGAGCTTACTCTCGGTCCGCAAACGGTTAAGTGAGGTCCCTCGATAGAATCTGATTTTCACTGTCCTGAGTTTAGATATCTGATCATAATTAATTACGCGATAATTTGTTCTTGAACGTGCCCCTTTAGATAAGAGTTACCGAATCCGTACCACTTAAGCTATTTATGTATATTTCCCATTATATATATTTCGGTACTAATTTGTACGCAAATAAACGTTGGAAATTGTAGCTTGAGGTTTCAGCCATCTATTGTTACTATGTTTAATCTTTTACCAATAACAAATGAATTTATTATAAATCTTTTTGTAACACGCTGCAAAAGGTACGATTTAGGCAACCTGTCGCCTAACCTGTTAAATTTTAACCTGTTAAATTTAATCTGTTGAATTTTTTTCTATATTACTCATTTCTTATTTATTTCATATTTTTCAAATATAAATGAGAATAGGCCAAATGTCGGTCAACCGCGGATCTTGGTGCGTAATAATAATTTTTGTGAATTCCCTGTTTATGCGAACTGCGCGGCGCATATTCGTCGGTCTTGAAACACAATCCTTTACATGAAGCCGGAATTAATTCACATGTTAAATTGACGATTTAATCATTTTGATGCTAACCGGCATTTATAAGATTCCCCCTTTCCCGAAAAACTGTAAAGAAATTTAATATTTTTTTCATATTTTTGTTACTAAATATTACTTATACTCTTTTTTTATACATTTTTATAATTATTTATAATTATATTTATTTAATTTTTTATATTTAATTATTTATTAATTATTATTTTTATATTTAATTATTTATTACTTATTAATAAGATTTAATAATTTATTAATAATTAAATATTAATTAATTAATATTTAATTAAAATATATGTATTAAATAATTATAAATTATTTTTATATATGTATTTATTTTTATATATGTATAATTATTTTTATGTATTATTTTTATATATGTATTAAATAATTTATAATTATTTAATACATATATATATAAATTATATATATATATATGTATTAAATAATAATATAAAATATTAATGAGGTACGATTTAGGCGACCGGTACGCATTCAGCAATTCTCCCCTAACTAGATCGCCACAAGGTGTTGATATTCGCGCAACTCTCGGAAATCCATGAAGAAAGTTGTGTTCTCCTTCGTTTCGACGAAACACCCACGTCTAAAGAGATTGAAAATGTCAGAGATCTTTCGCAGCCGTCGCGGATATATCGTCATAAATATTCGATTCGAGAACGCGTTGTTGAGTCATCCTAATCCCGATGTCGTCGATCCGACGACAATTGTGCGAGCGAGGCGAGCGGTTGACGCGGCTCGCCTGCGCTCATCCTCGCAGCATCCTTTCCCTTTCGTCGCCGCGAGGTGCGAGCGGACCTTTAGCCGGCCGAGCGCGGATACCGATTCGCGATGAATTATTTCATAAGCGTTCCCGATACGGAAAAGTTCATCGTTCGCCGTTTGCATGCGCGCGAGCGGGGATGCGATTCTAGACGATATGAGGGGTTGCGCAAAAGCCAGTCGTGCCGACACCAAGAAGGTTTCTGGAGGAAGAGCGACTGCGACGACAATGGCGAGCACGTGTAAAAAAGCGGAAGTTGAAGGAACCGCGAGGAACCACGAGGAACATGATCGTAGAATCGCGCGTGTCGCAACGCCACTCGAGTGACCTTCTCTTTGTCATTTTCATCTGGAGCCTATGGAGGTCGTTCGTGACGATCTAATTCCTTCGTAGCCGAAAGAGAAGAGCGGGTGAACGCTCGTCTCTGACCCCTTCGCTCGCGCTATTTGCAGTCACGGATATAGCTCTTCCTTAAAAATAGGAAAACGTAGATAATTTCGTAACGTAGAACTGTATAATTTTACGAAACGGTAACTTCTCCCTCAAATCCGTGTGAATTAATTGTATGAATAATATTTGTATAATAATGTTAAAATGAAGTCGCACATAAATGATGAATTTGGTTTTGATACGATTGATACACGAAAAAAAAAAGAATGTTTATGCCAACCAGATTCTGGTTGGCATAAACATTCTTTTTTTTCCGTGTATGATTCTGATGACAGTACATGCTTCGAATTAGATGACGAAGTGCTAAATCGCGCGAGCATAATTTTGTAAGTGACCCGGTGGACAGGTTCGTTTCGTCACAGGATCAATATCTAATTACCGATGTCCGATTTTGGTTTTAATGCGACTCGAATTAATCACATACGCGAGCGTGGCGTCCGCGGGAGATTTGATTAAGGTTCGTTAGACCGCTAATCGATTTTGCCGGAGAAGTCGTTGCACGCTCGATTCGAGGAGGCTATGTTTAACGACTCGGAACGAAATATCTGTAATCGATGCAATTAGGCGTCTTTAGACTGCAGTTCGATGCAGGTGGCCTCGTTACATTTTCGCAGATGCAAAATGATGCGGATGACAACGTTCCTCGAATATCGCCGCTAAATCAAAAACATTCGATGTCGGTAATACAGCGTACGAATATTTTTTTTAAGTTTAACGAAGTTTAAGAAAAAATTATTTTTGCTGACAAAAAGAAGGAATTATTAATCTTGAATATAAATTCCGATCAAAATTTAATTTTTGGGATATTGAGCGTTGGTAAATAGAAAACTGTGAGAGAAGCCGCCATTTAAAATATGATTTCTTCTTTTTAAACTTAAAAAGGGTGAAATTAAAAAGACTAAGTATCTCCAATCGCAAATAAATCCTATTGTTTTCCGATTCAACTATTCGAAACCTTACGATACAGATCGGTAACGAGAGATTAAAGTTTTGCGAAATAATTGCGGTCGAATAAACATTTCACGAGGTGACCGTTTAACGAAATATCTCGCAAAGTTTACGGAAAGGCATCCGGAACATAGGAATCGCAGCCATCACTCGTGGCTCCTAAGGCGGGCCCAACATTATTATCATCATCAGCGGCAACAACATCATCATCATCATAGTTGGCATCATCGCACAGCGACGACCTGGACCGATTCGCACGCCATCCACGCGCGGGGAAGTACCGAACGGGACGCGATCTCCTCATCCTTCCCAGTCGCAAATTGCTTTTCAAACCGCCTCTTTCTGCGTGCGGTCCCCACCTCTGTGTTCGCAGTCATCCTCTTCTTCTTCATTTCCAACGCATCCGGTGATTTGCGTCCCGCATTTCTCGCGCACAGGCCGATCCTGAACGCGCCGCGTGCGCTGACTGTTCGACTGTTTCTTCGATTCTGTGGACCATCCCGCCACCGAACCGCGCATTCCGTTGATCTGCTTTATTATTCACGAACGGAAATCACGAGATCGTCTCTTTTGAGAGTTCTACAGATTAAACCAAAATGAGCATGTAAAAAGATTTGATAAATATCTGGCTATAACGATCGTGGCTGAATGAGCGAAAATTAATTGAGAAAGATTGTTAGCGATTTATGTGAAATTATGAGCGGACAGATTTTTACGAATTGACGCAACAATAATATCGTGAAAAGTACTGCTTCTAACATCTCTAAATTAAAAAGACAAGAGGGAAATTTAAAATATTCGGTATATCAATCGTTGACTTCTGATTTTCCAAATTTATTAAGTTTGGCGCATTTCTCGTCAAACAGATAGTCGACACAGTCGCCTAAGATCAGTAATATCAAAAATGAGGGAGTCATAATAAATCTCCAACGACAAAACCGTGGAAAGTATACAGTATACCGGAAGAAGAACGGGAACAGGAAGAGGCGAGGAAAAGAGAAAGAGAGAAAGGATAATTGGCGAGACGATTAGATCGACGAACGACCGGGCACGCGATTACGTCAGACGTTGCTTAATATCTTCATGCGAACCGGTACTCGGCGAAGAGGTCTCGCGATTGCACCAGGTGTAGACACGAACGAGAGTCGTGCCTCGTCTGCTTCTCTCCTCCTCCTCCTCCTCCTCCTCCTTCTCTTCAAAAGTCCGCGCACGTTTTCTCCGGATGAGAGATCGGCTAAAGGTTCGGCTCCTCAGTGCGCTCGTCGTTCCGTGTACTCGCGCACTCGGGACATTTATGCGAGAGGCGAGATAAATGCATCTCGTCTAGCGTCGTGTGGGTGCCGAACGGATCTATCCTTAAGCGGCGTTGCACAAGACAAGCGTGATTAAATCGCAATCCGAGACACGGATAGACGAGCATAAAAAGCAAACGCAAATTATTTTTCCCAACGTCGAATTTTGTCGTCTTAAACTATGTCGATGACAATGAAATCGTTATCTGCTCGATAACGAAGAAGAAATTTTCTTTAATGCTCTTTCAAGGTAGATATAGATACGGCCTGCAGGTAGTACTTGGGAAAATTTCCACGCATTTTTTTAACTATCTAATACTAGTACAATATATAATAATGTAGAGTTACTGGGAGAGTAAACCAATATTCGAGATTGACCTTTCCTCGGCGAAAGTTTAATAGGACACCGCTTATATCGTGTCTTCTGAATTTTCAACGCCAAATATCTTTGTAACTCCTATTAAAGCGAAAACCGTTGAAAAACTATCATAAACCCTTACATATTTCTGATAATTAAAAGACTAGACGAGATACCCGTTATTTATGTATTAAAATCGATGTTGCAAAAATGAAATCTAAATTGGCGAAATGTTTAGCGAGATTCTATATAGAGGAGAGTTGCTGAATACGTACTGGTCGCTTAAATCATACCTCATCAATATTTTATGTTATTACTTAATATAAGCAACATTTAGTAACAAAAATATGAAATAAATGAGAAATGAGGCAAAAAATTAACAGGTTACACATTATTTGTGCGTGCTAACAACACTTAAAAAAATCAACTGATGTTAATTTTTGATCAATTTATGTAGCTGATTTAGGCGACCGGTTGCCTAAATCTTACACTGAGAGAAAAAAATAGTTGGAATAACAATAATCTCACTATATTTTATAGTGAGTTTTGGCCTCAAATATATTTTTATAATTCATTTAAACATGCAAAGTATAGCAGAGTGAACAGAAATTATATAGTCATATTTGCTTTGTTATTATTACCATGTGTATAGTAAAGCATACTAAGAATATAGTTACTTATACTAACATTTGCCAAATAAATATTCCAATTGTATTGACTATATGAAATGGTTAATTTCTCTTACCCATTCCATATATTCTATCTTGCTATATTTTTACATCAAATAATTATAATTATTGGTAAAAATTTTACATGGGTCACTTATACTATGGCTATATCGTAATTGTCACCAACGTAAATGGTAACACTTACTATAAAAATGATATTCTTAACTAATAATCATTTACTATGTCATTATAGTTCCAAATATTATACATTTTTCTCTCAGTGTACCTTTTGCAGCGTGTTACAAAAAGACTTATAACAAATTAATTTGTTATTGGTGAAAGGTTAAACATATAATAATAGATGCCTGAAATATCAAGCTACAATTTTCAACATTTATTTGCAAATCAATATTAAATGGGAAAAATAATAAAAAATAGCTTAAGTAGTACGCATTTGGCATCTCTCCTCTAACTGCCACCAACGAGGACATGTATGCGGTGACATAGCGGGAGACGACGCTGTAGTGGGAGATAAAATCCCGCGACAGGATTGAGGGAGAGAGGAAGCAAAGTTTCTTCGGCTGACCCGACGGAACGAGCTCGCTCACGCGTCCAATTGCACAAGCCCCGCTTTCCTCGTGACATAATATTATTTAACCCAGAATAATGCCGGCGTGCCAGGCGCTTCTTGCGCAACACCGACCGCCGCGTGCCGGTATTTCGCGAGACTGCGGTATGTGCGTTTGGAGCCGCGATCCTCCCTCTTTCCCCCCTTTTCTTTTATTATATAAACCCGCACAACACCGCACCTCGCGGAAGGGGCCCCGACGTTTCGAAGGAGAGAAAGAGGGGCCCGTCGTCTCCTCCCTTTCGGCATTAGGAAGTCGGGCAAGAGGCCGCGATACCGCGAGAAAACTCGCGGGTTCTTTCGCTCTGTACTCGATCGGATCGGTTTGGCTTTAATTATAGAAACCGATTTATATAACGTGCGGCGGGATCGAAACTCCGAATGATTTACCACTGAAAAGAATCTCAGAATGCGCAGTGAAATATCATCTGTTTTTCTCACTGTTTCATTGCTTACAGCAAGAAGATAAATTACCTCACAAAGATCCGAAGGAACGCCTATTTTAATTAATCGTACACAGTTATTCTTTATTTCCCGATTAATTTTTAGATATATTTTTAGCATTGATGATTTGTTCAGATAGATATATTAGGAGTGTTAAAATGGATAAAATTAGGAGCGTTAGCACACGGAAAAAATGATGTATCAACAGCATTAAGTCTAATTGAAAATAATTTGTTAATTCAATAACATTATTAATAAAACAAATACTTAATAATCTTATCTCATTAAAATTGTTATTGAATTAACAAGATTATTTTCAATTAGACTTAATGTTGTTGATACATCATTTTTTTCCGCATTGATGATCTGTTCAGATATATATATATATATATTAGGAGTGTTAAAATATATCTATATAACTCAAAATTCAACAATATTACTAATAAAAAATTGGGTTATGAGCCGTGACAGAGTGTAAGTGTCAGATGAATTTATTGATAATAAGCAAAAAAGATAAAACAATCACAGAGAGCAGCGGCGTGATCTAGTGGTAGAGCGCCAGATTCGTAACCTCGGGTCCCCGGGTTCGAATCCACTTGATTACCGAGATTTTTCTTGAAACCGCGCTTTTCATACATTGAGTAGGAGGCTCGTGTATGAAAAACTGGGCTCCGTCTTTTAGGCACTTCGCCGGGATGGAATTTTTAAAATATTTGTCGGATATTATTTAAAATCTCACCTCCAAGCTCACAAAATAAACAAAGATTCATGGTCGGGCAGGCGCCCAGCCACATAATGGAGCCAGCCCCCTACTGTGAACAACTTTGTGGGGAAGATGTTCACGCTCCACTTAATACATCTGCACAATAGGCACTAGTAAAAAATTTGTTTTATCTTTTTTGCTTATTATCAATAAATTCATCTGACACTTACACCCTGTCACGGCTCATGGCCCGATTTTTTATTAGTGATTTTATAATCATTTGAGCCTTTTTATTTTATCAACAATATTAATGGCTTCTACGTTTAAATCTCAAAACGTAGACTACAAAAAAATTATATCCTTCTTTTGTCGAAGTACTGTTACACGGAAAGAACGGTTTTGCTGAAATATT
>NJRP01000025.1:1511256-1524524 GCA_003063835.1 Aphaenogaster floridana
GTTGAGTACAGAGTGCACGTATCTGCACCGCAAATGAAGTGCAGGAAATATTCGGCGAGAGCTCGTCACTCCTGCCGACCCTTATGCGCGCATTTTTATTCTAAAGGCAACTTCACAACGTAGCAATATAGCTGCTAATACAGCTAATGCGCGCATATGCGCGCATATGCGGGATAAGAAACGCCGTCTTGGACGCATATGCACGCATATGCGCTTTACGGAACGCAGCCACAGCCGACTAGTAGCCCTCGGCTGAGTACGAATGTGTAGTGTTGTGTCGACGATTACGACAATTGGAACGCAACTTGTGTCGCCGTGTGTACGAAAGTGTCTAGGGATATTGCAATTGGAAAGCACCCAGTATGAGTTCAAAATGGATGATTTTTGTCACGATGCGCAGAACAGACGAAAATGTGTCCGCAATACGAGCACACCTTATTACTTCCACCATGCTCTAGAGTCTAGAGTCTAGACTATCGTGGACACAAGGCTTTAGGACCGAGGACAAGAACGTGGTTGTGCGCGGTTTTTCGCGAGGTTTCGTGATTCTAATCTGCATTATAAACAATTGGTGAGTTATAAATAAAATAAAAATTGTATATCAACTCGGGCCGTGTTCCGATATTCACTGCCAGTACTGAAAATCTATAGTATACGTAACGTAAACTATGGATTTTCAGTACTGGCAATGTATATCGGAACACGGCATCGGATACCGACTCCTAAATTTTTCTCTCAGCAACGATATTTTCTTACAGCACGTAGACTGTATATTTTGTTAGGAAGCCTGTCGTATGTCCTTTTGAAAATACAATGGTGATGGAGGAATCAGACATGGAGTTAGCCTCGGAAAGTATACCGGTTCCCCAGGTACAGGAGCCAATAGTCGATACAGTTAAACGCAACAACAAGTCGGGTGTTTCGCGTGGTAAACCAAGACTAAGGAAAAAAGCGTTGCACGCTTCGATACTTAAGCAAATGGAGTTCTATTTCAGCGACGCTAATTTGAGCAAGGATCGCTACCTGTCGGGACTTTTGAAAAAAAGTTCGTGTAAGTACTCCTTCCTCGTGTCTTTGATCCAAGATTAATTTCATCATTAAATTTTATGCATTTTCAATGTGTACGTAATAATATTATACAATACCTTACTTTTTTAGTCTATATAAATTATTTTTTTATTTATGGCAAAAAGATATCAAAATAGTGATTATTTGCGTTTGGTTTTTTTAGATATAGATCTTGAGGTATTCACCAGATTTAATAAGCTGCGTGAGCTAACCACAGATACGAACAGGATAGCTAAGGCTCTACAGGGATCAACTATGTTGAAAGTATCGGAGGATGGTACAAAGGTCTGTCGATTAACACCGATTCAAAAGAAGGAAAATATCGACGAGTGCACGGTTTATGTACAAAACCTACCTCCAGACGCCGATCACGACTGGTTAATATCTGTTTTTTCTAAATGTGGAACGGTAGATTACGTCTCGATTCCACGTTACAAGAGCAACAAGAAGATAAAGGGGTTTGCGTTTGTGGAATTTGATATGCCCAGCAGTGCTCAAGAATGCATTAAGGTAAGAGGAATAGTATTTGTTAACTGTTGCCAAATATATCACTATATAATTGCAGATGTGGAAGATAATAGCTACTAACTTGGCAACATGTTATAGTTTAACGTTTTATTTTATAGACATTTCGGAAAAAAGGACGTGTTTTGCCATCAGATACATCTCCAAATGAGCTATTAAGTATAACGACATTTGACGAACCTGAAAAAGATGCAGCGGTTGGAGTAATTAATTCAAAGGCTAAAGCAAAATGGAAAGATAATGAAAAAGAAAAGACATCCAATGAAGAAACAGGATATAATGACTGCAAAATGGATATAGGAGATGGCAAACAAAGTTCAAGAAAAAGAAAATGTTCAGAAAAATCTGTTGCAGACGAAAGCGACGTTAAAGTCAAGAAAAAGAAAAAAGCTGCTGATCCAAATATAACAGATCAGCAAGATGAAGAAGGAAAGATACCAAAAGCTGAACGTGAGGACAAGGATAATACTGGTGATAATGAAATAGATGCAGTAGATAATAATGGTAAACAAAGTGTAAAAAAGGGAAAACGTGTCTCAGAAAAATTTATTACAGATGAAAATGATATTAAAGTCAAGAAAAAGAGAAAAACTGGAGATCCAAATATAACATATCAGCAAAATGAAAAAGAAAAAGTGCCAGAAGAAGAACCCGAAGACAAGGATAATACTTACGATAACAAAATAAATGCAGCGCATAATAATGATAGACAACGTTTAAAGAAAGAAAAATATGCTTCAGAACAATCACTTGTTGCAAACGAAAGCGATGTTAAAGTCAAAAAAAGAAGAAGAGAAACTGTAGCTCAGACTATAACAGATCAACAAAATGAAAAAGAAAGGTCAAAAGAAGAACCTGAAGACAAGAATAATACCCACGACAACGAAATAGATACAGCAGATAATAATGATCGACAGAGTTCGAAGAAAAGGAGGCTTGCTTCAGAAAAATCATATATTAAAGATGAAAGGGACATAGAAAATCAAGAGATTTCGAACAAAAATCGCAACAAAATCACTGATAAAAAGAAGAGAAGACACACGATAAACGATATAATCATTACAGAAGACGTCAGTGGAGAAGCAGTAAAAAAAGAGTGCCAAAAAACAGCGAATAAGAATAAAGCAACAGAATTGGAATGTCTATATGAAGGCGACGAGAACAATGAAACAAATGCTTTAATGCAAACTGAAAAACATTCCACGAGAGATCTCGGCATGAGAAGTAGCGATATCGAAGAAACTAGTGTTGATGAAAGGAAGAAGAAAAAGAATCGCAAAAAGAGAAGTAAAATTCAGGACAATGATATCTGTAGCAAAATGGGATTGCAAGTAATGGCAAAGTTAAATTGGAAGCGTCTTAGAAATAAATACTTAGAATTGCAACGACATAAAATGGCACAACTGAAACTGCATTTGAAGAAAGCTGAAGTGGAAAGAGGTGGAATTATGACAAAAAATGGCTGGAACTACGATAAACCTGGACAGAATAATACATTGTATGATAAATCGAAATATGAAAATGATAATGGAAAACTTAATGAGGAAGAAAAGTCTTGTGGGCGCGTTAATTATGCGCCAGGAATTATAGTGAAAATCGAAATGGATGAGCCTTGCACAGATCTGCAGAGTTTCAAGGTATATTGATATCATTAGAGAAAGAACCTTTTTATATATTAAACATTGCGTCTCTAACGAGAATTTTATAAATGTTTTTAATTTCAGATGGAATTAAGAGACAACAATTCTGTGAAATATATAGATGTAACAGCTGGTTCTTGTGAAGCCTACATAAGATGCGATACAGCAGAAGCTGCACAGACATTCGCGCAGAAGAGCTACGAAGGAAGACGTTTAGCTGTTTTAGAAGGTAAAGTCCATGTTTTTTAGAAGATAAAGTCCTGTGTAATGCAAATAACATATTCATTACCAACTTTGTGTCAATTTTCCAGGTGATGAAGAGAAGTCATATTGGAATAAAATATCAGAAGACAGGATGGAAAAGTTGAGTAAAAAAAGAAGAGTCAAACAAAGAGGGCGTGATAAATTGCTGAAACGAGCAGAAAAAGAACTTGGGAAATGTATAAAGTTCGATCAAGATTAACTTACAGTATCATTCGATTTTGTATAAAAATTTAATATATGCACACATATGTGCACAATAATAATGTCGTTAATACAAATTCATGTGCATATGAACCATATGAACGTACATGTATGTAAATAATGGAATCGCTATTGCTACATGGTTGAAGTCATTAAAGAAAATTTGCCAAGATTAACTGTGTGTATGTGAGTAAATTATATCTAAAATATTTAATTCTCTGGTCCTTACATTTAATTCTTTGTCATTTACAATATTTATCAATATAGTACACGTCGCAACATACTATTTTAGTACATTAACATGTTGATTTTGAAGTCTACCATCTTCCTCTGCCTCCGCCTCCTCCTCGACCTCCACCTGAATTAAAACGATTGAATCCACCACCTCCTCCGCGACCTCTAAATCCTCCACTGTTCCCGCCTCTGTTACCAAAGCCTCCTCCTCTCCCAAAAGATCCTCTACTGCCGCCTCTACCACCTCCTCCTCTGCCTCCAGCGCCTCTTTTCATGACCCTGCCGCCACCGCCGCCTCTTTTCTGTTCTCCAGGAGGTTTTGGCAAAAACCTCTGAAGAGGCAGCAATTTTGCTGGGTCAATATACAACTATAATCAACAAGCAATAATTAATAACATGCATAAGTAAAATTCATATATAAATATTCTTAGGATGATGTGTGGAGAGACGGTTAATTGTAATCGATGAGTTTCAGGTTCGATCACAACCTTCATCCGATATTTCAATTTTATAAAAGATTGATTGGAAAAGAATTGTGTACAAATATGAAATAACAATGGCTGCGTTCAGCAGAAAAAGCAGCTTTGCAACTGTTGTAAGATTTCTTGTATTCCTTAATTGGTTTATACTATTAGATTCAGCGAGGAACTAGGGCAAGAACTAATCATTAAGAATTATTAACCCTTAGTTGTCACAACGTCGGAATTTCCCGTCGTTTGCACTGTGGGTATGGCACACCCGAGCAATTTTCAATCGCTTATATCTCGGAGCCAATTTAATTGATTTTAACTTTTTTTTTCAAACTATAAGTTCAGAATCTCTAGAAAACTATAATCAGTAGTAATCAGTTAGAACATTAAAAATTCATAAGCTTCAAAAATATTTATGAAAATATAAAAAAAAATTTTTTTAAGTACTTTTTTTCAAACTTCTGTATCTTTACTTTAAAATAAGATAAAACCCTTTTAAAATAGGTTAATTGAAAGGTTTTGAGTTGTATTTTAAGGTCCTGGTAATGGTTTGGCGAATTGTTTTAAAAACATTTTTTTTTGCAACGAAAGTCAGTAAATTTTGACTTTTACTTTTTCCTCGGGTGTCTAGAGCTGACTGAAGCGGCTCTGGTGGGGAAGTTGTAGTAGGGACGCCTAAGTTTTTTTCCCCCCACCTGACCCGGAACCCCTCCCTTCGGACTTTCGAATATTCGCCTGCCGAAAATACGGTTCGGGTATGCTCTACCCATAGCGACAACTGAGGGTTAAATAATTTAATATTAAAAAATTTTATAAGTTACAAAACTGCTTTTTTACTAAACGCAGGCAATAGTAATTCGTTTCGGAAACTCGTATTTCATTAAGATAAATATATGAATGTTCCTATCTAACTTTAATATTACAATACCTGAGCATCCTTCTGGAAGCTGGCAGCCTTTACGTTTTCCGATAACTTAACAGACACATAATAGTCTCGAATGTTACCGAAAATTTCATCTATTTTACCGATCTGTTGCTTGTTCTCTGTGTAAATCGGAGCATTGAAAAAGGGTACCTGTTCGATATCAACTTTAAGAATCAAGTCATTTTCAACTGTCCACGTAAAATGACCTAGTGGCGTCACTGTCTCCGGAGGTCCTTGATCGTACCTACGGTAAATTCGCAAAGAAAAACACATTTTATATCCTGGAATTTTACCTATAACCTAATCTAACTTTTGGCAAACTTGTCTGATGCATCTTATGCAGATTGCTATTGCAACATTGATGAAATTACCCCCTGCCTTTGTCGAAACCACCGGGACGTCCCCTGTTAAACCCTCCGCCACCTCGGCCACCCCTAAAACCACCGCCACCCCTAAAACCACCGCCGCCGCGACCGCGGAAAGACATAACCTCTCACGGGAGCCGACTGTAAATAAACAACACTCTCTTCAATTATTACGCTGAAAAAGCGAAATTATTTTGCAAGATTTGCTGCCTTGCTCCTTTCGTATATTTTTATCTACCTTGATTGAAAAAAAGAATGTACTTTCACGTATTTCTCAGCAGATACAAGTTATCCACGACTACCACGTGCGTCGTGCATACTCCTAGTACTCCTACAGTAAATGCACGGAATGTACCGACTGAATAAACTGATCGGCGTGACACCAATGACACTCTATGCGCATGCGTAAACGTCATTAATCACGTGACCGTCCTCAAAACTCGTATTTTAAGATTAATTTTTATTCGAATGAATGGAAGAACGTGTGCATGAGCGAGTTCACGGAAAGCGATAAAAAACTTCGATTATGGATCTTTATGATGAGATCTATCAGCAATTGATCAGAATACCCAGTAAGAAATGATTCATCGAATCGACATCAAATTTGATGTAATTTCGATGATTTCGACGTCGATTCAATGTCGATTCGATGAATTTCAATTAGTCATTTCTCACTGGGTATAATCACAGTATAACTTATGTAGTTATACTGTGATATAGGCTACGGTCCACTTGATGCTACAAATGCTTTGAAGCATTCTTTGATTGGTCAATTAGTAAAATTCTTTCTTCTGATAGGTCATTCGAACGCTTCAAAGCATTTGTAGCGTCAAGTGGACCGCAGCCATAGGCCGGTATTCATAGTCGAATCTTATTTCAAGACCGTCTCAAGTAATATCTTAAGATGCTAATACGGCTCTGTGATTGGTTGATGACATCTCAAGACAATACTTAAGACGGTCTTAAATATAAGAATCGACTATGAATACCGGCCATAATCATGCCAAAATGTATCTCCAGCGTACGTATGTAAAAATGGCGCAAACAAAAAAAGCGCGCGAAGTTTTGATTAAAAAAATAAGGGTAATAAAATAATCAAGTCGTCGATCTACGTGTGCTAATTTATTGTAAGCTAGTTTACTATCAAATATAAAAATTTGTAATAAACTAATCAGTCGTCCGCATAATTTTCTCACGTCACTCGCAAAATTGCAAGATAAAAACGTAAAATTTTTATAAATTCCTTTCTAGAAGACGACCCGAGACTGTCGAGCCTCGGGAGATCGGACTGCCTGCAGGATCTTACCCAAGCGGCACAAAATATTGGGCCAATATATTGGTATATTTCCAGCGGCCAACGTTGTATTTCCAGCGGCCAACAGTTGGCCAACTATTAATAATTGCTACTCGGGTATCGGATTCTGACAGAGAGTATGCTTATCAAATAGCGAGCTACAAAGCAAACGGCGATGCGATTCTTCCACGGCGTGGAAACTTTCCGCGGAGAACCGGCGAGTAAGCCAAGTAATCCTCGATAGGAATGTATTTCGGTCCACCGAAAGTGTCCAGCATGGCGATCGCCGACATCTTCAGCTCGGCGAAAAAGAAGTTGTGGCCTATGCAAACAAACAGCGCAATGTAATTTGTGACGTACAAAAATTCTTCAGATAGTATATGAAGAGACTAGCGATATTACTTGTAGGCATATTCTCCAGTTTCGGATGACGTCCGAAAAATAATTGCTTCGCAACATCGTGCTCGCTAGTATTGTTTTTCAGCTGTTAAAACAAGGAGCATGTTAGTGACGGCAAAATACAAAAAAACGCGATACAGAATTGAGTGATTTACTGACTTCTTTAATCTTTCCAGTTAGCATGACTCTAACGCACCGCGGATCCATCGGGTCATATCCTTTATTCTTGCAATAATTGCCTTGAGCCAGTGATACCAGGAGAGTCGCGCGATGATCTTTCTGTAATGATGAATGATGATCGAGTATTAATGCGATATAATCACGACAGAAATTTAGATTAACGCGATGAATTAGATTATTTTGGCGAAATTATATTATTAACTTATTTTAAACCAAATAACAAAATTCTGTACAATTAAATTTGTTGCTTATCTCTTGATAAGATATAGTCATCAAATTCTTTTTAACTGTACGACGTGCATGATAAAAATCAAAAACTTTTTAAATTATACAAGGTGCGCGATATCGGAACGTGACACGATAGCGATAATTTTTGAAATTACATTTGTACAAATATAATAAAATATAATTGCCAAGGTTAAATTTGATCTTCTGCAAATTGGAAAAGATGTCATATTCTTTTTAATTAATATCTATAAAACATTATTATAAATATTTCATGATTAAATATCCTAAATCTTTTTCCAACTGATAAGAAGATTGATAACGCAAAGAATTATTAGTACTCCTGGCTTCTTTCTCTGCGCAGGTATTAATACATATTTTCGCTTAATCATAAAATAATTATATTGGTTTTTTTTACATCGATTTAGAGCAATGTGACCTTTTCACCTTGCGGGAAAAATAAGGTTTAATCCAAAAAATCAATTTTATTATATTGCACAGATTTAGTTTCAAAAATTATCGCTATCGTGTCACGTTTTGATATCACGTACGTTGTATAATTTAAAAAATTTTATTATTGCCTTATCAAGAGATAAGCCACAAATGTTATTATATAGAATTTTGCCTCGTCAAGAACTAAAAATATAATGATCAGATCGAATATGCCATTACCCAGTGAGAAATGACTAATTGAAATTCATCGAATCGACATTGAATCGACGTCGAATCATCGATTCGATGTCGATCGATGAATCGTTTCTCAGTGGGTATCAGATCTCTTTTCGTGCCACATTATAACTGTTATTGTAACTAACTGATATTGTAACTAAATAACTGATTATTGTATTGTTATATTGTTCAAACTCCTATCAGATAATATAATGATCGTATCATGATTTGTTTAAAATAATATAATCAGTAGGATTTGGAAAATTACTTTTGAAAAGTAATTTGTTACCATTATCGTTATATATTATACTCAAGAAAGAATATACAATAAAGAATCGTTACAATTTCTGTTATTTTTTCATCAAGTTTTGAAGACTTTTTATTTATTAGAGTAACAGCTGATTACATACGTCGCTAATTAATACTAATTAACCAATTCAACACAAAATTTATGACTGGTTGTAGCCAATCACAACGTCGTCAAATGTAATGCTTCCTTTTTTTTAGAATCTGCTTGTGCCCATTCTATACATACAGAAGGGTGATATGAGCCACGTAAAGTGTTACAAGCTATTTTCTCAGAATCTATTAGAGATAACGACAAAATCCTTTTTGGGTCTTTTAGGATTTATTGAGACCTTTTATGTGATCTATGGAGTACCACTATTGTATCTCAGATAGCACAAAAATGTCCATAGAACATTCTAAAAACGTGACAATGTTCTTAGAACATCCTATGGACATTCTTTGAATATCGTGTGTTATCTGGGGTATGTATCATAAAAGAAATGCTAGTAAATTCTAAAACACAAGAAGAATTTTATCGCTATCTCTAATATAGTCTGAGAAAATAGCTTGTAATATGTGGATCACTCTGTATGAACTGTACATGTGCTACATAACGATAAAAATAACGGTTATATTCGTTACATCCGGTAAAAAAATTTTCATATAAGAATATATGTATAAACAAATATAAATATATATCAAATATGCCCATATATATGTTTTTTTCTCTTGTATAATCTCTGCTCGTATATAAAATAAAAAATAATTAAAAGGATAATTTTCGTATTTTTTTAAAAAATTAAGTTTGAGGAAACAAGAAAAAATTGCCCGTATATAAATATAATAATCGGAGAGAAAAATCATGTATATGACTATATATAAAATATTATACAATCTAATTGCAATTTTACTTTTTGTAACAAAAAACAATGCAAAAGTTATTTTTCTAATTATTTTTCAATTATTCTGCTTATTATTTTTCTTATATATATGTATATATATATGAATAAAAATTATATAAGAGAAAAAAACATATATGGACATATATGGACAATTATATGTATATATTTTTACATTAACAATTTTTGATCGGGGCCATTACCCAAAAATGTAACTGCATTACAATTACCGTTAGCGATGAAAAAATATAACGTGATCATCAATTCGTTACTGAAAAAAAGTAACTGTAATGATAAAGACGTTACAAATAATTGCGTTGCTTCCCAACCCTGAGTATAATATGCAGTATAACATATATGCAATGTATGTACAATATATGTTATACTGATATGCAACGATAAAAATAAATGATTGATATCAATAATATATCATACTATCACTACTTACAGCAAGATCTTGAGCGGTGTAGTCGAGAGGAGTGAGGTACATGTATGGTATTCCGGTACCGTTTCCAAGAGGCCCGTCGGCGATGGAGATCAAATTTGCAACGGGAAAGCTTTGAACATCCTTCCGTGTGCTTATCGTCGCTACGGCCGCCCATTCTGCCGATAACATACATCCGATATAAATCCGACATAAATCCATGATACTGAACGCGCGTAAATAAATGAATCATTGGTACATGACGCGCTGTATTAAATTATTTTCGCAAATTTCGTGTCTTTTTATCTATATATACGACAAAATTATTAGAATTCTAAAAGCGGTTCTTGTCAGATGGATTCGAATAAACGAAAGTTTATTCTTTGTTTGATTCCTTTGTTTGATTCCTTTGTTCTCTTCGGAGAAACAATATTCGGTAAAAAATTTTTCATGTAAAAAATATATAAACCTCAATAGGCAAATATTGTGGAAACATTGCACAATAATGATATCATGAATTGACCAAAATTTCGCAATAATTGCGCTAAGATGATTCGCCATAACGCAGCAGTTTTGTCAGAATAAACTTCACTTTTTATAAAAAAAACGATGCGAAAATTATTCTTTTAATTATTTTTTAATTCTTCTTTTTTCTTATATATACAAAAAGAAATTATACAAAAGAAAGAAAAAACATATGTGGACATATTTTATATATATTTATATACGTTTTCATACAAAAAATTTTTTACTGTATAGGATCATTCTTATCTTTACTGTAATATTCGAAACAGTCTTTTTGCCGTGTTTTCATTCGATAACGGCACAAGTAATTTATTAGTTGATACCCAAAAACACCTGGCGCGAGACCAAAATACCGGCGTTCTGTTGACGGCAAATAGTTTTGAACATACGTATGAATACGTTTCACAAGACATATATATATATATATATATGAGTAAGATAATAACACGATAATAACACGATAATAACACGATAATAACACGCTAATAACACGATAATAACACAATACTGTTACTTAGAGTGCGCTATTTTTTTTCCTATTTATCCCCAATTTTCGATGCACTGAGAGAAAAATTTACTAAATTTCAATAAATGTTTTCTCCAATAGTACTAATAAAGTATTTTTTTTTAATTCAGTTAATATTTTTCGAATGAAGAAAATATTCATCCAATTGAAAACAAATTTTCTAAACCTAATAAAATATTTACTGAATCCAAAAGAATACTTCATTAGTACTATTAGAGAAAACATTTATTGAAATTTAGTAAATTTTTCTCTCAGTGTGATTATCTCATCTAGATAAAAGGTTTGTTCGCGTCACCTGTCCCAACATGCTCCTATTCACTCCAATGCACTCCAATACGTTGATTCCGGTCATTCCGGTAACGTCAACCTATTAGAGTGCATTGGAGTGAGTAGGAGCATGTTGGGGCATGGCGACGCGAACAAACCTAAAATGATACGCAAACTGCGAAAATTTCCTTTTAATTACATTTAATTAAATTCTAGGGAGCTATTATCGACCGGTAGCTGCACATGCACGCGTGCATTCGCACGCATGTACGCCGCGCTTCTCGAAAGTCTGTTTACTCCTTGCAAGACAAGATATGCGTTTATGTAAGTGCAAGACTGTTTATAAAACATGACAGCATATATATTCTGTACGCTGATATGATTCGATAAATCAGAATATATCGGCATGCATAATTTATCGGATGATGAACTTTTCAGACGTAGCTATATGTTACTTCATTAAAATGTTCCTATATGTTACTTCATTAATAAAAATTTGTTCGGCAGGTGCTAACGATATCGCGTCGATTACCAGCTCGATTAACGACGTATCTGGCGATTGCGGCCGGTGGTAGATTCTGAAAGGTCTGACTCAGCTGAGCGTCCCAATCTTCACCGAATCCGATCAAACGCGACAGAAACTCGGCGGATTTGTACAGCTCCATTGTCCCCTTTGTCTCCGCATTCTCCTCAATGTCGTTCCGGTACGTTTGCCTCGTTCCATCGTCGAGTCCGCTTGTACCGCTCAGCAGAATGCACAGAGCGACGATGCCCGCGATTCGCGACATAGTATGCGCTGCGTGTATTTCGCGATGCGTAATTGAAGCGAGCACTACTCAGCAATTTTCCCTCCTGATGAAGATGAAGCTCGGGAGCGAGTGCGATTTGTAAGTGGTTGTTGCTGACTGCGCGCGCTTTTATGAACTTCGTGACTAATGACGAGGCTGATGACTGACGACTGATTTTCACACGACTTGCGCGATGAGGACAGATTTGGCAGATTACATGCGCGTGGACGTTATATCGTTATCGCGTACGTCTAGCAAATCGAAACGCGGTGCGCTGCGTCGCGTTTTTGCACGATGATGCGGCAAGGTTTGAAAAAGATATGAAGATATATCTATGATATGAATATATCATAGACTACATTTACACGGCCTGATTTGCGCCGAAGTTATAACATCGATGTACTATCCGACCCAAAATTTGTCTTCTTTTAATCATAATGATCATTTAAATATGAGTTTCGATCTTTTGATACTTAAACTACAATTTCTAGTATACGTATATTAAAAGAGATTGATTCAAATATTTAGAATATCAAAATAGACTCGTATTTAAATAATCATTATGTTCAAAAAAAGAAAAATTTTGGATCGGATAATACATCGATGTTATAACTTCGGCGTAAATCGGGCCGTGTAAACGTAGTCATAGATATATCCAGTAGCGTAGTCAGGGGGAGGATTAGGGGGATAAATCCCCCAAAATTTTGGAACCAAATATGAAAATATGAAAATGAAAGGTTGAAAGCCGAGAGAGAAATGAAATGGTAAATGCTTTAAGGTCTAAAGAAAATGTCCTGAACGAATATTGTTATCTTATTTAATTAAAAAAGTTGAGTCAAAACAAAATCTCTTCTGTGGTTAAAAAAGTTGAGTTGTTCTGTGATTTTAATTTTTTAAAAATTCCTCCCCGAAATAAAATCCTGGCTACGCCACAGGATATATCATACACGGAGAGAACTGTATATTAATAGTTAATATACCTGCTTTGTTGTAAATGTAAGAATTTTTTGTGTCCGGCCCTAATAAATATTTCTTCATGGTGAATTTCATGGTATATTGAGAATCACCAAATATTATTGAATTTCTCAGTAC
>NJRP01000025.1:1528317-1567917 GCA_003063835.1 Aphaenogaster floridana
CATTAGCTTTAATATATACATAATTTTATAAGAATTGATGATATTTTTACTATACAGTCCTGTACATTACTATTAAATATCACGAATTTATATTAACGTTTATATATTTCTGACAAAGAAATCGAGTTCAAACTTATGGTATATTAATAATTATTAAAGTATTTTTCTCAGTGTATATCTATTATGAGATATGATATATCTTCATAAACTTAATCTTTTCGTTATATTGTGCTATATTTTATTTTAGGGCTTTAGCAGAATGGCTGATTTGTAATTTCAAGACAATGTTTTATGCTCTTTATCTTAAGTAACTAATAAATGTATCTGAAGTCTTAAACGAACCATTCTGCTTGTGACTGATAATGAAACGGCTGTGTAATAACAAAAGAAAACATAAGACAGCATTGTGCGTTACTTAAAATAGTGCTGTATAGGATTTGTAGAATCGCGCGCTATAAGAAAACAGCTATGAAGTGAGTAGTAGGAATGATAGGCATGAACACTGACACATTTCAATTTCAAACCCAAAACTACAAAACCTGGACAGCACTGACTTAAAACCATAAAAGTCTATGCTTAAAACAAAGACTTGGAGCATAAAACATGACAATGAATGCACATAGGCCGGTATTCATAGTCGGATCTTATATTTAAGACCGTCTTAAGCACAGTCTTAAGATGTCGTAAGCCAATCACAGAGCCGTATCAGCGTCTTAAGACATTACTTAAGACGATCTTAAAATAAGAACGGACTATGAATACCGCCCATAGAGCATTTTCTATTGTATATGATATAGACTGGCCCATATCTTAAGAAATATTTGATTTAGGACCCATGTTTACTCGACATTTTTTTCTTATTTTGATGAATACTACCTGCTCTCAAAATAAGCGACACATTTTTTTAAACACTCTGAATAGTTAACAATTAGATAATTATTAATTGTTGCTGATGACTCACATTCCATTACCTCTGTTTCTATTTTTTCTACTACATTACTATTTTTTGTGTTATTTTTCATTTTCTCTTATCTCTTTCTTTATCCCTTGCTATATTAATCTCTAATTGAACCCATAACACTAAGTGCTGTGAGCTATCACATTCTCCCTTCCGACAGGGGGGTTTAATTATGCTTAAAAACTGACCTTGACTTAAAAATTTCACTTACTTATATCTCTATACTCTCCCGTCTATTTATCGATAATACCGCTAATTGAAATGTCCGCTAAAAGATCGCGAACAACCTGCTTACAATAGGTTTGTTTTTTATTGCTGCACTAAAACTTTCTTATTCGTGAACTTTTTCTGGATTGCATTAAAACTTTCCTTTTTACTTTCGCCAAATTTCAAATATTTACCTATTTCACTTTAAATACAGAGAGTATACATACACATTTCAGCTATAAAAACAGATTTAATATCATCTGAATGTCACAACAGTGGACACAATCCCCTACACGTAATTCACACGTCCAACATCTTCAAATACTTGTTTTTAAGATTTAAAGATTAATTTTTATTCGATTTTTAAGATTTAAAGATTAATTTTTATTCGAATAAATAACGGAAGAACATACGCACGAGCGAGTTTATGGAAAGCGATAAAGAACTTCGATTATGGATCTTTATAATGAGATTTATTAGCAATTAGACCAGAATAAAATTACGTCAAAATATATTTTTAGATCGCGCGCAAAAATGGCGTAAACGAAAAAAGCGGGCGCAGGTTTATAGATTTAAAAAATTTATAATTAAAATACTTCTTTTGTTGCTCGCGCTATAATTTTTTGCCAACGGCACATGATGCGATTTTTCGTACTAACTCGCATGCAATCTAGTAAATTGCTAGAAATGCTCCATACAACAAACAGCATTTATAATAATTTATTACATCGCACGCGAGCTAGCATGAAAATCGTATCGTGTGCCGTTGACTTAAAATAACGTCGAAAGATTCCAACGACTGAATAAGGAAATGGAATAATCAACTCATTAATCTACGTGTACAAATTTATTGCAAGCCAGTTTACTGTAAATGTCAAAATTTGTAGTAAATTAATTTAATCGTTTTCGACGTTTCGCGCGTACTAATTTATAAATGCAATATATTTATATATTTACAATATATGTATTTTTTATACAATACGCAGCATTTATACTAATTCACTACATCGTATGCAAGCTAGCACGAAAAATTACATCGTATGTCGTTGGCTTAAAATAACGTCGAAAGATTCCAACGATTAAATAAGGGAATGGAATAATCAACTCTTTGATTTATATATATTAATGTATTGTAAGTTAATTCAATTGCAAATATCAAAGTTTGTAATGAACTAAACCAGTCGTTTGCATAGATTTCTTATGTCATTTTTTGAAAATTGCTAGTTACTTAAGAGTTACAAAATTATTAAGTTTTTAAGAATTTTTTTTTAGGAGACGCCTCGAACTCGAACCTAAGGAAATCGGACCGTCAGAATTTTATTAGATCTTATTAGATCTTATTAGATTCTGACAAAGAATACGCTTATCAATCAACAGGTTCAAAAATAAACGAAAATGCGATTCTTTCATGGTGCGGTGAATTTCTGCGAGGAATCGGGGGGTTCCAGTAATCCTCGACGGGAATGAATTTCTGTCCACCGATGCTGTCCAGCATGGCAATTGCATATATCTCCAACTTGGCGAAATAGGAATTATGATCTGTGTAAACAAACATACGCAATGTAATTTGACGTATAAAAATTATTTAGGTAATATACGGAGTGATATTACCTCTAGGTACCTGATTTTTCAATGCCAGATGGCGGTCGAAATATAATTGGTTCACGACGTCGTACTCCTTAGTCCCGTTTTTTACCTGTTGTCAAAACGTTGGATATGTTAGTGACGGTTAAATACAAAAATAACACTATACGCAATTATGTGTGTAAGTGATTTAAGTCAGTAAGAGTTTACTGACTGCTTTAATCTTTCCAGTTAGCATGACTCTAACGCACCGCGGGTCCATTGCATCATACCCTGTATTCTTGCAATAGTTGCCTTCAGCCAGTGTGACCAGGAGAGTCGCGCGATGATCTTGCTGTAACGATCATTAATGCTCTATAATAATCACGAAAGAAAATTAGACAGAGTTGGAAAAGTTACTTTCGAAAAATAACTTTCCATTATTGGTTACTCATTAAAAAAAGTAACTCATTAACGTTACTTGTTACCCATTGAAGAAAGTAACTTGTTATTGTTATTCAAAAAGTAATGAGTCGTTACAATTTTCATTACTTTTTCATCAAATTTTGATGACTTTTTTTTTAAGTGACATCCGATTGCTTGCATCGCTAATTAACCAAGTCAACACAAAACAAGTAGTTTTAATTAATCGCAATATGGCCAAACATAACGCTTCCCTTTTTTAAAACTCGCTTGTGTTTGCTTCATACATGTATTATCCATGTGTAAAGTAACGATAAAAGTAATGATTACATTCGTTACCGTTATTCAAAAATGTAACTGCGTTACCGTCACCGTTATTAATAAAAATATAACGTCGTTACCAATTCGTTATTTTAAAAAGTAACGAATTATAAGTAACTTTCCAACCCTGAATTTAGATTAACGCGGCAGATAAATTAGATTATTTTGACAAAATTATATATATATTTTAACTTATCTCTTAAAACTAAATAATAAAATTTTACATAATTATATTTTTTGCTTATCCTGGTAAGAATAATTTGTGAAGTTACATTTGTGCACATATAATAAAATATGATTGCCACAAGATTAAACCTGATCGTTTCTGCAAGCTGGAAAAGATATCGCATTTTTTTAACTGATATAAAAAATCAATATAATTACTTTATAATTAAATATCTTTCCAACTGATAAAGAAAATTGATATCGTAAAAAAATTATTAATGCTCCTAGCTTCTTTCTCTGCGCAGTTTAAACCGAAAATTCTTATAAAGAATTGTATCATTTAGCCTTATCAGAAGTGAGCTAAAAATATAGTTATCAGATCAATTATATGCTAGGATCTCTTTTTGTACCACATTTTAACAGAAGTATTGTATTGTCCTTCATATTGTTCAAACTCGTATCATGACGTATTTTAGATAGTATAATGTGCAGTATAACGTATAGTGTAACATATATGTATATGATGTAATGTATAGTATACATTGTACGAATGTGTACTGGTCAATAATTATCGATTAATATCAATATCGTACTACTTACAGCAAGATCTTCAGTAGCAAAATCTAAACTGATGAGGTACATGTATGGCATTCCAGTACCGTTTCCAACTGGTCCGTCGGCGATGGAGACCAAACTTGACATGGGAAAGCTTTGAACATCCCTCCGTGTGCTTATGGTCGCTATAGCCGCCCAATCTGCCAATACATAGATTCCTATGATACTGAACGCGCAAATAGATACGTTAATGGTGTAGGTATTGAATTATATCATTTTCGCAAAATTCGCGTCGATTCGATTAATTATTTTTAGCTGGGAATGTTATTATACAGCCTTGGCCGAAGGTATAAGGCACCTATATTTTTTTCATTTATCTGAAATTCTTTTACCTGTATTGTTTCCTATTGGTTACCAGCATTATGCATAAGTTTAAAGGGTTCTTGAAACAAAGAATAATTCACAGCAAGTGCCATAAATCAATTTTTTAACTTTTAGATAAATGAAAAAAATATAAGTGCCTTATACTTTTGGCCAAGGCTATACTATGTTACTTCTTTAATGTGGAGACTTATTCGGTAGATGTTAATGATGTCACGTCTTTTACCAGCTTGATTAACGACATATCTGGCCATTGCGGCCGGTGGTAGAGTCTGCAAAGTCTGGATACGATTCAGTTTATCGTCACGATCGTCGTCGAACCTAATTGAACGTGTAAGAAACTCGACGGGTTTGTACAGTTCCTTTGTCTTCCTCGCCTCGCCATCCTCTTCGATTTCGTTCCAGTATATTTGCCTTATTCCATCGTCGAGTTTACGTGCATCGCTCAGCAGAATGTATAAAGAGACGATACTCACAATTCGCGACATGGTATTCGCTACGTGCACTTTGCGATGCGTAATTGAAGTGAAGACTACTCAGCGATATTTTCCTCGAAAGTGAAGCTCGAACGCAAGTGCACCTTGCAAATAATTTATACTTTACGGACTTCGTGCGTTTTATGAATTGCGCATTTAACAGCGAGGCTAATTTTCTTGCTAATTGACGTACAAGTGCACGCGTATCGATGTTATATTTAACAAATAGGCATGTATCGCATTTTGGCATAAAGAGGCAAGGTTTGAAAAAAATATCTCTCTATATATATATTAACTTAATTTTTTCTAATATATCTTTCGTAATATTTTTTCGGAATATCGCGTTATATTTTATTTTAAGCTTGCCATCGATATCATGGAAAAGAACGGTCTATATTTACTTATTAATGTTTTTTTATATAAGCTGATGACTCACACTCCATTACCTCTATTTCTGTTTTTAAATTATATTACTATTTTCCATTATCTTCCATATTCTCTTATCTTTTCCTCACTTTTTTGATTTATGTTTACCTCTATGTCAACCCACAATTCACTTTGTAAGTGCTGTGACACTAAGTGTGCTATTATGTTCCCCCTTCCGCGGCATGGGGATTATAATTATGCTTATAAAAACTGACCTCGACTTTACAATTTTATTTAATTACATTTCTATATGCCCCCCTTTATTTATCGATAATACCGCTCATTAAAATGCTCGCTAAAACAACCTCCTACACATAGTTTACATACCCAGCAGACCTATAGATATAACTGCCATCAGGGTTGTGAAAGTTACTTTTAAAAAGCAACTTATTACCGTTACGTTACTCATTGAAAAAAGTAACTCTTTACAGTTACTTTTTTATCAAATTTTGATGATCTTTTCTTAAAATGACACCCTACTTGACACCAATTGCCTACGTCGCTAATTAATCAGATCAACACAGAACCTCTGATTGGTTATAATTAATCGGCAATCGCAATATGGTCAAACATAACGCTTCCTTCTTTTAAAACTCGCTTGTGTCTGATCTATATATATGTATTATATGTGTGCAAAGTAACGAGAGATAAAGGGGTAACGATTATATTCGTTATAATTACTTAAAAAATAAAACTGCGTTACTACCACTGTTACTAATAAAAAAATACAACGTCGTTACCAATTTGTTATAAAAAAGTAATTGTAACAGTAACGGTATTACACGTAACGTGTTACTTTCCAATCCTGACTGTCATATAACATATGTATACATAAATATGCATATGTTATGTCTATGTTATACGGCAGTTATATTCGATATTTTCTAGGTATTCACTCCATCCCTGAATAATCATATTTAAAACTTAATTTTTATTAGAATAAATGAAAGAACGTACATGCGCGAGTTTATTATATATATAGAAAGCGATAAAAGTTTTGATTATCTTCAATTATTTTGAATACTTTATGATGAGATTTATCACCAATTGTAGACCAGAATATAATCACGACAAAATGTACATTTAAGTCGTAAACACAAATGGCGCGAACAGAAAACAGTGCAGGTTAAATTTAAAAAGTTAATTGAAATATTTCTTATTACTTGCGCTATAATTTTTCGTCCGATGGATAAGATAACATTGAAAAATTCTAACGATTAAATAAGGGAATGGATAATAATCAACTCGTTGATCTACGTGTGCTAATTTATTGCAAGTTACTTTATTGCAAATATCAAAATTTGTAACAAATTAATTCCATTGTTCATACAATTTTTTGTCATTCTTAAAATTAATTTATTTTTGTATATGTCATTTAAAAGATATAAAAATGTTCAGTTTTGAAAAATTTCTTTCTAGGAAACGACTTGAGACTATTGAGTCTCAGGAAATCGAACTGTCAGGATATTATTAGATTTTAACAAAGAATACGCTTATCAATCAGTGGGTTCAAAAATAAACGAAACTGCAATTTTTTCATGGTGCGATAAAAATTTGAAGGGGACTGGCTTGAAATAATCCTGGATGTCAATGTGCTGTGGTCCATTGAAGTTGTCCAGCAGGTCGATCGCCGATATCTTGAACTCGGCGAAAAAGTAATCATAGCCTGTGTAAACAAACGCCGCGATGTAATTTGAAGTACATATAAAAATTCTTTAGATAATATACGAAGACACTAGCGATATTACTTTCGGCCATATCCAGTTTCGGGTGGCGGCTGAAAAAAAATTCCTTCACAACTTTGTACTCCTTAGTCTTGTCTTTCAGCTGTTGTTAAAATGTTAAACATGTTAGTGACGGCTAAATACAACAACAACACAATACGCAATTAAGTGATTTACTGACTGGTTTAATCTTTCCAGTTAGAAGGACTCTAGAGCACCGCGGGTCCGATGCATCATACTCGTTATCCCTGCAATAGTTGTTTTCAGCCAGTGACACCAGGAGAGTCGCACGATGATTTTCCTATAATGATGATCGAGCATTAATGCGATATAATCACAACAGAAATTTAGATTAACGCGACAGATAAGATTTGACAGCAAAAAAGCTATAAAACTTAATGAAAATCAGTCGTACGATCATAAACTAGAACTCATTTGAAAGTTCTTGAATTGTATTTTTAGATACCGTTAACTTTTTTTTTTTATTTAGAACCAAGTTTTCTTTGCCGTCGAAAAATGTTGAAAATGGCTAAAAACGCTATTTTTGGCTGATTTTACCCCAATTGACTCAAAATCCTGACGTGCTACGCAAATTCTGACGACGGCATCGTATTCAGCGCAAAAAAATCTTCGGGATATGTATTATGGCAGTTCGAAGAGAAAAAAAAGTAATTTTTTATTGAACTGTTTAATCGATTGATATCAATACCGTACTGTTACTACTTACAGCAAGCTTTTGTGTGCTAAACTCCCTTAAGCTGAGGTACAGGTACGGTATTCCAGTACCGTTTTTAAAAGGCCCGTCGGCGATGGCGACCAAAGTTGCAATGGGAAAACTACGATCTTTCCATATGGTCGCTATGGTCGCCCAATCTGCCAATACATAGATTCCTATGATACTGAACGCGCAAATAGATATAAACGCAAGATTGTTTATAAAAACATATCAGTATATATTCTGTATGCTGATATATTCTATAAATATATCAAAATATATCGGCATGCATAATTTATCGAATAATAAACTTTTTAGACGTAATGTTATTATACTGTGTTACTTCATTAATGTGAAGACTTGTTTAGTCGATGTTAATGATATCACGTCATTTACCAGCTTGATTAAGAACGCATCTGGCCAATTGGGCCGGTGTTATAAGGGCCTGATCGTCGTCGAACCCAATCGAACGTGTCAGGAACTCAACGGGTTTGTACGGGTTATACTCCCTTATCTTCTTCGCTTCACCATTCTCTTCGATTTCGTTCCAGTATATTTGCCTCATTCCATCGTCGAGTTTACGTGCATCGCTCAGCAGTATGTATAAAGAGATGATACTCACGATTCGCGACATGGTATGCACTACGTGCACTTCGCGATGCGTAATCGAAGCGAAGACTACTTAGCGATATTTCCCTCGAAGGTGAAGCTCGGACGCCAGAGTGCACCTTGCAAGTAAATGATACTTTTACGTTACTTCGTGCGTTTTATAAACTGCGCGATTAACAGCGAGGCTAATTTCTTGCTAATTGACGTACGAGTGCACGCGTATCGATGTTGTATTTGATAAATAGGCACTTACTTTTGCTAAAAATATCATGTAATTTCAGCATTCATCGAAAATGCAGTAAAATTTCAGCGAATTTTTAGCAATTTTAGTGAAATATTATTTTCAGCGAAACTTTCATGAAATTTCAGCAAAATGTTTCTACCAAGTCTGCAAACATAATTTTTTCGTGATATATTTTTCATAATATCGTGCTATATTTTATTTTAAGCTTGCCATCGTGGCAAAGGACAAAGTTATAAGACGTGTACATCGAGATCGATCCGCGTTTGATGCATCCAGATATTGTCCTCAACACTACGACTCGAGTTTTTGCGAGGTAAGATCGCTATCAATTTCTAGCTCCGAATTCGGTAACAGATCGATGATAGATCGATTTCGTTGCTTTCCAGGAAGAACAGACGAATCGTTCCCCCAAACAATCTCATAAAATTTTAGAAGACTGTTTGTAGCGCTTGTGGTTGTGGTGCAAGGTCGAAGAAACTGGTACGCCGGCCGCTGCGAGGCACACCGCTCGATGTGGGTCGTCGTCTAACTGTTCTACGTACCGTTTCTCCGCCCCTGACTCTGTATCCTTCGACAGCAACAGCAGCAGCAGCAGCAGCAACAGCGAGCGGACACCTACACTATGATGTCCGTGTACCCCACGCTATACGTTACATCGTACGGTAATATTAGCGGCAACGCGATCATGAGAGCTCGACGGCGTGCACGCCCTTCTTGCGCCTTCTTCATTAGAGAGGATCTCCCTCGTTGCTATTGAAAATTGTTGAAAACCAATTATCGTAATACACGCAAAGTTTTATTACAAAACAATGTCGCGTCTAACAAAGTATTTTTATATCTTATTATATTTTTACATCACTATTTTTATTCTGCTTTTATATTATTTTAACTATTAATATACATATTATTTTAACTATTTTTTCGCGCTGTTCTTATACACTGTCAGATATTAAAGAATTAAATTTAAACCAATTTCTCTTGGGTTAAATCATATTTGTTTATTTTTAACTTTCACGTATGTCAAAATTTATTATTTTAAATAATAATAAGATTAGGACCGCCGAAATTGTCAAATATAAATGAGAATAGCCAAAATGTCGGTCAACCGCGGATCTTGGTGCGTAATAATAATTTTTTGTGAATTCCCTGTTCATGCGAACTGCGCGCCGCATATTCGTCGGTCTTGAACACAATCCTTACATAAATCCGAAATTAATTTACATGTTAAATTAATGAGCAATTTAATAATTGTGATGCTAACAGGTATCTATAAGATCCCCCTTCCCCGAAATTTATTATTTTAACACAAAATATGTGATTAAAAAACAACCATATCAAGTCAATCCATTGTGGTGAAATTAGTTAGTTTTGACTTATGTGATAGTAAATAATAAACAAAATTTGAGTCATTTTAACACATTTCTTGAGTTAAATTATTTAACTTGGTTGTTCTAGTTAAATTAACAGCATATTGAGTAGGAGCAGTGGCGACCTATAGGAATGGCCATAAATGACCCAAATTTGGTTCAATTTAACATTACAAATTTAACAGTGTATACATTTATAATACATCCGCGCGCGGCGGTATTCTCGATCCAAATTTAATTATTCTGTCACTACACTGACAAGTTCACTCTCCTATATTTTGCATGTTTAAATGAACTATAAAAATGTGTTTAAGGTCAAACACCATAAAATATAGTGAGATTATTGTTATTCCAACCATTTTTTTCTCTCAGTGTATCTATTGATGACAGCTCGTCGCCGTGCACGATTAAATCCACAGTCTTTAACGTCACATAGACGAAGCGTTGAAAAAACGTCCGATGGAAAGTGTATTTCGAACGCGGAGCGTCCGTTCGCGTTGCCTTCGCGCGGCATCCGTCTCTTACGCGTTTTACAAGTAAATGCAGATTTCCGTTATCCTTTTATCTTATTGGACACCACGCCGGGTTTTAGCTATCGCCTCTCCGTAATCGTCCGCTTCCTCGTTTCTTCCTTGCCTCGCGGACGGCCGCGGCATTCTCCTACTCTTCGGGTCATTTGGAGCGAGATCTTCCTCCACCGCGTGTCCTCCTGCCACCTCTTCGTCTTCCTCCTACCGTCCTGACGACAAGGCTGTTCAGTCGTTACACGACCTTCTTCCAGGGTTACGTTCCTGCCAGTTTCCCGCGGCTCTGATTTTTCGTCCTCGACGCGCGCCGATTGCGTCCGCAAAAGGAGCGATTTTTTGAACGTCGGGACCAGCACGGGACTGTTATACGTAATTACTACGTTCGGTTAGACGTATTTACATCAAAAATCGCGTGTGGATGGATCAGTGAACGATCGCAGAAACACCAGAAATCGCGAGAAGCCGAAGGGACGCCTCGATCTGTCGGCGACCCACTGTTTCTCCATATAATCGAGGTATAACGAATGCGATCTTGCGAAAAATTATGTTTACGTAATTAATAATAAAGCGCTTTTCGATGTTATTTGTGCTATATAAGTTCGCCAGAGGTGTTTAACAATAAAAAACTAATAAAATCTTTCATTAATATGTTAATAAACACTGTTAAATTTGTAATGTTAAATTAAACCAGATTTGGGTCCTTTATAACCATTCCTATAGGTCGCCACTGCTCCTATCCAATATGTTATTAATTTAATTTAATTAAATTTGTAATGTTAAATTGAACTAAATTTAGGTCCTTTATAATCATTCCTATAGGTTACCACTGCTCCTACCCAATATGTTGTTATAATTTAACTAGAGAACAGTTAATTTAGTTAAATAACTTAACTCAAGGAATGTGTGTTAAAATTTGACTCACAAATTTAGTTTACTATTTACTAGTCACATAAGTCAGTGTAACTTTTACATGGGTCAAAAACATTATTGTTGTGTTTGACACACGTGGAAGTTAAAAAATAGCCAAATATAATTTAACTCAAGAAATTGGTTTAAATTTGATCCTTTAATATCACAATGAATAATTGATAAATTCGAGTCTCTATCTAGATTAAAGTTAAAATTCTTAACAGATATTGGATCGTAATACGGGACAACGAAAATATTAATTATTAATTATATTCTATTTAATTTAGAAAAATTAAATAGAAAATATTAAATATTAATTATATTCTTTTTAATTTAGAAAAAAGTACTAATCTTCGCGATTTACTTGTGTAAGGATTTTAACTTTAATCTACATAGAGACTCGAACTTATCAATTATTTACTATTAGATATTAAAGGATCAAATTTAAACCAATTATTTGGTTATTTTTAACATGGATCACAATTTATTATTTTAATACAAAATATGTGGTTAAAACGCAACCATAACTCAATTGTTCTAGTTAAATTAACAACATATTTGGTAGGAGCAGTGGCGAATGGTTACATAGGCATGGTTATAAATAACCCAAATTTGGTTCAATTTAACATTACAAATTTAACAGTGTGTTACATCCGTCGCGATCGAGCCATCCTAAATCTAGGGCGAAATGATCGCGCGCGTGAAACATTATTCACCGCGCGCGTGAAACTGAAATTACACAATTCGGGGGCAAAAGCCCGAAGCAGGGAACAAAGTGGGTCATACTGACCAACATCACTTGGCGCGTCCCATTCACCGTGTCAGGAAATGCCGAGACACCGGGTCACGACCACGGACGTTACAGTCCGCGTTATGAATGGTGAACGGCGTTAGACGATTTTAACGGGCGAATACATGTCACCGCGCAACGTTATTCGACCTGGATATTAAGGCCAGATAGGATTATCAAAGCCGTAGAACGGCCCGGAGGAAACGCGAGACGGATTCGTACGGAAAGCGTGTAGAAAGAGAAAAGAAAGAGACGGTGCGATGCCGGAAGAGGGGGAGAGAGGCTGCCGAGACCCGTTATACATTGAAACGGAATTCCACTTGACGTAATATAGCCTGCTGTCCTATACGTTACAAGTTTATCGGAATGCCTACGTTGACGCGCGAATTTACATTTATCCCGAAGACAAATCCCCTCAAAACGTACACCCCACACTGCATACATATCCACAAGACGTCCAGAAGATATCCCGAAGATATCCTATCGCCTAAAAATGTCTTCGAGAAATATCTTTACCGTCTATTCATGTCATCCGCGAACGGAACTCGTCCGGGTCTTACATTTATAATGAATGTAACGGCCTTACATTTATAATTAGTGTCTCATTTAGCATTGCCATGTTACAGCGCAAGATGACGCGTTTACAGTAATATTTCCGGAATTAGTCACAGCTTGCCGTATCTGATAAGCTAATCTAATTGCACCGTACGCAATCTTGCATGGGTAGGCATGTGTGTGTACGACACAGACACATTTAACCGGGAATAATCACCTGAGGGAATTTTTACACCTCAGCGGTGAGAAAATTAAGGAGGTTCTCCAGCTTAAAAAAGTGGAGAGTAGTCATGTGATTTTTAATATCTTTTAATACAGGAGCTGTTTGGCCATTGCCATCTTTTAAATAATAAACAATGAAAATTTAAACAATAAAAACGATCTATTTATTAACGATTTTTATTAACTATTTATTAACGATTTATTTTAGAAAATTATTTTTAAAAAACTATCACGGTAAAAAAATTTGAAGATATTCAGGAATGCCTAAATATTATTCATAAACCTATTCTCAAAATTTAATCAAGTTCTTATATTATGTGAAAAGGAGAATAATATACGTCCTTAAGCTTCTTAAGCTTAACGTCACAGTAGGATTTTTTATTGACTAAGAATCCATAGCTAGATTCTCGAAGATTCCGAGACCTAACTTGTATAACTTGTTCCTATTAGGAACAGATTATGACTCGTATATTCATAGTACCGATCTATTGAAACCTGCTAGAGTGTAAAAATTACAGGGTATATCATATTTCGAGGGCTGTGGTATACGGAGGTTTTCCCAATTCTTTATCCGTATTAGAGCGAAATCGTATTGTAGGGATTGTGTGTTATACGGGGGTTTTCACAATTCTTTAACTGTGTTAAAGCAAAACCGCGTTGTAGAGATACCGTGTTATACGGGGGATACCTGTATATTTCTTTTCTTTTTTAACAACTATTCTTTACAAACCTTTAAACGTGCAGTTCCATCAAAAATCCGCAATATAAAAGCGTTTTATTAATATCTTTATTTTTTAGAAATATATATTGTTATAATAAACTATTTAATGTGTTTGTCCCATTTGTTTAACATTTTTTTGGTTTCTTCTTACTTTTTTCAGAAAATGTTGAGTAAATTTATATATATATATAAAGGTTAAATATATACAGCCTTGGCCAAAAGTATAAGACACCTATATCTTTTTTATTTATCTGAAAATCTTTTATCTGTATTGTTTCCTATTGGTTACCGGCATTATACATAAGTTTAAAGGGTTCTTGAAACAAAGAATAATTCACAGCAGGTGCCATAAATCAATTTTTCAACTTTCAGATAAACGAAAAAAATATAGATGCCTTATACTTTTGACCAAGGCTGTATATATTAAATTGAGTAAATGTTGAGTAAAAATTTATATATATAAAGGCTATATATATATCAAATAAATTGTGTAGAATAATCAATAATATAGTTAATACAATACGTAGTTAATGATTTTTAATTAGGGGTTAATGATTTTTAAAAATCACGTCAGGTAACCATTTACGCAAAAAAACTATAGATAACTACTCCTGAGTTAATTATGCCGCAATGTTCAATCATACTGGATGTGGGTCGTATATTGCCTCTTTTCAAATACATTTCTTTCGCTGTGTGAAACGCGACACCCGCATATAAAATTGAGATAAGAACCGTCGCGTAAACTGGCACGAGCGCGAAATGCTGGCGTGAGAAAACGAAAAGAAATTCATGAAAAGGAAAACCAGATATTGCATTACATATAGTTTACAGACATTGCACCCTATTTATGATGTCACGGGATTGATCCTAAGCGATATATTTTCCAGGCGTCGTATGTGAGAGATGCGGAGGCGCCTATGGACGTTCCTCGCCCTTCTGGCATGCGTGTCAGGCGAGTACCTGATGGGCGGCCACCTGGACAACAATGCCGGGTCAAAGACCCGGTCCGGCAAGACCGAGAGCTCCTCCACGTCGGTACGTAAGACACGTCTGGACGACCTTGACCTGGATCTCGTGGCGGCGGAGAGCACCGTTGCTGCTGTCGGTGCCGCTGGCGCTACCGCTGAGACTCCGACCGGCGACGACGGTGACGTTCCACGTAACCATATCCCGTATCCTTTCGTTTTCAACGGCGGCAAGCCGTTCTCTCTGGAGAAGGACCCGATAACCGGTAAGATCGACTTCGAGAAGGCACCGCCCGTCCAAGTTCTCAACTACACTGGCAGCTATCGCGAGCGAGGGGACAAGGAGGGCGAAGGCGGTGGCGATGATGGAAGCAAAGACGGCAAAGGAAGTGTGGGGCGGGAGAAGACGAAGGGCAAGGACGGCCACGACGTCGGCCTGAACGAGATCAACACGTACATGCCGAACTTTCACGATTTCCTCAACCTGCCGGTCCATTACTCCTCGGACAAATACGGGAACGACAAGTACCCGGTGATCTCGAGCTCGTACGCGAACACGAAGGTGCAGAGCGGCGCTAACAGCTACAGCACGTACAATCACAGACCTCATTATCCGGAAAGTGACATGTACGTACTTCCCGTCAGGAACACGTACGCGCCGACGATAAAAACAAGCACGTACAGGACCACGACCGTCAGCGATCTTAAAGCAAAGTGGACGAGCGTCACGAGTTCATCAACGACCACGACTTTCGCACCGCCGATCACGACGAACTCGTCGCCTACCGTGTCTTCCACCTCGACCAAAGCACCCGTTGTAACCACGTGGAAGCCGTCCAGTACTCCAATCGCGTTGCACTCGATCAACCGCACGGAGACGGAGAACGAGAAGAATCTTCTGCCGATAGAAAAGTTGCACGCTTCCGGTCACACGGGATCTCATCGAAATCCAAGCGATGGAACGACGGAGAAGGCGCAGATCACTCGTTACAAGGATCAACCGAATCTCAACAACTTCGTGTTGTCCCACGCGAGGCCCGAGACGAGACCATCGGTGCAAAACGATGAGTATAAAGATTCTTACGATGGCTACGAATCGGACGACGAGGGCGACAGCGAGGAGAGCGATTACTTTCTACCGTTCGGGGATTTGTTGAAGGAGGTTGTTACACCGTCCACGACCACTTCCAGTACAACGACGTCGACGACGACCGCAAGCACCAGCACGGCGGTTACCGCGTCGTCGGCGGAAACTACGACGTCGACCACGATCGCGCCTCCGCGATCAGCATCTTCGACGTCGCCCACGTTGCTCCAAGAAGGCGTACCTGCAAACAAGCCACCGCAATTTCCAACCAAGTCGCAACAGCCGGTCGTTCCTTCGTCCTTGAGCAACGATCGAAGACCGGGCGTTACGGAGCGCTACGACATAATCGGTCACGGATACAGACCGAGCCCGATCATCAAGCCGGAACCGAACAGAATGGGTGCAGGAGTCGTGATAGAGAGCACGAGTAACATCGTGATACCGCCGGATCAGGACACCGTGTCCTTCGTCCTGGGAAATCGCCAGAACGTCGAGGGCGGTTATTACTCGGTCGGGTCAGCCGTCGGAGAGAATCCTTATGGCAGCTTGTCCGAGACCGACGCTCTGTTCTGGCCGCTCCGCAACGATCCGTACAATCCCACGAAGGAAGTCAAGCACGAACATTTGCTCGTTCCTGTTACTGAACCGAATCTCGTTACGCATAAATGGTGGCCGCCCAACTCTAGCCCTCTGAAAGGCAGCAACGAGATCGACCCGACGAAACCACAGAGTCCCCTCGTCGTTGCCACGGGCACGGTAGTTCACGATACGAAGAACCCAAGCAAGGAAAAGGATTCCGGCTACATCATCTTCCCGGACGACGGGACGAAGAACAAGGACGCCTTAACGGAGGAGCACATCGTGATCATAAACGAAGCGGACGGCAGTATTCGCGAGTTACCACCCAAGACGACGTTGATAACGGCGACGACGACGATGAATAAAACGAAACTCAATCTTTCCGCGGACGACATCATCGGAGATCTGCCGCAGCTCGCCGAGGATCTGGTGCCGCCCGTGGAGAGTTCCAGACCGCCGTCCTATTACTATAACTACCAGTTCGATACGCCGAGGCCGAATCACTCGAGGCCGCAGAGACTACCCTTGCCGCCGCGCATCAAGCCGCCCTCGGGGCTGCCGGTACCTCCGTTGGACGTAGGGGTGAGAAAACGCCCGTACTCGCCGGACACGAAGCTGCCTAACATCCTGCCCCAGTTCCGTCCCAACGCGAAAGCGTCGCACGGTCATCGCGGTCCAGACGTGATAGGGACGATGCCAGCTGGGCAGAGTGGATCTACGAGAATCAGACAGCCGTTGCCTGCTCCATCACGGAGGCCGTTGCCGCCGCCGCCACCCTCGTACCTTCAGCGTCTGAATCCACCACCGCCGCCGATCCACGCGGTTAGGCTGGCTTTCACGCCGACCTCGAAGGTGGACAGCGTCGTGCTGCCTCACGAGACGGAACCGACGATACGAAGGCTTCGTCCCCCACATGGGGTACCGTCCATATCGCGCGTGGGCCAGGAAGAAAATGCGCCGTCGAACAGACTGTTCGCTCACGGTGACGGCGCCGACGGCGAGGATGGCGAGAACAGGAAGGAGGATCGAGCCAAGAGCGAGATCGCGGACGAACGCGAGAGCGAGGGCTCCGAAAGATATCCAGAGGAGCCGCCGATGACGCCGCCGAGACCGCCGCTGTTTCCAAAGCGCAGAACGGCGGATCCACCGCGCGTCACGACCCTGCAGATGATACAACATCACGGTGAATTCGGCGAGGAAGGTGACGAGGCGCAACCCGCGGAGTCCGTGCTTGCACACGAGGCGGAGCGCCGAAAATCGGACAATCACGATCCGTCGGAAATACCTGAACAGCCTGTATACGTCGTGTACCCAGTCAACACCGCGGTCAACATACATCCGGACGATTCCAATGAGAAGGATGGCAGCGTCGTCGTGGGTACGCGAGGTCCCCAGCGACCACTGCCGCCCGACACTCTGCTTCAGAACGAGCAGGACGATACGCACACTGTCTACAACGGCAGACCCGTCGCCCTGGACTTTCCGTATCCGCTGGAACGACCTGATCCGTCGTCCGTCTTTCCCGCCATCAGCGTTAAGGAGACACCCGTGCTAATACCCAGCGAGCAGCGGCAGCAGCAACAGCAGCAGCAGGCTTCCGTCGCGATCACGAACGAGCGAGAGAACGAGAAAAACGACGCGGTGAACGTGATCCCATACTTGCAGGACTTCCTGCCGTATCGAAAGAAGAACGAGGCGGCGATCTCCGTGACGCTGCATCGCACGGCGCCGATCGTGACGTCGTCAACCTCGACATCAGCCGCGTTGACCTCAACGCCGATCGCTTATGTTTACACGCCGACGCACGCGCCGCATTCGGCACATCGTCTCGACGAAGATTTTGACGACGACGACGACGCTGACGCGAAGCAGACGGTGTTGTTGCCTTCGCAGCAGCCGTCCAGCTCCTCCAGCTCGGCACCGGCGCCGCAAAACTTCATGGCTCCTTTCGTCGCCAGTATGAGCGTCGAGGCGCCCAGCAAGAACGGTTGGAGCGTCGTCGTCGAGCCGCCCGTGGGTGCGGAGAGGAAGTCGGATAGCGATAGCGACGAGGCGAAACCTGCCGACTCGGAGAACGACACTCAGACCGAGAGGAATGAGTTCGACGCCGATAACTTTAAGCCGCAGCTCTTCGGTGGTTTCAAGCCGCTCTACGAGTTTCCCACGGAGGACATGGAGCGTCACGAAGTCACCGATGCGGACACTGAGATAAACATGCCCAGGAACTTCAAGGAACTGCTGCCTGTACCTGATAAAGGATAACTTTTGTAAAAGATACCGGACACTCCGCTTCTTTTCTCTTGAGTCTTGCTCTCAGACATTTCGCTCGCACTTATTACTACTCTTCTCGCGTATATGTAAACGAAAACGTTGGCGAAAACGAAAACGAAAGCGAAACGTACGCGCGTGGCAAAGAGAATGAAGAGCGAATGTCTCTGCGCGCTGCTCGATGAAAAGATACTTCGTGGTAGCTAACTCGAATGGTAGAAGACTGTACTTTTTTCATTTTTACTCCGCCTAATTTATAAGAACGTCGCGATATAAAATCGTATATAACTTATTGCAATTAAATGACTAGCATTTGTTAAGCTCTCGCGGCAGCGTTAACATCAGCTAACTTGGCATACGTAGAAAATATCGATGCACGTATGAACGTATCGAAAGTATCGAAATGCTGAATAAAGATATTAATATAAGTTTTTTATGGGCAATACTTTTGCAATGTTTTGTATGATTATGTATTATATTCATTAAGTATTTCCATTGAAAAAATCCAAAAATTAAACCTTATACTTCTTCATTTCTTACTTATATTTATATTATTTATATTATATCGCAACTCTTTGTAATATTTTTGGCTAAATCTCACACACAGTTATGTATTATCTATATAATATATTCAATATTTTTTTTATGTAAAGATATTTCTCATGCGAGATTAAATTGTCTAGAAATTATTCAGAATTTTCTAAAAGGAAAGGAGATAGGAAAAATTAATTTTTGGCATTTTTTCTCTCTTACGATCTTCTCTATTATATACTTCATTATACAAATTTTATATAAATTTTTATATAAATGCGTACTTGTAGATTAGAAGCTGTCATATTACCCGTCTTATCCAAATAGTCGAAGATCAAGCTTGAGAACGACATCACCGCTTTCGACTTCGTGCAACTTAATCCTTTTTTGGATTGGTCCGCAAGAATTTTTACTGTCTCTCATTATGTCGGCCACTCTGATCTCAGCGCGACCAAGGAACTCTGCGTTAACAACATTCAACACCGCAGATATTAGAAAAATTACAGTTTAGCAATTTAGAGGATTAATTATTAATCTCGTGTATTAATATAAATTATTCAATTTCCATAATGAGGTTCACTAAAGATTTACCGTCAGGACTGTAGTATCCTTTATCGAATACGGTGATGCAAAGGGTATCCTCGAGCAGATCTTTTACTTGGAATTGCATCGAAGCATCCCACAAAGGACAGTCACTTCCGGATATGACACCCGTTCTTTCTTCTTGAGAGCCCATAGATACTTTGCAGAATGCATTACACTTTCCTAGAAGAGAGAAAACGCTTGTATATGCATATGAGCAACCTATCGTTGTGAACAGCAAATTCTAACGTACAAAAATATATTTTTTTTTCTTCTTCAAGTGTTAATAATTTTGCCTTTGTGCAGCAATATATGTATAATCCTCAAACCATTCCAACACAATGTACTTACTCTTGTCCATGGATTTTTCTGCCGAATTTAAAAGCTCAATCTTCCTTGTAAAATTAAGATATCTTAATAATAGTTTTTCATAGCTAAATAATTCCTTTCAAAATAAATAACTTGTTGACACATGCATTTATGCTTTTGCAGTAATCATTCGCCAAAGCATTTAATTTTAAATGTTATGTCATGGAGAACAGACTTTTAATTCGCATCAGAGAGATGTGGATAATGAGCATAACTTACAGCAAGGAAAATAATCGAAACAAAAAAGAAAACTATGCAGTAGAATTGTAAGAAAATCTTTAGAATCAGCAAGCGCAATTGATCTACGAATCAGTATCCCGTGAAATATGAATACAGCAATTCAGAGTTTGTTTTAAAATACAGGACCTCGATACTCTACCTTTTCGATCAATGCTGAGATCTTCAGCCTCCACAACTACTAGCCCCAGCCTACCTTGTAGAAGTCTCCTACTACTGCGAACTACAACACCATGGCAGATTTCTGTTAATAGTAAAGCACTGCATGCAATTGTAACATTAGAATTAACACATAAAACGTTTTCTGGCCAAATTTTTCACTAATATTCCTCTTCCGATAGACACTTATGTGTGCATGATAGATTATCTATATACTTTGATGCAATCCTTGAAATTGCAAGAGCGTTGAGCACAAGAAAGCATTAAAAAGCACAAGCTATACCAAGAAAGACGGGCATGCAATAACAAGCAACCTAAACCATTAGATCCTTACCGGATGGGGCTTTCAAGTTGAAGCCTTCGAGCACAGTGACAAGAATTCTGCCGCACGCCCCAAATTGCGCCTGTTCTGTTCACCCATATAAATCGTGAATTATTATTGACTATTGAATTTATTAAATGGCACAATTATCTATATAAACGTACAAGCTCGACATCTATGTTCATTAACGTATAAACACTATATGCTTACAAATCACGTCAGGAAGCAATTTGCAGAAGTACAAATATACGATGTTCGATAGACTCAATGCTTGCTTAAGCATCGTAATAGTAACTCACTTGACCGCTGTCTTTGCAGGCAATTCTTTTCGTTCTCCAGAAACCTCCTGCGTGCTCCCACGATTCGTTTCGACCACAATGAACATTCATTCGTAGAGGGTGCTAATAGTATTATCGGCTTCTTTTGATCTTTCAGTCTTAGAGTTTTCGATGAATTGTCCGCTGCGTCACTTCCGCTCAGACTACCGTTTCCGTCGCTTTCTCCGCACAAAGACAATTCGTTGAGAAATATCGGCTACGAAAGTCAGCTTTTTGATAGCATCGTAATTATGCGAAAAATTTCGACTTATAAATATTCTTCTCTGAAGTTCGAATACATACTTTCCTGTACATCTTAAATTTCTGATGCTCGTTACGTTCAAATGAAAATTGTTGACAGTTCAAAGATTTCATTGGTTGAACAAATAGTAGGAAGTCATTCGTGAGGAAACCGACGAGCTCTTTACCACTTTTTGACTGTAACAAAATTGTAGTATGGCAGTAAAATCATGTGGCACAACGGTTTTCGAAATTCCCGAACAGATATACGTTACCTTATGAAGTATACCGTAATGCAAAAGTTTTCGCGGTCCTAAGGAATTCGTCAAGGAATTAAAGATAAGCTGCTCTTCAAGACCGTCACACATAACGTGGGTTTGCAGCCACTCCAATCTGTCGCTATTTTCTTTTTCCCTAACTCCTTCGTTTACCTGCGTGATATATAATATTAAATAATAAGATAAATCTGTAAATTATTCTATTCTTCCCCTGGCAAAAAATATTCTCATATTTCATATTTTCAAGAATTTTTCATATTTGAAATTTATAAAAAAAAAGATTTCTAAAAAAATACGTTAAACTCCTTCAGATTTTTAAGTTTTCTTCGGAAATTATAGAATAAGAAATGTCAGAATATTTCCGAATTGAGATAAAGAATTCTTGAAAAGACAGACTTTCTCATCTTTTCACATTTTTTAAATATTTTTGAAAAATTTCAATTCATATAAAAAATATGAAATTTTCTAAAAAAGTTATAAAACTTATATAGAAATTCTGAAAAATTATATGAAGAATTCTAAGAAAATTTTTTACCAGGATATCTCTCTCTCTCTCTCTCTCTCTCTGTCTTTACATATCAAGATATATATTATATGTTATACGTTTTTTTGCATTATTTTTACCTGAGTACAAAACTCCTCGGACTTGGCCAGTGCTTCTTGCAGATATTGCCTGTCAGGATGATCTACCGGCGTATGTTCTAAAATCTATAATTACTATATTACACACACCGCGGCATATATGACGTGTACCACAATTATTTACAGATAGAAGCAAATACCTTGTTGATGATAAGCGGATACTTCGTTATCCTTTGCATCGGTTTAATTAGAAACGAGCTTAGCGGCATCCCCTTCGTCCGCGGATCCTGCTGACATGCATGCGCGACCTGAACGAATTCCGGCGAAGTTTCTGTCAAATGCTGCAGATACGTCGCAGCAGATATTTGGCAGCTGCAAAATCTTATGTAAGCTGACATCCTAGGTATCTGTGCGAAATGCATACATCGTATGTAGACAGGTTTCAACAATGAAGATGATATTTCCATGTCGCATTTAAGATTACACTTACATTTTCACACAGTATATCGCCTATCATTCGAACTACTCCGTTATAGCTGTTATCCCTTCGTATCCTTAGAGTCCTGCAAGAAATTCATTCGTGTTCCTTTAGCGATTTTGGCATCGATAGAAAGTACACTCTGTGTATATCAATGAACTCTGATTACCTCAAGAAATTATCGTTGCATGCGATAATATCTCTCCAATTGATAAATATCCTTTCTACCTCGTCAACGCTCAGAACTAAACTTTCAATTAACGGTTTCTCGAAAACCTAAAATGTGCAATGTGCATGTATAAATCTGTATAAATCTGCCATAGCGTTTCGTAGATTCCTCCATAGTTCCCTTCATCTTCACCGATCTTCCGATCAATTTGGAGTCGCGCGTTTTCTTTAGCCACCTTTCATTCTCTTGAATACATATGCGCGAATAAAGATTTAAATTAAAATCTTGTTGAAGCTTAAAATTGAAGAATAAGGTCTCGTCGCGCATATGTGGTTGGCTATCTGATTTCCAAACAGCCACTTATTTGATGAAGAAATAACTTTTCAACAGTCACTTCTCGGAGAGAAAGTCTGCTCCAAATTGTGGTAAAGAATCTTCAGATGAAAGGAAGGAGAACCATACGCCACGATACCCTAGATATGCACGTGAATGACACGAGCAAACGTAAACAAAGCGAATTCAAAGAAGAAAACGGAAAGGAATACCTCGTGTACTAGCCTCATGTCTTCTATGTAAGCTTGCTCAGTCACGATTAGCTCTTTGATGTGTTCCTGGCGCTTTCTCTCCATGGGATCGTGACACATCATTGTATCGATCATCAATTCATTCGCTACACATAAAATATATACAAAAAAATGTTTCTTCCGCGCAAAATCGTCGTTAAGTAAGTTCTTTTTAACTCGTATTATCTATACTTCTGTGGATTGAATTTTTGCTAATTTTCTAAGGCGGGAAGAGACGATTATTCTCGGAAATAATGAACGTAATGTCTTGATAAAAATATTTCGTATCGCATTGGCTGTACATTGCGAAAAAGAGAGAAAACATATGTTGGAACAATATCGGCAAGCCGAGAATGCCGAGTAACACACGAATATTCGTAAGAATAATTTTACAACAGACAGATATTTTATTTCGATCAGCGGTGAGATGCGAACGTATCCGTATATGCACATGTGGATATGTTTACATATGTATAAGAACATCGGCATACATACGTGTGTGGAAACACAATATAATATTTATATATATATATATATATATGTATATAAAGTGTGAACAAGATTCGTATAGTCACACAGAATTGTTCATACTCTCTTACAACATTCTCCACTACGCGTCAGATTACACCGTATCCTATCGTGAGACTTCTGATGAGATTCGATATTAGAATAAACAAACAACTTGCAAATAGTAACAATCTTAGGAGTATAACGCACTACACGGCTACATCGACTAAGGGTAACCAGTTGCACAACTTGCTTTAGACATCCCGCCGTCACCATCTGAATAACGTCATGCTGGACTGGTTGTCTGGAGAGTACCTAATTATTAAGCACACAATTATTGCCACTGTGACATAACGTATTTACTCGCTTCTGCCGTGGAGGATTACATAGAACGCGTAAAAGTTCTCGCAATAGCAATGAATAAATACGTTGTGCGCTTGATTTTCTCGCCGAATCAGCTGTACATCCTCGTATTTCTAAGTGACCTTATGATCGGAGCCACAAGGAGTCTCTCAGGGAAGCCAAGACCGACCGTACTTTAGCAAACATTCGTAACCGTCCATCGAACGTTAAATGTTGTCAATGTTGTATCAAAGCTTCGTAATTGCGTGTACGGGTGTATACGCCGAACTCGGTGCAAAATGTAGGCTCTAATGCGGTTCTCAAGGATCTTTTCTTTTTTTTCTCGGAAACAATAAACATTTGAATATATCTTTTAATATAATAAATTCTTTATAACGAAGCACTGTATGATTAACGGGCTAATAGTACAATACATTACACGAATAAGACGCCGACTGTCTATTACAATCCAGAAAATGAACAGTCAGTCGATTGATACACATACAGGAATGCGATTCGATGGAAAAGACCAATTTATAATAACGTTACTCATTGAATCACATGGTCAACACTATCGTTTACTTATAGCTCATTATTAGTGATCCTCGGCAATTATTGTTCACGTACGAGTGCTAATTTATTTAGGCTCTATCGTAAAAGGCTGCGAAGAAGGAGCACATTATCCTTAATCTTCTTTGTTATTTACAGCAATACAGTACTCGTCACTCGCACGGGATAGCGACTAAAAATCGAACGATTAGATTAATAAATTATGCCGGATCTACAGCGAGCAATCAAGTATATCGCTTTACTTCACTTGACTTCTCTTTCGTCTTTCGTGAAATTTCTACGCAAATGAACAGAATACTTTTGCGCAGTCCGCTAATTCCTTTTACCAGACGTAACAAGCTGCGTGCGATGTCAGGCGTCGAATGAAACTATGCAAGATATTTCTGGACTCCTCCTCTTATATCGCTTCCGATCGTGGCAGCTAATCGTCGGCTGCTCGATCGTGAGATCGTCACACATCCTTTACATATACTCTAGGCCTCAGCGTGAGACAACCGCGATTTCTAACAGTTCGCGACGCGCACCATATAATAATGACAAAGGACAAAACGTAACGCAACCATCGTTGCTTCTCTAACAATCATTTCTACTTCACGCAACTGTGATCAACGCAGGCATTACATTACAGACGGAGGAAATAATAGAAACACATAGTGATGAACCTTAACTCCTAAGGGACGATCGAATTAAATCTTCTAAATTTTGATCGACCACCAAAATGTTCCGAAGCAAGAAGAGACAAGGAAGCGATTCCGAAAACACTTGCTTCTTCCTTTTCCGAAAAACATTTTTCACTTACACACTTGACATACTTTATAGACCAAGTTTCTTAAAATGAAGCTCTTAAAACGTAAAATCGAGTTGAATACGTCAATCCGCATGTGAACATGGACATCGTCACGGGATGCCAGTATGCATCCAACATGAACTTAACAAATCACTTAAACATTAAGTAACAATAGTATTTATACCGTGACGTAATGTTAAATATTTCTAACGTGAATAAGCTAAGAATTTAATATTATTGTTTCTTAATTGTACGTCAGCATAGATAGAGAACTGAGGTAGACCTTTGGTGTTGGTGCACATATATCAGGTGGTCGTAACACTAATGAAACGATTTAACGATTGGACTTGGTACATGCGCGCGTTGTTTCTATGCAACGAACATAGTATTCGGATGGAAATTCGTTTGAAAATGTAAAACGGTTAAAGGCTAATATGTCGTGACTCATGTTAACAATCCGAATGATAACATTAATGAAGGAATGAGTGCAATCCCGCACCAGAGGGAAAGGCTTGTATAATATGTATAAGTAGAGGCTATATTTATAGAGACGAAGAGCCAACCCTGAGTCTTTCTCCCTGCCCTTCTTGTATTATTTTTTTTCGATTTCCCTTTTTCTCTCTCCCTCTCACACACACTCTTTCCCTCCCCATTCCATTTCTCTGTCTTTCTTTGCCCCAACACCTCACTTTTTTGCTTTTCTTTCTTTTTTCATGCACAGTGTCTCCAACGATGAGACTTCTGTTGTCGTAGCACGCCGTGCCGAATGTAGGAGCTGCTATTGTTCTTATTACACTTCAGGTGCTTTAATTTTAACCAGCAATGCTGTACTGCTGCTCGGCTACCCTTTATGCTGCGTGTTAAGCAAAAGCGAAAGATAATAATTAATAAAAGGGAGATTACAAAATGCATATATTATAGACTAATAATAGAAAAAAATTGAGGCAGCTGTTTTCTTCAAAGCATCTCGTCTAATTTTAACTTATTAAAATTGTCGTTTGAAAATCATAGAATTATACAGAGTGTTTCACTAAATAAAATCCCTATTTCTCTCTTATAAGACTTTTTGTAATTAAACGTACATAAAACAAGCAAACTTGAAATTTACTAATCCAACAAGAATTTTACTCAGAAAATGTTCTTGTTAGTTTTATTCCAGTTGAGAAAATATAACAGCCAGTGTAGAATATTTAAATAATGCATATAGATTAATAATCCATATAAATTAATTATAAACTATAACAGTGTAATCTACGTATTGTTACATACAATTTAATCGCAAGCTATATCAATCACGACCAGTTAACTGTTAATTGTTATTATTGTTAATCGCGATATCAAAGAAACGGCTACCTCTGACGGAGAGATGGACGGACGAACGAATGGGCAGACATGCAAGGCAGACAGGCAAGCTGTTTCATAAACTGAGAGTGATGTCTAATCTGTCGCATCCGTTTCTATTTCAATTTCTAATGTCAACCACAGGCGATGAGTGTGTGAGGGATCTCTTTATGCATGTTGATATACCAGTATAAATAACCCCAGTGCCATACACAACGCATATGCATTAGATGAATGAGAATAGTGTAAATTATCACAAAGTGTAAGCGGGCCTTAAGAACAACCACACAAACGCATCATCTCAACACAAATATTTACATTAAAAAAAAAGAGCTTTCCAATGATATCATTAACTTAGACAAGGTTTATAACTGATGGAGAAAATATATTCTTCGACATATTAATCTACATTGAGCTTATAAAAAATTGATGCTGTTCTCTCTTTTTCTCTGCTAACGCTCTACATATTCATAACAATATATATTAATCTAGAAGAAAATATAGGGAATACGCTACATACTTTCAGCTTTACTCTCTTACAAACTATTAACTTATAACATAATACTAATATTAAGTATATTTGATAATAATTGCAATAACGCAACTCTATCTTTACTTATTCTGCGAGTTAATTAAATAATTGAGTGCAAAATAAGTAAAAATAAAGCTTAACATAAAATAATATAATAACAAAAATAATAACTACAATGACAATGACAACGGTAATGATAATGGCGGTAATTTGATGATGACGAAAATAGTAATGGCGATAGCATTGATAATAATAATAAAAATGATAAAGATACTATAAATAAATAGCTGTTTTAATTGGAACTTGTTATACCTGACGATCGTCCGCCTATCCGTAGCCAGAAGTTATGTATTTCGCATTTCTATATTTTTGTTCTATCCTTTATTAGTTGGTTCAATCATTCTCTCTAACGTATATACGCGTGCAGTCAGTATGTGTAGAAATTTAATATAAGTTAGCGCTACAGTATATAATTTTCTTCTCTGTTCACACTGTACGACTTGTGACGTTAAAAGGCATAATGTGATCCTGGGATTCTATTTCGGCAATCACGTACGAAAGGAATACTTACACATAGATGATACGTAGTTGCTCGGAAAGACGCCGGATACACCGTTCAATTCGCCCCTCCACCATGACGCCTCTTCCTTAGCAAGTACTGATATAACGTCACCTTTTTCGAAGCTTAGTTCATCCTCATTTTGTGCTTGGTAAGGATACAGAGCCATAACGCGTTCTACAAATAAAAGAAAATGTAGATTGTTCTAAACAGTATAGTTTAAACCAAACATACAGTTTTGAAAAAAAGCTTAAATGCAGGATTTATTTACCAATATTCGGATCCGTCGGAGAATCTTGATATCCATGAGAGACAGGTGTACTTCTATTACTGCTGCTGGTTAAGGGTTTAACATAAGTTGCTGGGAACCAACCAACCTGCCTCTTTTTACCGCGTGCCTGAATAAACAATGAGTTAGTTATTACGTAACAGTACGGTATTGAGTAATAAAAAAAATTTGTATTCTTTCTACCTGGAGCTCTCCTTCCCACCAACCGCTGTCAGTCTTTTTACGAATCATTATTAATTGTCCTCTTTGCAAGTCTAACTGTTCTGAACTTGTTGCTTGATAAGGTGCAATAACTTGAACAATTTCTGGTTTTCTTCCTCTCTGTAAAAAAAAGATTTCTCTCGTGGGTAAAATTTGCTTCTCGATATATTGAAACAGTTTTACAACTTGAAGAATTTTAGGGAACGAACTCGGTTTTACATAAATCATAACGATCAAAATTGATATAACAATATAATAAATCAAATACCTTGTAATACTGCATTATCGGAATGTCGGTAGCATAAAAAAAGTAAGCAATTACATTCTTATAATAGGAAAAGTTTTAATCGTATGAGTGTATTAGAAGGAACAGTATATTATATTTTTTACCTGCTGAGCGGCCATAGCAGTAAAGTCAGGTAATTCCGCTCTATCCTCAGCAGCTGCTCTCTCGTCTTCTAACTGCTCTTCCGTTTTCTCTACCTGCTAAATATGCGTACACTCTATGTCATTTAAGCTTTGTCACTACAGTCTCATTGCCCGACATCAATACAATAAGCGGATTAAAAACATTGGCATTTTAACGCGTAGTTAAATGTGAAATAAATTACAATCACAATTTGAAATGAACGATTACAATTACGCACCTGCGAAACTGCGGGCGCCGGGATATCAGCTTCGTTCTTTATTTCTGCAGTTGCAACAACAGCAGTGGGCTGAACGTTAGTAGACAAAGACGCATCCTGATCAATGACACACACGCACACACACTCATATTAAAAACTTTCGAACATAGATTAGTGAAAAACAGAAAAAATGTGCTCTTGTCGATTCGAGCAATTTATTTTAGCTATTTTAGCTTTACAAACAAATTAATGATTAGAAACTAGACAAAAATGTATGTGGAAAAAATCAGATTTGCGCCATACCTGACTGGGAGCGTCGCACTTCTCTACATAATTAGACGGAAAGATCCCACTTTTGTTCCCTATACAACCAGTCCACCACTCGCCTTCCTTCTTAATAACTAACATAACTTCCCCTTGATTGAAACTAAGATCGCCAGCTTCGGTCGATTCGTATCGGTAAAGAGCAACGTAATATTCATTAAGACCGTCAGCCGCGATGTCTTTGTTGCTTGTAATTATCTCTTTCACGTACGACTTGGGGAACCAACCCTTATTTCCAGTGCTGGCTGAACCGTACCACCAGTCGTCCTGAATAGAACATATGCTTTACAAAACGTATATACGTTATCATCTTCATATAATCAATATTATAATAACCTGCTGCTCAGAAACATTGATAGTTTCTCCTTTCTCAAAGGAAAGATGTTGCTCCATAGTAGGTCGATAAGGAAACAAAGCGGTGACTTGTATATCGCAAAATGTACCTAATCCTAAAGTAGGGATAATAGCTTCCACTATCGGGGCTTCTCCTCCTAATGATCCCGCATCAGATACGTTCTCGGGAACTTCCGCTATTCCTCTGTACAATCAGAATAAAAAGGCCATCACTTGATGATACGTGGAACGACACATTCTTGGTATCAACATAAATGAAAATAACTAACTCTAACGTTCTCTTCTCTACACTGTCTTGTTGTATGAAAGTATGTTCGTTGTCCAAGTCAGTTGTACCAGTATCCACCGGCTCCACGTAAGATTCAGGAAACCAACCGGTGTGCCCGCGAATTTCTCCCGCCATCCATCCTGGTTCAGCATTTTGCACAGGTGGTACCTATGGTATAGACATTATATTAATTACTTACATATTGGATCAATTTTCTCTTTAGCAATAGCAATTCTATTGCGCTTACTGTACCTACCAGTATAATATCACCAGGTTGAAATGATATTTCGTCTTGATTTCGCGCCACGAATTCATAAAGGGCTCTGTATTTGCGGACACCCACAACAGCATCTTCATTTATTGAGTCTGCAGTAATGTCGTTGACAGGCCAAGCTGTGTCGCTAGTAGGTGCCTCTCCCCAACCGCTATCGCCCCATGCGGATGTGGCAAAGTCGGCAGCTGAGACATTACTGTTTGATCGAAGTTCGATTACTTTCTTCTTCTTGTCGTCGAAAGTGACATAAAGCTGTTTACAATCTACTATTAGGTTTTTCATTTGTGTCTTAATATCCTCAAGCTGAGCATTATTATTTTCAATATCGGACATCTTAGAATCGATCTGTTGAAAAAAATACATTTAGAGATAAAACATTGATATCACTGAAGCTAAAATTACTTGTTTACGCAATTAACAAACGTCAGGTGCATACCTGCTGCTGTAAATCTGCTATTTTATCTTTCATCTGCTTAAGAGTAATTTGTTTATTGTCGAAAGCCATCTTAATAGCCTCTTGCCCGGCTGCATCTTGCGCCGCATTGATTTTATTTCTCGCCTCAATACGTGCTTTCTCTTGACTCAACGCTAGCAATCTTTGATTTTGTTCCCGAAGTTTATTTTTTAACGCAGCCATGTCTTGTAATTGCGTGTCTCTCGTTGATCTCATACCATCAATAGTCGTTTTGACGCCTGACACTCCTACTCGAGTGTCACAAATCTTTTGTGATAATTCCTTCACTTTGTCGTTCTAAAAGATAAAGAAAGATAACATAAGGATTGATCATTGAAATACTGGGCTTACTATTTAAAATATATATCTTTCTAATATACTCACAAGCGTTCCAAGTTCGATGGTCAAGGTCTGATTCTTCGCTTTTAATTTGAGAAGAACGTCTTGTTCTTTTTGTCTCTGTGCTTGCAATTCTTGTGACTTCTGTCTTTCCCACTCCAATTGTCGTTGTCTCTCCATTTCCCTAAATGTCAGGAAGCAGCGCTGCTTTTGAATCCATACAGATATAAATTTCTCTAATAATACTGCATAATAAACTTACTTGCGTGCCGCCTCTTTCTGTTCTTGCGCGCGTTTCCGTTGTTCCTCCTTCTCCTGTTCGATTTCCTTTTGCCTCTGCATTTGTTTCTCGATTTCCGCTTGTCTACGCCTCTCCTGCTCTAGTCTGCATCACAAACGCAAAGTTTTCCTATGTTACGCTTAATTAACAAGTTCTACTTGCCTTATTTTCTCCTGTTTCTCGGCCTCTTCCCTCTCTTTGCGTTCCCGTTCTTCCTGTTCCTTCCGCTGAATCTCTAATAATGCTTTACGCCTACGTTCCAATTCCGCTTGACCTTTCTCAAAGTTCTCTTTACGTTTATCTTCGAATGAAGTCTGTAAAAAGACATCTTTTTCCTTTCGTTTCTTTTTGCGCAAAAAGATATTTTTATATTACATTTTATACCATATACCTGTGGCATGCCCGCTAATGGATCAATATTTTCTGTTGCATTTTGAGCTAGCGTTAAACTGCTTTGACGTTGTCGTCTAAATGTGGGTGGAATAAGTTCTAGTGGAAGCGTCGTGGGTATAGTTTCGCCGGCTTTAGCGATATCGCAAAGATGCATTGCAAGCACAAATTCCTCGGAGCCTAAACGTCCATCCGAGTCCATGTCAGATAAAGCCCTGTTAATAAGCATTTTGAAAATTTACTTTTCTGTTTTATAACATGTATAAAGAATCATACTTCATACGCTGTCTTGTAAGAGCATTTTATAACCATACCATATTTGAGCGAGTATGGGTTGTGGCAGTTGCGACTGCACCATGATATTTCTTGCTTGAGGTCCAGATAAAAAGCCAGATCTCGTTCTGTCCCAAGTATTAAATAATTGAGTATATTTTAATTTGGTCTGATGCGGCACCGCCCATTCCGTTGACTGTGGAGAGCCAACCGAATGCTGGCTGTGCTGCGAATCCACTGAGCCTATTCTGTCTATACTTGGTGGACGTGCTGTTGTGCTCAAAGGTGTATTCGTAGATACTGGCGTTTGCGTAATCGCGCCATTGACCAATGCGCCGTTTGCAGTTGTCGAGGATACTAACGGTAACGCTACTGATGGAGCAACTCCAGTACCTGAGAGAAGAAAATTAATATTATAATAAATGCAAGTACGATCACGATATTGTTTTGCATACACGTACCAGTATTTATTGATCCAATGGATTGTACCATACTAGGAATGCCGGTCATAGGAGCAACCATACCCGCACTAACCATGCCTAACGGCTGTGTCGGCATTGATTGTGCCATATTAAAGGCAGCCATTGGTACAGGAGTTGTGTTTAAAGGGGCGATTGGAGCTACTGATTGAATACCTAATTAAAAATTAACAAGTGTATAAAATTAAATAATAATTTATGTATTTCTATTTTAACGCAAAGTTCATTCTCATTTTTTACCTATTCCAGAAACAGGAATAGATGGGGCCGATGAAACAACTGAAGGACCAACGACAGAAGTCGTAACTTTCATTGGTGAGATTCCTGTAACAGGACTATTTGGAAACGAAGGTGGTGCTGGTTTTGGTGGCGGGCCACCCGTCGTCGCTGTAAAATTAGCCCCTAAAATAATTCAGTGTCATTATTACTATATTTCAATTGTATCAGACAACAGTTATAAATGGCTGCGTTCAGCAGAAAAAGCAGCTTTGCAATTGTCGTAAAATTCTTTAATATGATTGGTTTATACACTTAGATCCAGGAGGAACTAAGGGCAAGAACCAATCATATTAAAGAATCTTACAACAGTTGCAAAGCTGCTTTTTCTGCTGAACGCAGCCAATGTCTGATCATTTAAATCCAAGCGACATTCATTTGTTCGATAAATTACATGACAAATATTTAAAAAAAAGAATTGAATAAGCATAAGCAAGAAAATTGTGCGAGTACTTTAATGCTTTCTTCTTCATAGCATGTCAACATTAATTGAGTGATGGGACTTAATAACAATTATGTTAGCCATATACAAATTGGATTTGTTGTGGTAACATATGTTTATTTAAACATACCAATATTTGTAGGTGGTGCAGGTCTTTGCGGGGGACCACCGGTCGTGCTATTGGGGGAAGACGCGAGTCCTTTTTTTGCCGCGTAAAGTGTAAAGCAGTATTAACGACGTATTGTCGAAAATGACGAGATGCAAATATTATTATAAGTATATAAATGTAAACCCTTCAAGTAGATAATAAGTAAAAGGCATTATCAACAAATAAAAATTCTAATTCTACAATTAGAAAATAATATCATGATCTTTCCATTTACATAACAACATTCAAAGTTGTTAATGCAGTCGCGTTTATCTCTATGTTCAAGCATTTATGAGAACTTTCCTGATTTTTTGTTGAATAATATTAAAATGATATATAATAATCCCAAGATGCAGATGGATTCTTTTTTTTTACATGACAAGTATACTTGCTGAAAAATCTATCGTCGCAAAGTCCAACACATACCTATGTGTAATAAACGTATAATAAATGTGTGTAAAATAAAAAGTAGTACACTAAAAAGATAACAAATTTTTAGTCTAAGCAAAGATTAAATAGTGCCTTGAAAGCTTTTGTTGCGACATAAATTTCTGAAATGGGCCACATCAAAAGTATAAGCTGTGCATTTGTTTCATATATCAAGAAAATCATAATTATCTCATAAAATTGTACTATAAAGAAAGATACACATTACAATATATGCAAAATGTATTTGTAAAGACATTCCAAATTATGGAGTGTATTTAAAGTGTAGGGAGTACAACGCTAGAGAGGGAATTTGCCTTACATCATAATACAACTAATAATGTCAACATATAAAATGATTTAAAGATACGTTTTAACTCAGAATACTGTCAAGCGATCGAATAAAAGCTTGCTCCAAAAAAAGAAGACAAACTGACCCATATAAAACACACAACATTCAGTACGATTAACATACCCACAGAAGGTGGCGCGGGTCGAGCGGGTGGCTTAGACGGTATATGAGTTGTGGCGTGTGTGCTTGGAGCCACATTCTGTCTATTTTGTTGTAATGCTGTGTAGTATGATGAATTATGAGTAACACATAGAGAAGTTATGTCCGATAATTAATGTTTCGTGGTTAAAGTGATAAGTTGACAGTCCAATTCAATTTATGAAAATGATGGATACTGACAGACATGATATTGTAATATAGGTTTGTTGGATTAGTGATACTGTACTCATGTTAGATATATCTGAATGAATCTAATAAGCGGAGAATATTTAAGCAAAAGTGTTTCTCTGGGTGCTTATAGACGCTCTTACAAGCCTCTTATAAGTTGAAGTTTTTTTTCTGCTAGTTTACGAGATATCACATAAGCATCTACCTGACAATCGTCAATCGAGAGATAGAGGAGGGTGAATAATACAAAAATCAAGAGTCGACGTTTAACAATGCATTACCTATAAGGTTATTTCCAGCTGCGGGTATCGCGCTTGCTGCAGTATGAGATACCATTGGTTGATGTCCGCTTAAATTTACTAGAGAGCTAACATTACTTGGAGCGGTCGAACCATTTGGCAATCCAGTCAGGCTAGCGTTGCCTAAAATATCTCCTGATGTAATTTCATGTGTCTTGTGCGCACAAAAGTATTCACCTACCGATTGAGAAAGACATCAAGCTCTGTATGAGAACAGGTGGCAGTACTTTGGGAATTTCGAAACCACGCAGTTTCAAATTGATCAACTTGCACGCGATACTGAACTCGTTTATATCCATCTTCCCGTCTGCGTCTGTATCCGATAATGCCCTATAATACACAAAGGATTAGAAAACTCCTTACACGGAGGGTGCGAGACAATCCTTAAGTCATCTTGGATCTTTACCATATCTGTCCGAGAATAGCAGGCTGTAGTTGAGATCTAAGAAGAAATCCTTTTGCCTGCTCACCAGTGATAATTCCATTGATCGGGTTCAACGAGTCAAATTGTTCTTGGTACCTCATTCTTTCTCTCGGCTGGATCACCCAGGGGTCCATACCTGCGCATCAAACATGACATTTAGAATGAGCATACCGCGGTCTATGATAAAATCATCTATTGCGAAGGCACTGCGCATCAGGCCCTTGCCCAAGCCCATCTATACTGAGAAAAGTTGTAAACGTTTATAAGATAAACTATCACTTTATCACAAAGTGTGAGATATCGGGTGTAAAAATGTTCACTACAGATGACATAAGCGATAACACAGAGTCAGCCTGGAATTTAATAGACGCGCCAACGTCAACAGAACGGCTGATAGGATAAGAAGCGAAATTCACCTGGAGTCTGGGGGGTGACCATTTTGGGGAGGGGGGGATCGACGTCCGCTGCACGGTACTCGAGGCGGTGTGTATCACGTCAGGATCTCGCGTCTCTCGCGATCGAGCAGTTAGCGGCGACCGTTCACGCCTTCAAGGTTAGGTTAGGTTAGGTCGCGGTGATCGATCCTCGCCTGGACGGTCCCGCGACTGGATTTATCTGGAGAAATCAAGTCAGAAGGAGGGGGGGGGAGAGATAAGGGCGGCCCGGAATCGAGCGTGATCTCTACTCGCGATTCGGGCAATGACGTCGCGCGACGGCGAAGCTACAAAATCGAGAGATGCCGAAATATGTCGACGAACGCTGGTGCGCGTACGCGAGAGGAACAAGTGACTCTGGGTCGCGAGAGATACCGCGCTGAATACTGCCCGCCGAATCAACGGGACCCGCCGCCCGCGTGTGTGACCTGTTCCCGTGTCGCGGAGCGCCAATCGTAAACCGCCCACCGTCCGCTGTTGTGCATCGCCGCCCGTCAATCGTAATCGCCCGTCATCGCTCGTCATCGCTCGTCATCGCGCGACCCACGACCAACGACCCTTCCCCGTCGCCCGTCTGCCCAGGGTCCTCGCGGCTACCTGGCTGTCAGTCCGATCCTCCCGTCCTCGCGTTCCAACTGTCAATCGGCGCGTCGTCGTGTCCCGCGTGCGCGGACAACAGGCGAAACGGCGGAATCGATCCTCGCTCTCCCCGCGCAGGAGAGAATGAGGAACGGGAGAATCTGTCGCGATGAGCTGTCGTGTCCGGCGCGATCGTCTCGGTCGACCGGGGGAGAGCAGGCCCGAGCCGATCCGCCACGAGATGACCACCACTGACCACCGCCAAACTCGCCCAAGCTGCGACCGCTCGTGTAACTACTCGCGCACGTCACTTTCACGAGCGCTCGGCGGTTCTCGGGACTCTTCGGCGAGAATCGATATCCCGCCTCCGAGACTGATTCCTGCGATCCGCGGCGAAGATCGTTTGATTCCCCGCGAGAGAGAAAGAGAGAGAGGGAGGGAGGGAGAGAGCGTGCGTGAAAGAGAGAGAAGTTCGGACGGCGATACTCCCTCCGCTCCCTCGAACAAGGAGTATGCGTGTTGCCGGAAGTGCGGCTTTGTCGTTGAGGTTGAGAATGAGATTTAATTGTCCACGGCGGGCTCGACGGCGATCGCGGGCGAGTCTCGCGAACCGCAACGAACGTCAGAGCGCTCCATTCGGAGCGCACTTCAGATCGTAGCGCACTTCAGACCGCGAAGGCGGCTCGACGCGCTGCGAGTCGCGATCCGGTTGTTTTCCGCGAATCGTCGTCGATACTTTCTGCGCCAAAGCGTGAAAGCCGCGCGGACGAAATAAATTAAATGTATCGACGAAGTATCAAATATGTCAGGCGCGCCTCTTCAGAAGTATTTGAGCAATTAATGGCTGGACGCGGGCGAGCCGCCTATACGCGTCTAGCAGCGATATACACCGAATCGCACCGAATTACGGGTGCCGGACGGGGCACACGCGTCCTTGGCGATAATAGATATTCTTCCACGCGTGCATACGTACATACGTGGCACATGTACGAGCTGGAAATTGCGGAGCACCGGCAGTCAAGCCGGAAACGTGAGTGTTCGCGAATCGGCGCGGATCGCGCGAGTCTCCGCGATTTTCACAGCGCGAGATCGTTATTTTCAAAATAATGACCGCTTCTCTCCCCCCCTTTCCACCACCCGTCACGCGTCTCGAGAGAATCTCTCGCCTCTCTCCCCTTCGCCGTTCCCTGATGACACAGATAGCCCTCGCTATCGCGGTCTTTTTTAACCGTCTCCCGTACGAAAAGTGCCGGTCGAATCGATAAAAGTGCACGCTCGTTGCATCAGAATTCGTTTCTCGCTGATAAACTCGCCGGCTCGAGAGGGATCTAGTCTAACGATATAAACACAACTACGGTACGCCGTTAGAAGCGTTATTGAAGCGTTTCGCAATCGAGCGGCGGCGACCTTTCCGTCGGGCGACATTGGCGTCTTCGCCGTTTTTAGAGGTCGCACGAGCTCGTCGTCTGGAACTTCGAGAGCTCGAGATATCGCCGACCGTAGGTATCGCCCAATTAACCCTTTAAGGCCCAGGCATCGATTCTGTTTGAATAAAATTTACGATCAACGATCACAATACTATAGTGACTTGTTTAGCAGGAACACCATTGTTTTAGGAATTGAGATAGAGAATCTATAGCTCCATATAAAACGGATCAAGAGTATTATATCGACAGAAACGCTACTTTATCAATACAAAACATTTGGAAAGAACTCACCCTACTGAAAATCCTTATTCTCAATTATGATCTCAATTATTGATCTCAATAAAAATTTTCTTCTCAATTGTGTTCTCAATTGTGATCTCAATAAAAATTTTATTCTCAATTGTGATCTCAATAAAAATTTTTCAGTAGGGCAAAGTGAATGTATATAATTATGTACACTAGGCCTTAAAGGGTTAAAGCGGGACATCAATCTCGGACACGATCGTGCCCTTGTGCACTCGTCGATGCTTGCGCACGCGGATTTATTAGTGCCTTAACCCGTCGTATAAGTGCTCGCGTGATTTTTTTTTACGTAAGTGCTCGCGTGGGGGTCAATTTGACCTATATTTAAATTTATTTATTTTTTATGTATATATATATATATATATATATATATATATAAACAAAATTTTTTATTTATAAATAATTATAAACTGAGACATAAAATAATAATTTTCAAACATTAGAAATTAAAAGAAATCTATATTTTTAAAAATATTTCTTTATGTGATATTTTGGTTAGTAAATTCATATAGCTTTCGTCTGGGTCAGTTTGATCCCCACACGCGCGTGCTTATGGGCTTACATTACACGTAAAGTTGCGCGCGATCGGAGCATTTTCGGGGCGCGTGCTTCGCATCTAAATATTCACGCGTCGTGACGATTGGCTATTCCATAATATTTTATATTCCATAATATTCCATAATAATTTATTAATAATAGTATATATACGCTTTCTCTAAAAGTGATCAGTCACTTACGGAAGGCGCATATATATGCTCTCCGAAAGTGGATTCCCATTTACAAAGAACGTATACAAGTTGTCCCAAAATTCGCGACTCAAAGGGTGCGTTCCACTTGGCATTCACAACGCTCGCGAGCATTATTTGTCCTTGTTTATCGTTTGATAAACAACAAAGATGAAATGATCCCAAGAGCGTTGTGAGCGTCAAGTGGAACACACCCATAATATTATAGCAAGAAAGTTCTCGAAAAATAAAATAAAAATGTTACATGTGAATTTTTATTTCAAGCAGTATAGTTTTTGAGATATAAGGGTTTATAAAGTTAGCCAATCACAAATTACGTTTAGACGGTCATCTGTCTAATACTATCGCACGTGCGACTCATGAACAGGCCATCTAAACGTATATAGTTTGTGATTGGCCAGCTTTGAACTTTTATATCTCAAAAACTATTGTTTGAAATAAAAATTCGCACACAAATTTTTACTTAATTTTTCGAGAACTTTCTTGCTATAATTCAGTCGCGAATTTCAGCACATCCGTATACATACATATAATATACAACAATGTATATTATACACAATGTGTACAATTTGTTACATAGTGGTAGAGCCGAGGGGCCATTCACTAATGAAATCAGGTGTACACCTGATTTGTAATCATGTGTA
>NJRP01000025.1:1570186-1580237 GCA_003063835.1 Aphaenogaster floridana
TAAAAAATATATATATATGAGAACAAATGTGTATACATAATATATATTATATATTTTTTTATGTGAAAGTTTTTTAACGAATAAGGGCCATAAGGGTAACATTTGAACACGTGAACCAGCGAAAACTAGCAACAGAGCGATACATGAAATAGTACTTTTGGAACGGTACTTGAGAAACTGTAGTTTGACAAACGGTACGCGCGCAACGCGGTGAAGTTAACCGCGATAGCGCGGACGCACGTGTTGCGTTTGCGCACGTGGGATAACATTGCGATAAGCAGGTATGTCCGCGATTCGCGATACCACGATTTTTTCATCGCGCGACGTAACAGCGATATACCCACCGCATGCTACTTATCGCTGTTACGCGATCGCGCACGTAAAACGTGTTTGAACTGCAGCGAGGCGTCTTGCGGAACGCGAGCGCAACAGCGTGAACGTTGCGGCGGGACGTATCGATGAATTCGAAAGAGGGGCTTGAATCTTGGGGAGTCATCGAGAGACGGCGGCGTTTTGTAAAGATGTGCCGGATGGGTCATCGTTATGGACGATTGCCACGGATTCCCCGGTGATGAACGCGCGACGTTGCCGTCGCTGGTTTTCGACGCCGGCGCCAAGTGCCTCCACCCCCTCCCCGTCATGGCATCGGCGGTGTTTCCGGGTGTCGCGCGCTCACCCCGCGTCGCGCCAAGCTAGGCCAGCCAACTTCACGACGTCGACCCGCTACGTTTCGTGTGCGTGCGTGCATGCGTACGTGCGTGCGTATGCACGTACGTACACGTCGCGCACGCTCGTGCGTGCATGTGTCGTGCATGCGCGCGCGCACGAGCGGTACACGTGTCAGTTGGACACGCGTCCCACGGCGGGTCCCACGTTTCTTCTTCCCCCCCATCGAAAATTCGCGTCATCTGATGGCAGAAGAAGGCAGACGGACGAGACGATCGAACGTGCGTACGGATGCGCGAACGGTGTGTATGTCGACGCGCCACCGAACGTGCATCGTGGCGGCTTCCCTTCGACGAGGGCTATCGATCGGCCTGTGCCGCGGCGAGGGCGACCATCGGCCGACCACCGGCCGGCGTAGCGTGGTGCACGATGTCGCGCCGGCACGTCGGAGCCAGCTAGAAATCGCGGCCACGCCGGAGCCAGCTAGAAGCCGCGGCTACGCCGGCAAGTTTCGCGGGGAAGAGTCACGGCCGTTTACGTTTACGGCGCGACTCCGGCACCGCGAGTTCGACCGTCGAAGCGCCCGTCAGGAAAGAGAGAGAAAGAGAGAGCGGGTAATTACATCATCATCATTTTTCTGAATGGGGAATCGACGTGGGTCGTCGGCAAGCGGCGCCGACGCCGCCGCTGCTCGCGCATCACGCGAGCGTCGGACGACCTCCGCCCCCCCGGCCTTTCCTTTCTCCACGATTGCCGTTGGATTATCAAAGGATAATCCGATCGACTGGATCGAGGAATGATTAACGTTCATTTCCACACCAATGTAGTCTAACTTTAATCTCGGTTTAACTTATTCTTTATCTTTTTCTAATTCTAAGAATTAGGGTGCTTCCCTATGCAGGACGGAATTTCGGAAAACGAAATCTCGGAATTATTCTGAATCATTTCGTTTTCCGAAATTTCGTCCTGCATGGGGAAGCACCCTAAGAATTAGAATTCTTCTAAGAATCTAGATACATTGGTGGAGAAGTGGATATAAATGGCCATCACATAAAATTTCGTAAGGACGTAAGACGTAAAGCTCATCACACACAATTCGCGTAAAACGTGTAGGAGATGGAAAAATTTACGGAGCCGACTGCGTCTCGAACTCTCGCTTTCCACGCCTAGCACCTAGCATGCTAATCCACGGCCGCTCCACTACTCTCGTAATTATCCCGATCTCCTATCAATAATCGGCCTTACGGACCTGTATTCCTACAAACGTAAAGCCCAACCAATAGCAAACGCAGAAAAGTTCCCTCCCATTTATGAAAGTTTAATCTAAAAGTGTCAATTTTTAATGTCAAAACACATGTTATTAAACATGTTATTGCAATACAGCGTGTACTCCGTAACCCTTCGTGATTGATTGTCCATAAGACGTAAGCCGTAAAAATTTCATCCTTACGGTTTGTTTCAACGTTACGTTTTACGGAAAAAAGTGGTGGGATTACGGACAACACAATACTCGATTGAGATTGATCAATTTTTTTATGCCTACGTTTTACGTCCTTACGGAATTTTATGTATGATGACCTTAAGGCTGGGTCTACAATAGGGTGTAGTAAGCTTTAAGTCCTAAGAAATTGACCAATCACAGTAGAATTTGAGGAGAATAATTGACTGTGATTGATCAATTTCTTAGAGCTTAAAGCTTACTACACTCTATTGTAGACCCAGCCTAACACGTTGAGTACCGCACTAATTTCACATGACTTTCCATTTACCACCGATGACCATCCACGTTACCCTTTATTATATATCTTGTATATTCATGACTACAAATGTTATTATTATCAAGAAGAAGAGATAACGTACAATATGCGCAAATGGCCTGAACGGAAAGTCCAATGTGGGCTGCGATGGCCCACGCGGGACTCAACGTGTTAATAGCGATTATAACGGAGATCGAAAGGTTGCATCGCGGAAATCTTCGCCCTTGCTAATTGACAACCAAATCGTCCGGAATGAAAAAACACGCGACGCTGAGTTCACGTATCGTATCACTCGCGTGTTCGCCTCGACGGAAGTCAGGCTCTATTGTGCGCGACAATGCATGTATACCCGAGAATAATCCGACCTCAAGGACCCTTATTGTAAAAAAATGTATACATATATGAATACGGAACTTGCGGCGAGTAAATTGGATGCGGACGTAACTCTCCAACATCCGCAAACGAATAGCGGCCACGCACCCGCGTGTTTGCGTCCCACGTTTGCCACCAAGGAACTTTCAGCCTACGTTAACGTATGATCCTCATTATCCGCTTATGTATCTGCCGTTAATTTCGAACTTTGTATCTTGCCAGGCCCATGGTGGAATTAGTAAGGTGAAGCATTCCGAAGGATGAGCAGTAGTCAATAAAAAATCAGCCAATCAAATACAAGCGGCAATGCAAAAAACAATATGGTGACTGCCGATTTGCAATGCCGCTTACATTGGATTGGTCGAAGTATGTCACATGACTATACCCACTCTCCCCCATAATGCGCAATGCTTCACCTTACTAATTCCACCATGGCCAGGCCTATCTTCGAGAATGAGATCTTACATTGCCGAAAGTGTTTAAAATCGCTTTGCTACATGAAAAGAATAGTTTTGCTAAAGTATCTAAAAATTTAGCCAGATATAGATCTAAAAATCATTGTTAGACCATTTGTAACCCAAATATAAATCATGCGTAAACCAAAACATGGCGGCGCTAGTCGTTCGATCGAGAATAATCGGAAAGAAAGAGACTCGAAAAAGGAACGAAGAACGTTGATGTATGTGTAAGAAATATACTGGAATACTAAATGACGGAAACTGATGAGATAATGGGAAGGCATGTGTTTGCCATTTGCGGAGCAAACAACGAATGTTTAGATTCTCCATGCCTCGAGCGCCTTTGAATGCGAAACGTAAGGCTTGCACCGCACGAGCAAACGTGGACGTAAGCGATATTTGAAGGTGTACAAAACGCAACGCAGCAATAACGTCGTATTTGCGGAGATACGCGGTTGTAGGCGCGCATACTCACGTAGCATATGCATTTCTGACCTTAAACCTCTATAACGCGCAATTTTATACCTTACGTAAGCGCTGACGGAGCGCGCGACAGCCACGACGTCAGCGGAATATCGTTTGTTTGTTTGCAAATTAGCGATGCCTTCGCAACAACCTTAATGGAAGACCAGTCTGTAGGTACGGAGCGCGCGGAACCTTGTCTGAGAATAGTCATTAACGAGCAGTTCTCCGTGAATCGATGGAAAAAAAAGGAATAGGTATCCATCACAAGTAGACGCAACGGTGTGTCGCTGTTTTAAGGCTCCTTTCTCTTCGGCAAATTACGCTCTCGAAATATTTTTGCGTCTATACAGGATGCCATATGGACCTTACACCTATGCGAATACGCAAACACCGGATTTCTCATGTACACATTGCACACACACATATATCTATTTTTTTTCATTACTAACTTGACTTCGTAACGGAAGAGCACCATGGATTTTATTTCGTAAAAAAATAGAACGTTGTTTTTATAATTTTTTTATTGATGTACTTAAGAGGACCCAAAGCCGGGGTTGAAATGTTTGCGATATTTGAATATTTTCATAATATATTATTATTTAATAATTATTATTAAATAATAATATATTATGAAAATTCAAATATCTTGTTCAAAATATATTATTATATTAAATATATTATTTAATATTAATATATTATGAAAATTCAAATATCGCAAACATTTCAACCCCGGCTTTGGGTCCTCTCTCCTCAGTACATCAATAAAAAATTATAAAAACATTCTATTTTTTTACGAAATAAAATCCATGGTTCTCTTCCGTTACGAAGTCAAGTTAGTAATAAAAAAAATTGATATATGTGTGTGCGCAATGTGTACATCGCAAACATTTCAACCCCGGCTTTAGATCCTCTTCATTATTCACGCACTGATAACTGCGTTTGGTTCTTATTGGCTTTTTTATTTGTAATCTACTTTTTCCTTCATCTTTTCTTTTTTTTTCTTTTTAGTCTATTCTTATTTTTTTCTTTTCTTTCTCGTGGTAATATTTTTCTGCATTTTGTATTGTAGGAGATGGAAAAATTTACGGAGCTGAGACTGCGTCTCGAACTCGGGATCCCTCGCTTTCCACGCCTAGCACCTAGCATGCTAATCCACGGCCGCTCCACTACTCTCGTAATTATCCCGATCTTCTATCAATAATCGGCCTTATGGCCCTGTAGTCCTCAGGGTTGGTTAGAAAAATTTCCAGTAGGTGGAAAAAACCATGGTAAATGCCGGTTTTTACCGTCCCGGACTTTATCTAATGGAATAAACCGGCAAAAATTATAAATAACTAATATGTAATATTAAAATATATTTATATAACTTTATACAAAAAGATACTTTTGCTTTAATTAGTAAATCATATTAATCACTACACGGAAAGAACGGTTTTGCTGAAGTATCTAAAAATTTAGTTCGATACAGATCAGAAAATAATTACGTTGGACCATCCAAAATAATTATGTAGGACGCTGTTTGCTAGGATGTCAAAACTTTTTGCAGCATTGTCATCATGCTTGAGCGTCCGACATAATTATTTTGGATAGTCCAACATAATTATTTTCAGATCTGTATCTGGCTAAATTTTTAAATACTTCAGCAAAACCGTTCTTTCCGTGTATAGTTAAAAAAACGAAACTGATATGATAAAGTTTTTTTAATTTAAATTAATATTTGAGAGAGAGAAATATACTTTTAAAACAAAAACTTTGAAATAAACTATAAATGTTACCAAATTTTATATTAATTTGTAGTTTAATGAGAAACATATAATAGTAATATCATTAAAAATTTGTACCCTATATAGATTATATTACCCTGCTTCGCGTTTATCATTTAACATCTTGTAACAAAAACTAATTTATTTCCTACATCGATTCCTAGTCTATTACAGATTTTATTTTGGGAAAAATTGTGAGAAACATTCTCTCAATTGACGCTGAAATCAACTCGCCGGACAGTTATGTAAACGCACGATAAGATTAGGGCTATAGGCCTCGAGCTGCCCGTAAATTAGAATATCGAGAAAAAGGTTTTCTATTTATTTGATTGTTCTTAATAGAAAAGACCAGTTTTTCCCGGAAAATACCTACTTTTACCACTGCTGTGGACTTTATCCAAAAAATGTGGAATTTTGCCAACCCTGGTATTCCTACAGTATTACTTCGGCTTGAAAATGTTTTACTGTATGTTGAAAATTTTATATGTATAATGGTTTCAGCACTTGATAGGATGCTATCCTAGAGTGCGTAGTAAATAGCGATATCTAGCTATCTGTCTCTTGCATTTGGCTAGATGTGATGGGATAAGTTACGAGTTATCTCGCAGAAAGAGAGAGAAAAAAAGAAACGTCATTGATTCATCTTTCGTTGGTCCACGCGTTCTAAAATCGGCTGCGCGTTCAGCTCGAGTGAAAAACCGAGAGAGGCTGGACAGGGGCAAACACCTTTCCCGTCTTCGCGGTGTGGCTACGAGGGGTCCGAGGGGGCGAGGCGCAACCCGGCGCAGCGTGGCGCCCTTGCAAGGACAGCAGCCTTTTCAATGTGTTCCAGCTCGCGAATTTTTAACCCATTCCCCGTTACGCGGTTTCACCGAGCCCGATCCGGCCGTTCTCGAATCACGCCCGCGTGACGACGAATTCGCCTTTACGATTGCAAATAATTAATTACGTTTGCTGAAAGCGTTTCGAGCGTATAGAACGATTCGCCGAACGATCGTGCCGGCATCGAAAGTGATACCGTCTACGATACGTTCCACACCGAGAAAAAAAAGCTGTTGCTTCAATTAAAGTGTTATCACAGGGTGCCAATAACATAAAGTAGTTCATTCAATTGTATTATTATTAGACCCAATGTCTGCATTTTTAAACCAATAATTCAATCATTGTTTTAATAATCCAAATATTGGGTCTATTAATAATACAATTGAATGAACTACTTGTGTTTTTGGCACCCCATGATAACACATTGAAGTAACAGCTTTTTTTTCTCAGTGCATCGAGAACGAATTATCTGCTCTTATCTCGGAGACATAAAAATATCTTACGGTTTCGTTTTACATGCACGATTAATGATCGTTGGATGAGACGAATATAGGCAGAGGGAGAGACCCGAGTATCTTCTAGAAGGGTGAGAAAGTGGTGCCAGAAAGACATCTCGGTCCGTCTCGATTCGGCACAGCTTGATCCCGGCACGGGAGACATTCCTCCTCCTCTCGTCTCTCCGTCGCGTCGCGTCCTCTCCATCACTTTTCTCGCCGGAACGCGGCTCCCTTCATCGGCCGCGTCCAGCGGAGAAGGCAACCGTTAAAGCCTGCCGGACGGATTTGCATAAAGCGTAGGTACGCAGAAGGAGAAAGGAGCAGCCGATCACGCGTCCAAGGAACGCAGCTGGCATCCTTCATGTTAAGCAAAACTCGACCTAGATCGGTCGATTTTTCTTTCCTTCGCCTTGTGCGCGAGAATGCGGGTTACGCGGTTATGCAAATACGGTCTACGGACCCTTGCGCGATTCCTCATGGAACGTGACGTGTTATGCTTATCGAGCGTGTATCTTTAATTGGCTGAAGGTAAAGAGAAAAACGCCGGCAAGCACGTTGAAAGTTCGCGAGCCGCTGATGAAAAAAGCGTTCCTGCACGCAATCACTGCGCTGCAGTTTGAACAGGTAAATACTCCTTTCTGACATTGGGGAACGCTGCATATAAATGTCAATAAGTGCTGCAACAGGGTCTTCATTGTCATGCAATCGGAGCGTGGAAATAGTCACGGATAATGAACGCGACAATGCTGACTAATAATGAGGATAACGTCCATTCTTCACCAAATGTTCACCATATAGCTGTCTTGATTTATTCGTTTACCGGCTATGCTTCGTACTATAATTTGCGTTTATCATCAGGTGTACTCTCGTGAAAGCCTTCGACAGCAGACCGTCAGACTGTTTGCTCATTAGCGGAGCGGCTAATGCAGAGCGACGACTTCGGCCGAGACACCAGAGTCATTCTTTCTCTCTCGTTCTCTCTCTCCCCGTTCCATTCGCACTCGCGAGAAACCAGTTGCGATTTTTCACGCGGTGGGAACTAGAAGCCGCTCCCTACTATAAATAGCCTTCGGGTTTCGCACTGGGGCCGACGATGTCGGCCTCCGACGCGGCGACGGCGGTGGCGGTGGTGGCGATGATGGTGATAGCGGTGGCAATGTCTGGGCCGGTATTGCTAACATGCGCCCAACAGGCATTTCTGTCGCGTGCGAATAATCGGCCACCTATCCGCCAGCTGAAGCTTCGCTTCTTTCTACGCGATAAATTGATACTCATGGAAAAAGAGGGTGAATCGAGAGGGATCGTGGCGTATTAATGCGTATATGTAGGGTGGCCAGAGAGAGAGAGAGAGATCCACTCGACCGGAAAAAGAGTACAGTTAAGCGAGTGGGAGGGAAGGGTCTAAAATTTTACACAAAATTATAACTGTTATTAATAAATTTTTATTAATGCGATAAATGTTGATAATCTCACAAAAGAAAATTATTTGTCTATATTTATTATTTCTTCGTATAACCAAAAACATTTAATAAAGTAAAAATAAAAAATGCAACTCGCATAAATGTTATAATGATGACATCACTGCAAATCCAAGCGTGTTATTTTAGCTGAAGCTCTTCTTACACATTTCTTGCCATTTTAAATCATGTCATTTGACACGATTGAATGTATTAATTTTTAATTTAATACGCTAAATTTAATACGTTAAATGACGTAACCAAAAACGGCAAAAGAGATGTAAAAAGATTTTCAGTCAAATGTGTCATTTTTAGATGTTTAGGCGTGTAAAAATAATACGCTTGGATTTGCAGTGATTACGTACTGTTTCTGTGTACGTAAGTGGAGGGAGAAAAACGCTGGTGTGCACGGGCTCGAAATCTCACCACTGACTCGAATTTGATTAAAACAGAAAGAGTACAAAGAGTACGTTTTCACGGAAAAAGTAAAAAAAGGTCAAAAAAGTATCTGTAGTCTTTTTTATGATTCAAAAAGAGTGTATGTACTCTTGAAAAGAATACTTCTGGTCACCCTGCGTATATGTATATATGCAGGTACACGGACGAGGTGCAGGAGCGCGACCGAAGGAATGAGGAGGATGAGAGGGTCCATGCCACGACCTGCGTCGGAATTTTTATTAGGCGAGAAGGAGAACCCCCTCCCCCGTCGCGGGCCCCCGATCGATCGTCTCCGCTTAAAACGGGAGTACGAAGGCGACGACCAAATTTGGAGCGTATAAGATTAGAACGGCTAATTATCGAAACGGCGCGTTTCGCGCGCGATCCGTGCGTCCTTCGTGAATTTCGCAATGCGAGAACCAGATAGGCATGGCGGAATGGTATGCGGCCGTGTCTCGCCCGTATCCTTTTACTAGAGAATTTACGCTTGTTATTGTAAAATATTTCAATGAACTATCGCGTCACGCGACACGATTCGAAACGGTATCTACGAGGGAGGCTCGGCTAGTGAACGTACATATAGCAATCAGGATTGCCTCTTAGCTATGTACATCTATCGAGTCCTCGCGATAACGTAATCTTATCGAGGGAAGTTAGTATCTCTATTATTCAAACACAAGCTACTTTTATTTCGCCTAGTTCACAATATACTGTTCAATCGTATCTCATTCGCGTGGTTCGTAAATTATCAACTAGAACGTCAGATGATCCTGCGAAGGTCATGCGAAAATTATCGCGTGTAATAAAACTATGGTGACAGGGAGATAACTAGGAATGGGATCAAGTTTAATATGTGCTTAAACATCCGAGTCAAATCCAATAATCAAGCTTCATTTTCTAGGATTCGAGTAGTGTTCATGAGAAATAATTTTTCATATTATCGTATTTGCGAAGTAATCAATCCCGACTAGTTAATTTCGAATTTTAGAATGATTATCTGCAAGATTCGAAATGTACTTATATAAGTAGTTTTTATCGTAAAGAATCGAATTTTTTAACAAGTAGTACTTGAACTCTAAGAATGAAGTTGTTAGTTTGAAGAATGTAATATCTAAAATCTAAATAAATAAAAATCGTTGACCGTTCGATAATAGCAAAAAGCTTTGTCAAGGTAATAGGTCGAGATTCGAGCAAATTACAAAGGTGTTATTGTAATATGAAAATATTTTAAAAATTGATTATGTGATTCGAAACTTATAATAATGTTGTAAAGTAATTTATAGACTGAAGACGACTAAGTAAAGTTGAAACGTCTCTTAATTAATTTAAAGATTAAATAAATAATTTTATCGGCAT
>NJRP01000025.1:1582832-1597713 GCA_003063835.1 Aphaenogaster floridana
ATTGAAGATTAAAATGCGACCAATCGGATAATCTTAAACTTCATTCTTTTCGTTCTGATTAATCAAATATTAATATATATTAGTCTTATATTATAAGCCTAATATATTATATTATATTATTAATATATATTAATATTAATATTAATATATATATATATATAAATAAATTTATATATATATTTTTTTATTTATATATATATATATATTAATATTCGACTAATATATTAATATTTGTACATATATTAATATATTATATTCGAATATTAATATATATATTAATAATCAGAACGAAGAGAATGAAGTTTAAGATTATCCGATTGGTCGCATTTTAATCTTCAATTCGCAATCCTCAATCTCCAATGTGTAGTCCGACACAAGCTTTATACATGTCCGGAGAACTTCTTCAGAGCTGGGATTTTTGACGCGGATTTTTGGGGATTTGACGCGAGAATTGGCAGAGATATTAATTGATTGTATTATACGCGTGTTACGGCAAGATTGTTATTATCAATTATTTGATATTGATTTGCATGCCACAGAATCACACATAAATCTGTAAGCTTGCAAGCTGCAATTCGTCTGTACCGTTGTGCGGGAAATGTAGTTTTACGGAGGAATTTAGCACGAGTAATTGGACGGAATGAAAAAGAGAGGAGAGAAATTGAAACGTTACCAATAAACGATTGGCCGGCCAATAATTGGCCGGTATTATCCGTTTGCCGCCTTTTTCTTTCGAGTCCTAATCCGAAGACAATTGTATCAATTGTATCAATGACGATCCGTGCGGATCGTCTGTCCGCGAGTCTAATTAGTCAGAACGGGTCCCGGGTGCATTAAAAGCGCTACGCACAGGCGTAACGTTCGGTTGGACTCGGTATTGAACCTTGCGAACTTGTCAAACCTCTCCCTTTCTCTCTCTTTTGCATATCGTTGTTACGCTATACGCGCGTGAACAATGTTATAAACAACATTACTTTTGCGTACGTGCGACTAGCGAATTATCAACCTTCAATGACGAGCTTATCATAGAAAATTGTAATAAGTCGGAAAAACCGTGCGAGGCAATTAAAAACGCGATAATTTTAAAAAACTACCCACACAGCACAAAACTCAACAGAAACGTTTCAAAGTTTCAGAAATGTTTCAGAAATATTTCAGAAACGTTTCTGTTGAGTTTTGTGTTGTGTGGGTATGCACATATATAGAACATTATATAAGTTATATTAAAATAAAAATTAAATTGCGTTGCTAAAAAAATTGTATTATTTAATTAAATTATTAAATTAAATTAATTAAATTATTATATTAAATTGTATGTGTATAGTTCTTCATAGGGCTGTTACTTTTGACAATTTCGAAGTTTCGAAAGAATTTGAAGCGTTTTTAATTGCTTCGCGGTTCTTAAAAATGCAGAAAGGAGAGATAAAAGATATAGATAAGATAATAATAATAAATAGTTATATATAAAGATAGCAAACAATTTACACCCAGAATTTCTGTTCCAGTTGTCGCAGTTTTCGCCAAAAGCCGACCTAAAGGAACGCCTGATGTGTTCGGAGAATCGATGAGCGGTTTTGGCCGTCTCTACCGTCGCTGGATCGAGTCACTTACAGCTAGGAATATCTTGAGGAGCCCTCGTGTACGAGTGCCCTCGTGAACCGCGCCGTGACCGTGCTGCACGCGCCTGCTTCTCGGAGCAACTTCCGAATGTCACGGCGAAAAAATCCTCGTGACTCGAGATAACGATGTCAGAATCGATAGAGTATTATTAAAGCGATCGTCCGTTGCGAGCGGAGCCGTTAACCGCGCACCGATTAAAATCCAATAGAGGGATATCTTTGTTTACAAGGGTTCTAATAAAAGCTCTCTTTCTCTCGCGCATCGAGAAATACCTTAAATACGGAAACGTAGGATACACTCTCCGGACGAAATGGCGTACGACGACGTTATCCATCGTATGGGCGAGTTCGGCCGCTACCAGCGCCGGGTCTATCTTCTACTATGTCTTCCAGCCATATCGTGCGCCTTTCACAAGCTAGCCGGCGTGTTTCTCGGGGCTAAAATGGACTCGAGGTATACACAGTTTCGAGCAAACGTGACGATAATTGCACGGTGGATTACGAGGAATTTACGGTAAAACGAGAAACTCCTTTGCCTCAGGTGTTTGCTTCCACACGAGCATGCGGAGAACGCCACGTTCCACCTGAGCCAGGACGCGTTGAACGCGAGCTATCCGTGGGACTACGAGCTCCGAGGGTGGTCCCAGTGCATGAGTCGTGACATTATCGGCCTCGCGAATGGCACGATTATTGGAAAAGCAATTGGCAACGGCACCGAAGGGGGAGGCATCAGCAACTGCAAGCAGTATGTGTACGACAGAAGCGTGTACAAAAGTACAACCACTTCCGAGGTACAGAATAATGATTATATAGCCGGCTTCGCAAATTAAAGCCTTCTTACCGCGTTTTCTCGACAATTCTTGCACGAATGAAATTCAAGTAGAAATAAAATAACGAGACGGATTGAAACTCGATTTAAAGTAGAGCTGTTACTTTTGACAACTTCGAAGCTTCAAATTCTTTTATTCGCATATGAATCTCAACAAACAAATAACAGATAATAAATGTTTTTCTTTTTGTAGTGGGACTTGGTCTGCGACAAGGCGTGGCTGAGAGCGACGGGGGACTCGTTGTTCATGGTAGGAGTCATGCTTGGCTCGATGATATTCGGCGGTTTGTCCGATAAATATGGTCGTAGACCAATTTTCTTCCTGTCTTTAGTCATACAGCTGGTCGGCGGTATACTAGTAGCTGTCGCGCCCGAGTTTATTTCCTACGTAATCTTCAGGCTAATTGTTGGCTCAACCACCAGTGGGGTGTTCTTAGTAGCTTATGTCATAGGTAACTGAATTCGATCACCAATATTGTTCTATTGTTCGTCACAATATTTAACAATGTGTCGAACAGGAGCTTTTGAAAAGCTTTAACTAAATCGCGCGAGGCGGCACATAAATGTAACCATTTATATCTTCCAGCTTTGGAGATGGTCGGGCCAAAAAAGCGGTTAGTAGCCGGTGTCGGTTGCCAATTATTTTTCACTACTGGATATATACTCACCGCCGGTTTCGCATATTTTATTACCGACTGGAGAATGCTGCAAGTAGCTATCACGGTGCCGAGCATCGCATTTCTACTTTATTGGTGGTACGATATATAATAGATGTATTCCAAGTAAAGTGTATAATTCCGGAGTCGGCGTTGCAATTTACAAGATGATCTGTTTCGCGGCAGGTTCATTCCCGAGTCCGCGCGATGGCTTCTAACGAAAGGCCGCCTCCAGGAAGCGAAAGATTTGCTGCAACGTGCTTCTCTGGAAAACGGCGTAGAGATGCCGAGTGAGGCTCTGGACACGCTTCTTAATAATAATAGCGAGGATAGTATGCCCGACGCGAGAAAGCCTTCGCTCTTCGATCTGTTCCGTTATCCGAACATGAGGCGGAAGAGCATTCTTTTATTTTTCAACTGGTACGATCGCTTCGTCAGCTGTTTCATGCATTTCGTTTTTTACACTTGATAATTGTGTGCTAATTTTGATTTTCTTGTTCATGCAGGCTCGTCAACAGCGGCACGTACTATGGACTGTCTTGGCACGCGTCCAATCTTGGCGGTAACGACTACGTTAATTTTGTAATATCCGGAGTGGTGGAAGTACCAGCGTACACGTTCCTAATTTTCACCCTAAATCGATGGGGCAGGAAAATCATTCTTTGCGGCTGTATGATGTTGTCCGGATTAGCATTACTTGCCACATTATTCGTCCCTGCCAGTAAGTATAAATTAACAATTTTATTTAATTTATTCATAGCATTGCGACTTTATATCTTCTCACATGCGTGTTTGAGTAAAACTGTCTTTGCAATTTGCGAAAAAAAAACATCTAAAATTGAGCTGAATTTGAAATCCATCTATTCTGTAAGTATTGCCAATAAATGAATTCATTTGTTTTCAGATATGCCGTGGTTAATTGTTTGTTTGGCAATGATAGGAAAACTTGCTATTACCTCCTCCTACGGTGCAATTTATGTGTTTACTGCTGAACAATTTCCGACTGTCATTAGAAATGTCGGATTAGGTGCAAGTTCAACTTTTGCTCGAATTGGCGGAGTTATCGCGCCATATGTCAATCATCTGGTATGTATCACGTTCTTTTCTCGATATCTAGAAACATAGAGTCATTCAAAGCAAGCATTTCGATGTTCGATTATTATTGATTGCGTGAAATCATCAAATTAGCATGTTATCTAATCGTTCCAGTCGGAAGTATGGATGCCATTACCACTCGTTATATTCGGATCCTGCGCCTTATTCGGTGGATTAATGTCTCTTCTTCTTCCGGAGACATTGAACAAAAAGCTTCCTGAATCGATTCAAGACGGCGAGCTCTTTGGAAAGTAAGTCTTTCCCGTTTTCTCATCTATCCCGTGCAACTAATTATTTCAGATTCATAAATGACACGTCTTTGGAAAAACTTTTTAGGAAAACATCGAAGAAGAAGAAGAAGAAACAACAGTTTATACTCGAACAACTGAACGACGTAGAAATAATAAAACCGTTAAAGGCGCAGGAGAAGCAGAACGGCGTGCATGAGAAACAGAACGGATGACATTAATTTACGAGATCAACGTCGGTATTACACTCAAAATATGTACCCGATTCCCATCTGACCATACTTTACGTGTTTGCCACGTGCAGTACGTTTGCCTGCGGGGAACTTGGTGTAACGCGATGCTCATCGAATTTCGGTCTGAACTTTAAATATCTACAATCAATTAACATCTGTTCGTCCTCGATCGAGCGATCGCATCTCAATTGGGTGGGATTGGACGAAAAACAATTATTTATACAGAAACAAAAGTTAATCAAACGTCAGAAGAAACGTACATATATTTTGCGTTCTAATACTTTGAAAGTAGGTACGATGATGGCGTTTATTTAGGTGTCACCATAACGTGTTGCGATAGCTTATAGATTATAAGAATTCTGCCGACAAACATGTCACTACTCAAACATCTAAACGTCCTTTATAAAGTATGACTGCAGATTATGTATGAAACATTGCAACTTATCAATATAAAAACTTTTTGCTAGTATTCCTCTACTCTGCTTATCTCCTTTAATACATTGACAGCTGACTAAATATCGCTTGTCAGTAGCGATTGCATCAGAAGTGAGCATCTAATAAAACGTCTTGTACTGCAAAAGTAATTTTAAACTCGAATTCAATTTTGAAAATAACGAGTGTTTTTTTTGTACAATATGTACGTCAGTGCGATACACCTGAATACATAATATGATCTTTTTTAGTTAAGACGAGATAATGATAAAAACTTCAAACTTATATAGCTATGAAGGAAAAAAATGAATGATTTCTTTATATGATATGCTTTATTTTATTCATCGATATGTGTAGATAGAAAATTTTTGTCAAGCATTAGCAAGCTTAATTTGTAATATTCGTATAAGTCATTCACTTCCAGATATGGCATTTCCTTTTGGGATTCATCGCACTGCCGAGTGGGCAATCGAAAGCTTCGGCGAAGTCTTGCGAATTTGAAACAGACCCTATCACTCTCAAACGTCCCGGGCTATGTACATCAAACGTGGCGCTAATTATGGTATAATTTGTTTCCGCAGCTTCACACCACAACTGCAAATGTTACCACAATTTTATACATCAAAGCACATAAATGTTTTAATCATTATTATTATTTTTATAACTTAAATGTAACGTGCTCTGTAAATTCACTGTCTATCTGTGATACTTACATTGGCAAAGGATAGGAAGAAAAGTTGATCGTTAGTGAGATCTTCATGGCCCGGCAATATGGCATCCGGTTTCCCGCATTCCCTTTCCCTTCTTCGATAAGCTCTAAACGCTGCCTCCAATCCCATTGTGTCTGCGATATTCTCACCCGCCGTTTGGTTGCCATAATTCTGCAATTTTTATCAATATATGTCATTAAACATTTTTAAAACGCACGATGAGAAAAATAAAAGTAATTTAAACAATAATCAAATGCACAGTAGATAATGTACCTCTATTTTGAAATTCGTTGCCTTGTGAATGGGATAATTATTGAATTGTTCCACGAAACATTCTGCCCGTTTGCCATACGCTTTAGCCATTGCGGATAACCATTCCACAACCTCACCATTCTTATTATACAAGTGACCTAAAAAATTATTTTTTATTTTTTTTGTCATCTTTTTAAAATACTTTCAGAGGGCGTTTTGAAACATTTATGATACAAATATAAATATGAAAGAAAGCCCCTATCGGTCATGGCGGATCTTGGTGCCTAATAATAATTATTTGTGATACAATTTGGATTAAAGTGATAGATATTATAATAAACAAGATATATATATATATATATATATCATAGTAAAATAAATGGTAAATATTATTTTAGAACGTTACCTTCGTTATCAAATCCGTGATTAACCTCGTGAGCCATGATTGATCCAATAATACCATAATTAATAGCTCTGAAATAAAAAAGTTTTAAAAAAATTATTAACAATTATTAATTTTTTAGGAATAATGTAATTGTAAGTTTGTTTATATATTTATCACTATGCTAGTCGCATTGATATTGTGAATTGACTGATATTGTTCACTTACTGTGGTCGACCATAAGCGAACAATGGGCTTTGGAAATCTGCTGCCGTCAGGGCTATAATCAAAAGAGAGATTAAGATCAATGATAGCGTGAATAATCACAAATTCTTAAAGATTTAATTTCATTTAAAAAATATTTTATAAACCTATGGAATTGATATCCGGCGAGAAGAAAGCATTTACCATTAGGGGGCTCATCGTCATGCTGTAACACGAAAGTTACGTGAGTTTATTTTGTAAATTAAAAAATAAAACTGTAATTAAAATAAATACAAATGCATTATCTTACACTTCATCATCGTCATCTTTATTCATCAACTCTCGTAGTCTTTTCCACTTGCTATATCTATCATAGCTGAGCGTATTCTCGTAATACGAATTGCCGATAATTAGCTTTAATGGAATAGAACAATTAAATTAAACTAGTCACTATGTAGTGATAAATAATAAATTTTGAGAAACTTACTCCTTGAAAATATCGTTTAACTATAGTGTCATTTTTGTACCAATCTGGATATCCGATAAATTTCTCCATATTTACTAATTTTGCTAAAACGAAATCTTGAGTATCCTCATCTATCCAGTCTGACTCTTTAATTTGATACTCAACTTCCTTTTGAATATCGTCCATCATATCCGAGGCCTGCAATAGGAATAAGTGATCCAATTGAGCAACCATATAGGATAGTAAGAAGGTTACTGTAAAGGCAAAATAAAACTATTAATAATCGACACAAAGTGCTTACAGTTGTCTTGATTTCATCAACGAAATGTCGTCCCACATACTCGTAAGCTAGTATGTCCATCATCTCTGCTTCCGTTTCACATTTTAACGATCTGTGGCAACATTGTGTTATTAGTGTGATATAAATTGGCATAATTTATAATTAACTTAATTTTGATTCAGACGTTAGGATAGTATTGTATTACGGATAAAAATTATTTTAAAAAATTCTATTTTTGGAGGTTTGAAGAGCAAACGGCTACACTGATAATTATGTAAAAGCTTTCCTCGATATAAGAGCTTGCATCACATTTGAGCATTTGAGCGATCTGTGCCAACAATTTGTTATAAGTTTAAAGTGTATAATTTAAAACTAACTCGATTTTGATTCATGCGATAGGACTGCGCTGTATTATGGGTGTTATATAAAAAAGGATTATATTTTTTATTGAATTGAAAAGCGAACGGCTACGCTGGTAATTATATAAGAAACCGTTTTTTATAAAAACTTGCATCACACCTGAATTTAATTCCAAAAATTTCATCATCATCATTTGGCTCGTTTTTTCCCCATGCATTATACAATTCTCTCATTTCACTTGTGGTAGTTTTTATTATTCTGCTTACGAAGTTCCAGTGTATATAGTTCACTGAAACATAATTCTCGTGAGCGCGTCATATCGATGACATTTTGTCATTATTATTCTACACTTCTTTCAAAATTTACCGATCGTTCGACTCGACGTCTCATCCAGCAAGGCGACAAGATTCTTGAAGTAATCTGGTGAACCAATTTCCATATCTACATCGCCATCCACGGGCACATGGGCCTCGTCAAACAATTCCCCAATTTTGTACATCCAGTCAATCTACGATATCGTTCTACATTGCGTTAATTGTACATATAAATTACATATTAAATTAAATGACTTACCTTGCTGTGGTCAGTTTCAGGATTCTTTTCATCATACCATTCCTGAAGATCATTGAGCGTCAACTTCTCATCTTCGCCGGACTCCGCGGACTTAGCAATCTGAAATATATCATTATTCAGGCTATTAAATGTTCTTCTCGCTACGTTGCCTAACGAAGTAGTGTGATACTCACGTCAACTAGTTTCATTTGAAAGTCCATCATGTCTTGAATATCTTTATTCATGTGTTCTTCTGAAACTTCCATGCCTCTTGCTTTAGCTATGGCACGAGCTACTTTTGAGATGTAATCAGTATATTCCTTCACGATGTCATCTTCGTCAGTCGTTTCTTCTGTGCTAATCGGCGGTGTTGTTGCCTCTTTAGTTTGTTTTAGTCTTTCCCTACGTGCTTTCCTTGCGTGATATCTTTTGTTCTTCTGCGCGCGTAATTTCTCTTGTACATTTGTTTGTACTCGTCTTTTTACCCTCTCTTTCTTCATCTTATGGTTTCCGTGCTTCTCTGAGCGAGTTCCGCTCTTCGTCTCTTTACTGTGCCGCAATTTTTTATTTCTCGCGAACTTGGTCTTCTTCTTACCGAGTTTCTTCTTCGCGTTTACATCATCATCCTGTTCATACGAATCATCATTATTACCGTTATCATCATCTTTATTGTCTTTGTCATCGTCATCATTATCATCTTCGTTATCGTCATCTTTATCATCATCATTTTTGCTATTACTATCGTCTTTGTCATCGTCTTTGCCTTCGCTCCCAGGCTCTTGACTATCTTGCTGCTCATCGCTTTGCTTCTCCTCGTCGCTAGCATCTTCGTCGCTTTCGTCTTCTTCCTCTTCGCTATCATCGACTCCACCCCAGAGTTTATACCAACCCGGAGGTAAATGCGGAGTATCGATCTAGCAATAAGAACACAATTATATTTATATAAATCGCTAGTGAGAAATCATAGTAAATGTGTTTACACCAATGAAAAAGACAATGGGTGAATAAAATGCTCGATAATGATACAAAATACAAAATACAATTACAGAAACGTTAATTATGCAAACAGGTTTTCCGATTCACCTAAAGACGTAATATTAGTACAAGCGTAATGATAACGATAATTGAAAGCTTGTGTCGTGATAAGTACATGTATTATTTTCCGAGTCTCGTTCAAATCATATTTGATTACGCGCACGTCGTGGAAAACATTCCTTCCCATTAAGCGCACGTATTGATCATCCACTTTTTGCCAACTGTACTCCTGCTCGTTCCATTCGTCCGGATCCATTATCATCGGCCAGCCGCCTATCCGCGATAAGGTAAAGGCAAGCGGCTCGAGCCCTTGTCTGTCCATTGCATCTGGATGCATTTTGTGAATTAGTGATTATATAGTAGAACGCGATTTTGTATAAAAGTAGTACATATTTAAATTTTTGCACGGTGCTTCAATCACTTAAAAGTTATTCGTGCTTACCTGTATCCATACAAACCGCATACCACTTCTTCGCGAGCTTCACCGCCAAAAGATCGTCCTTCTTGGGACCCTCATCCAAAATTTCTGCAAAATATCGTTTAATACTTAATATCATTATATCCTAGTTTTGAATTAAAATTTGGGCCAACTTAATGTTCACCTTGTATTTGCACCATAACGTTTATCTGTGCACTAGAGAACATACTCCAAGATTCCAGCCCTTTCGGAGCGGGATTATGCTCCGGCCAATTTCCACACGCATACTCGTAAAAATCATCGCACGGATCAACAGATTTGTCCATGCTCTCCGATATTATCCGAGCTGGGCGAAAATGAGAATAAGAAGAAAGGTAACAATGAATAAACATATGATTTTTCAGACTAGCTTTGAATTACATATAATTCCATATAACTGGTGCAATTAATTAATACCGATTTTTTTACATTCCTGTGATTGACATATGGTTGGCTTATTTTCTTCGTTATTTTCATCCTTATTTTCATTCTTTTTATTATTTGTGCCAAACAACCATGCTAAACGCGAAGGATATTTCTGGTTTTTCGATGATGCGGCATTCTTCATTAAAAGCACGCCAATAAAGGCGCTGTGAAGATTTGAAAATATGACAATTAATACATGAATATGACAATTAATATTAGAAGAATAAACTCAAATTTCATCGACAACAACTGGCCAACCGTATATTTTAAATTAAAAACGGTACATACGACGTTTCGACCCTAAGTTTTGGGTCCTTTTCAAGTGCACTCTAATACATATAAATTATAATATTTTCAATTAACACAGACATCCGTTATATATGTAAAATTTTTTCAGAAATAAACATATTACGTTGTCATGTATGTCAAATTGTACATTTATAAGAATCAGAATTGTATAAATGTACTTTTATGTACATTTATGTACATTTATGATCCTTATAAATGTACAATTTGACATACATGACAACGTAATATGTTTATTTCTGAAAAAATTTTACATATATAACGGATGTCTGTGTTAATTGAAAATATTATAATTTATATGTATTAGAGTGCACTTGAAAAGGACCCAAAACTTAGGGTCGAAACGTCGTATGTACCGTTTTTAATTTAAAATATACGGTTGGCCAGTTGTTGTCGATAAAAAATTTGAGTTTATTGTTTAAATATTACTGGCGGTTTAACTATTTGTTAACATTGTGTAATATTAGAAGGTTTCTAAAAAGTAATTATTACGAATTACTTACAGGAGAATGAGCCGCTTCATTGTTGCAAAATAATCTGAAGCTGATATAGATTTTAGTTGTGCTAAGTATGCGGTAAATTGTATTCTCACGTTCTCCGCCGCATGTGAAATTATTTGCTGCATAGCTCTTTTATATATTACTATTTGAGCGGAAGATTCAACGTAATCATATCGAATTGATAGAGCCGAAGGTCGAAGATACATTTTTCATCCTTCTAATTCATATTAATTAAACGACGCCTGCGATAACGGATAACAACTGTATCTCAAACTCGAGATATATTAATTTTCACAGTTTCCTTTTTTTTCTCGAACAAACTGTTATTAATATCATAAAAAAAGGCCATCGGTTCATGATTATTATATCTATTTGCGTAACGCAATTTAAATAAAATAAAAAATTGAGGACAAATTGTTTTCGAAACTGCGTAACGTGCGTTGTGCGTTGTGTATCAGTAAGATAATTACATGCTATAGAATTTTTTTTACGTTTAATAATTGCATTTACAATAGATATATTGCAAGCAAAAAATAAACCGAGCAAATATACAAATTCTCCTAAATATCTGGAAAAATACTGATATTATTTTATAAAAGTAAATTTTATTTACGAAATGTTAATTAATATTTGCGAAAATCACTTTTGTCAAGATTTTCTTTAAGATATTTATGTTAAAAGAAAGTAACAATTGATTATGTGACAATTTTATATTGTAAATGCAAACATAATTTAATTTTAATTGAATTTATGTTACTTCGGGTATACCAATGCAATACTTATCGTATTTCGATTCGTATTCGTATACTACCTACTCTTTAATTAATAATAACTAATAATAACTAATTTTAAATTTCCCTGAATTAAAAAAAATTGCAAATTATGTCGGATATAATATTAAAAAGTTAAAGACGTCTTATGTCCTGATATTGAACGTTCTGTTGTCCGGGTAGAGAATCGTCATAGAAAACATTTATAGACATATGCGTTATTTATATTCATTGATATTCATTTGGATAAATAATTTCTACTAGATGTTTTTGTGAAATTGTTTTGCAATATTCTTTTGGGTCAGACTTTGCATCTTTTTTGAGATTCATCTGACTACCAACTGAACAATTATAAACTGCAGCAGAGAGAAACCTTGTATACCTAACGTGAATATGTTTTCAGTACTGGCAGTGTATATCGGAAAACTATAACTCTTACAATTAGTCGACCGACAATATGCTCATCTCTCTTGGCGAGTTCCATTAATTGATTTGAATCGGTTGCTCCGTACGATAATTGTAAACAGTACTATTTTAATATAATTAAACAAAAAAATATTATTAATTATTACCTTGATATTATAAAATGGCAATAAAAACTTGAAATTTATAAAGGAAAAAAATGAACAATTTCTTCACTTGATATGTCTATTTTATTCATCAATATGTGTAGATAGAAAATTTTTATCAATCATGTTACATTTTTATCAAACATTTGCACGTTTTATTTATAATATTCGTATAAAATTCACTTCCAGATATGGCATTTTCTTTCGGGATTCATCGCACTGCCGAGTGGGCAATCGAAAGCTTCGGCGAAGTCTTGCGAATTTGAAACAGATCCTATCACTCTCAAACGTCCCGGGCTATGTACGTCCCTCTCGGCTTTCTTTATGGTGCTATTTGTTTTCGTAGCACTGCACCATAACTGCAAACGAGACCGTAATTTCATACATCAAAGTATTTACACATTTTCATTATTAAAATTATTTTCACAACTTGTTTGTTACAGCTTAGAATTTATTATCTATCTATGATAGCTTACATTGGCAAAGGATAGGAAGAAAAGTTGATCGTTAGTGAGATCTTCATGACCCGGCAATACGGCGTCCGGTTTCCCGCATTCCCTTTCCCGCCTTCGGTAAGCTCTAAACGATGCCTCCAATCCCATTGTATCTGCGATATTCTCACCTGCCGTTCTGTTACCATAGTTCTGCAATTTTTATCAATATATGTCATCAAACATTTTTGAAACGCACGAGGGCAGAAAAATAACAGTAATTTAATTAGACAATAACCTAATGAAGAATAGATATTAATGCACCTTTATTTTGTAATTTGTTTCCTTGTCAATGGGATAATTATTGAATTGTTCTACGAAGCATTCTGCCCGTTTGCCATACGCTTCGGCCATTGCGGATAACCATTCCACAACCTCACCATTCTTATTAAACAAGTGACCTAAAAATTAGGTTTTGTTCTTTTTGTCACGTTTTTAAAATATTTTTAAGGGCATTTTAATACATTTTAAAGTAAAGTGATAGATATCATAATAAACGATAGATATCATAAAGAGTGGAGTAAAGCAAATATTATTTCATAACGTTACCACTATCATCGAAACCGTGATTAACCTCGTGAGCCATGATTGATCCAACCATACCATAATTAATAGCTCTAAAATAAAGAATAGTTAGAAAAAATTTTAATATATATAAGAATTATTAAATTTTTATGGATGATGTAATTGTAAGTTTATTTGTATTTAATGCTATGCTAGTCGCGTTGATATTGAATCACTGTCCACTTACTGTGGTCGTCCATAATCAAACCATGGGCTCTGGAAATCTGCTGCCGACAGAGCTATAATCAAAAGAGAGATTAAGGTCAATGATGGCGTGAATAATCACAAATTCTTAAAGATTTAATTTTATTAAGAAAATGTTTTATAAACCTATGGAATTGATATCCGGCGCAAAGAAAGCATTTACCATTATGGGGCTCATCGTCATACTGTAACACGAAAGTTACGTGAGATTATTTTGTAAATTAAAAAAAAAACTGTAACTAAAACAAATACGAATGCATTATCTTACACTTTATCATCGTCATCTTCATTCATCAACTTTCGTATATTTTTCCACTTGCTGTATCTATCATTGCTGAGCGTATTCTCGTAATACGAATTACCGATATTTAACTTTAATAGAACGGAGCAATTAAATTAAACAGTCACTTTGTAGTAATAATTAATAAACTTTGAGAAACTTACTCCTTGAAAATATCGTTTAACGATAGTGTTATTTCTATACCAGTCTGGATATCCTATAAATTTCTCCATATTTACTAATTTCGCTAAAACGAAATCTTGAGTATCTTCATCCACCCAGTTTGACTCTTTAATTTGATACTCGACTTCTTTTTGTATATCATCTATCATGTCCGAAGCCTACCATAGGATCCAATTGAGCAAATTTATAACATAGATAAAACGCTATTGTAAAGGTAAAATAAAACTTTTAATAATCTATGCAAAGTGCTTACAGTTATCTTGATTTCGTCAGAGAAATGTCTTCTCACATATTCGTACGCTATTATGTCGCTCATCTCTGCTTCCTGTAAGCATGTTTCCCATCTGTGGCAAACATTTGTTATCAGTATAATATCGGTATTATTTAAAACTAACTCGATTTTAATTCGCGATAGGACTGCGCTGTATTAAAGATAAGAGTGTAATATACGAAAGGACTATATTTTTTATCAAATTGAAAGCGAACGGCTACGCTGGCAATTATGTAAAAAACTGTTCTCTGTATAAAAACTTGCATGATACCTGTCTTTTATTTCTTCATTATCATTCTTCTCTTTTTTTTCCCATGCATTATATAATTCTCTCATTTCGTTTGTAGTAGTTTTTATTATTCTGCTCAAAAAGTTCCAATGTATATAGTTCACTGAAACATATTTCTCATGAGCACGTTAATCGTGACATTTTGTCATTATCGCCACATTTCTTTCAAAATTTACCGATCGTTCGACTAGATGTTTCATCCAGCAAAGCGATAAGAC
>NJRP01000025.1:1610248-1621655 GCA_003063835.1 Aphaenogaster floridana
TTGGCTATAACATGAGCTACTTTCGAAATGTAATCAGCGTAATGTTCTAGTATCGTCATCTCCTCCGTTTCTTTTTCTTCGTTAACCTGCGGTATTGCCGTTACCCCATTGCTAAAAAATTTCTTTGTCTTTTTGCCACGTACTTTTCTTACGTGATTCCTTTCGCTTTTCTGGGCATGTAACTTCTGGCGACGAATAAATCGCTGCGCACGTTTACTATTAACTGTGGTCGCTATTGTCGACCTTTTTGTTCTCTGTCTTTTCGTCTTATGGCTGGCGTGCTTCTTAATAATTTGGGTGTTACTCTTTCTCTGTACGACGTGCCGTAATAGTTTGCTCCTCCTACGACCGATCTTGCTCTTCTTCTTGTCTAATTCCTTCTTGACGTTTTCATCCGGCTTGTTCATATCGTCATCATCGTCATCACTATCGCCGCTGCCATCATCATCATCATCATCATCATCATCATCGTCATTATCATCGTCGTCGTTATCATCATCGTCGTCATCGCTATCGCCGCTGCCATCATCATCATCATCATTATTGTCATCATCGTTGTTGTCATTATCATCGTCATCGGTTTTAGACTCATCTTCACCTTCGCTTCCAGGTTCATGGTCCTCGTCGCTTTGCTCGTCCTCGTCACTCGGATCCTCATCACTTTTACTTTTTCCTTCATCCTCTTCTTCGTCTTCTTCTTCGCTGTCAGATTCGATCGCAAACCGCAGTTTATATGAGCCTAGTGGTAAATGCGGTGTGTCGATCTAGATATATGGATTTACATTAAAAAAAGAATAATCAGATCACTGACTGAAAATCGATGCGAAAGCGATGTAAACTTAAATTTACTCCAACGAGCAACAAGTAACGGCAAAGAATGTGACTGAAAAATTACGTCACAAATATCACAACGCAAAGGTGATATATGTGCGATAATATGTATACCAACACAATTGTAAAAATGCCAATTACATCTACTGTAGATATACTTTTTTTCAAATCGAAAGAAGCATGAAATTAATTCAAATGTTATAAATTAAATCGTAATTTTTTTATAATGAATCTGATTAAAAGCGAATGTGTCATATAATAAGTACCTTCACTTTTGGATCATCTGTCCCCTGTACGCGAACGTCGTGAAAGGAATTTCTTCCCGTCAAGCGCATATATTGGTCGTCCACTTTTTGCCAGCTGTACTTCTGCTCATTCCACTCATCCGGTTCCATTACCATCGGCCATCCGCCTAAACGCGATAATGTAGAAACCAGCGGGTCGATCCCTTGCTTTTCCATCGCGTCTATAAGCATTAGCGAATTATCACGTCGTGATTATTAAAACGCGACATTATCTATTTACATTTTTGGATTGACACTTTAATTGTTACAGGCGCACTCACCTGTATCCATGCAAGTCTTGTACCACTTCTTCGCAAGCTTCACCGAGTTAAGATCGTCCTTTTCAGGTTCGGCCTCCACAATCTCTGCGGAATTTAATAATATTAAGATATTATTATTATATATAGACTAACCGAATTTCGAATCTTGAATTTTATAAATAACAACGGGTACCTATAGATCGCGTGATTACCTTGTATTTGCTGTTCGATCTTGACTTCAAGCTTGTCGAACACGCTCCATTCCTGTTTTGTTTCTGGAATAGGATTATGCTCCTGCCACCTTCCGCACGCGTACTCGTAAAAGTCGTCGCACGGATTTATGGATCTGTTCATGTTTCCTAGTATCGTGTCAGCTGAAAAAAATGAAAAAAAGGAAGTGAATGCGATTGACAATCTGAATTTTTGGAGCGACTGCTTAATTTCGAACTAGCTGCTTAATGAGATGTAAGTACCCATTTTCTTGCACTCCTCGGATTCGCATACTGTTCGTGTTCCATCTTTATTATCATTTAATCTACTTGAGCCAAACAACCATGACAGATTTGAAGAATCTCTGTAAATAACTTTTGACAGCGTGATTTCTCTCATTAGAAACGTGCCGATAAAGGCGCTGCAAAGATAAAAAAATATAAAAATATATTATTACAGTTTAAACTACGCTGTAAGATGTTTCTATTTGTACTCGTAAAAAAAAGAGATTATTATTTATGAAGTACATATAATCATAAATCAGTAAGGGACATATATACATAAATATATGTATATAACTGCATTATAATTATTTTGCAATTATATTTTATTTCGAACTGTAATATTAAATGTCTAGATGTAATTTTGCCTCTTTTTCCAAGACAATTAGATAAGTTGGACAAAGGTTTGTCCAACCTCTTTCGATATCTTTCCATATCCGAAAAATCGTCAGTGTTATCAGAAGTATATATCTCGGCAAGAGGCTATCAAAATTCGTCTCGTGCCCGCCTGAAATTAGTCGCTTGGCTTTCTGCACATTTGATCGCCTAATATCAAAGTATGTACACGATGGCTGACACGTACTGGCAGTATCGAAAATATAGAATAATTTGTGTAACATTTCCATGAATGCCAGTACGTGATATAGCCATCGTTCACCTTAATAGAAGGAGAACAGATGTGCAGAAAGCAACGCAATCAATTTTGAGCGCTTACTCCTCGATTCGTACTCTTAATGACAGTGACGATTTTTGGATACCATGTTATATCTCAGCCTTGCTTAAAGGCGTCTTTCAGACATGCGTGTTATTTGGGTTGCCTATAGTCTAATTAATTTGGAAGAAGAGGTGAATTCACGCAAGTAAGAATATCGTAAAGCGCGGGTTCAATATATATATTTAAATTAATATTTAATTATTAATTAATTTAAAGTAATTGAATTAATAATGTTATTATAATTAAAGCAATAGTAAATAATATTTGACATAACACCATGCTTAAAAAGCGATTATTATGAGTTATAATAAAAATTATTATGTGATTAATATAATTATTATATGATTGCAATTATGTATTAACATAAATGTATTAATAATTGCGACTAATTTCATTGTAAATAATATCGTGTTTAAAAATGATCATTACGTGTTATATAATTATAATTAATGGATTGTAATTAATATCAATTGTAATGCTGTGTTTAAAAAGTGATTGTTACAAATTATAAATTATAACTAATGCAATTGTAATTATATTAATAAAATATAATGCAATATAATATTAATAATAAATACTAAATCTAATACAATATTAATTTTAATGTGTAATAATTAATTATAATTAATATAATATCTAACATAATATTGTGTTCAAGAAGCGATTGTTACTTAAGTTACATACAGAAGAATGATTCGCCTCATGTCGGCCGAAATAAATTTCAATAATGTCGTACACTGAATGTTTTGTAACGTTCTTTGTCACAATGTGGAATTATTTGTCGTCGGCTTACTCTTTTATATGTTAGTACTTGGGAGGAAATATTATAAAATGCAAGCATATCAAATTGATAGAGCCGAAGGCCGGAGACGCATCTTTCTCGTCCTGTTGATTTCAATTTAAATAATTTACGCGATAACTCGCAAACATTCTCTTCCTCTGGCAGAGACGTTAATTTTCACGCTCTCCTTTTTTCTAATGAATTATATTTATATTAAAGAATATACCGTATGATAATCTCTATTTCAGATTTTAAGCGTACGCCGGAGAAAATACCTCTCAAAATGTGGAAACAAAATGATGTTGTATCAACAGCATTAAATCTAATTAAAAATAATTTTGTTAATTCAATGTCAAACAGTATTAATGAAACATATAGATATGCTCTTGTTTTATTGAAATTGTTATTGAATTAACAAGATTATTTCTAATTAAAATTAATGTTGTTAATACAACACAATTTTTTTCCTGACTGTGTAAACGATACTTAATAGAAACAGCATCCGGTTAAAAATCTATATACACATATAATCAAATATAAATATATACAATTATATACACAATTATAAAATATATATAATATGTAAAATTATAAAATATCTTCATATATGTTGTCTTTCTCTTGTATAATCTGTGTATAGAAAAAATATTAAGAAAAAAAAATTAAAAAATAATTAGGAGAATAATTTTTGCAATCTTTTTTTTTATAAAAACTGAAGTTTGAGGAAATAAAATTACGTTTATATAATCTTATACAGTATGATCCATTATAGTCCTTCCACGCGATTATCTCCCGAATTATTCGATATTCACACAAATGTTTCCAGCAAAACTTACTCTGTGTTTCGAAGAGAATATCGTATAATGGACACACGTTTTCTCTAGGTGGAGCCGGTGGAGGTATTCTGAGATTTTAAGATCACCTTTCTTTAAATGGAATTATATGATTTTTTTATATAATATAATTCATCTAGTTATTTGGTATATAAAAGTATTAAGGTAAAGTTATGAAAAAATTTACAGTTTACGAAATACTTTATTTTTTGTTTTGGCATATTTTAACATAAAATTTCTCGCAAACTATTCATTTGTTGATAACCGTATCTTAATACTATTATGCACAGAATAATAAGATGAATAGTTAATATAATTTATTTAATTAGTATACTTACAATAAGTTATCATTTTCAGGACGTCCGTTGTCTCATAATTATTATATCTATTAAGAATTTGGGCTGGGCGTTGATAAGTCAGTCAGTCAGAATATTTATATATATATATATATATATATATATATAGATAGATAGATAGATATCTGCTGTTAACTATTTTTAATCCTCAATAGATTGAACAACTGGGTCGGATAAATATTCAGAAGTTAGAGAATCGTGAACAGAGACGTTTATAGACGCGTGTGCGTTATTTTATTCATCAATACATCTAGATAAAAAATTTCTGCGAGATATTTCTATAAAATTGCGTTGCAAAATTCTTTTGGGTCACTTCCAGATATTGCATTTTTTTTCGGGATTCATCGGACTGCCAACCGGACAATTATAAGCTGTAGCAAAATCATCCGAATTTGATACAGAGCCTATAACTCTCAATCGTCCGATGCTATGCTCATCATTCTTGGCGACTTCCATTAACTTACTAGAGTTGATTGCTTCACACCATAACTGCAAACGTTATTATTTTAATATAATTGAAGCAAAAAAATGTTATCATTAATTATTATTTTTATAATTATGAATTATAGTTTTCACGATTAATAGTCATAACACTCACGTTGGCAAAGGATATAAAAAACAGTTGATCGTTGGTAAAATCTTCCATGCCCGGCAACGCGGCATCCGGTGTTTCGCTCTTTGTCTCCTTGCTTTGATAAGCCTTAAATATTGCCTGTAATCCCATTGTATCCGCGATATTGTCGCCCGTTGTCTGCTCGCCGTAATTCTGCAAAATTTCCAACAAAAATGTCCACTAAATCTTCAGTAAAATAAAGATAATTCGGCCAAAGTTCAATAAATAAATGGCCAAGTAAAATAAAAAAAACCTTCAATAAAATAAGAATAATTTAAATATACAGCGAGCAACATGCCTTTATTTTTTCATTTGTCTTCGTATCAATGGGATAATTATCAAACTGTTCTACGAAGCAATCCTGCTTCTTGTCATACGCGCCAGCCATTGCAGAGAACCATCCCAGGAAATCACCGTCCTTATCAAACATGTGTCCTAAAAATTACTTCTTTATATATTTCTCTTTCTCTCACCATCAAATAATTTCAAAGAGCGTTCAAGAAAAATGATAAATCATTATATTATCGCAACAATTAAATATTGCAATTTAGTCAACTAAATGGTCTAATAGCAAATATTATTTCATTGCGTTACCAGTATTATCGAAACCGTGATTAACCTCGTGAGCCATGATGAATCCAATAAAACCAAAGTTAATAGCTCTATAGAAAAAATGGCAGTTAAAAGAATTTAATTAAGCTTTATATTAACATAAAATTTAGATATAAAATGATTATAAATTATATTGGTATGCATTTTGTAACATATCTCGTATTAAGTTTTAATCATTCTCTTACTGTGGTCGGCCGTAAGCGAAAAATGGGCTCTGGAAATCCGCTGCCGTGACGGCTGTCGACAAAAAAATTAATTTTTATTTTTAAATCGATACTTGCGAGTACTTGCAAATAATAAAAGTTTGGTCGACCAAATTTACTAATTTATTATTATGCAAGTAATGTACAATCAATACATTACTTCACTAAATAGTGTGTTATTAATATATTATTTCACTAAACAAGAAAACATATTGCGTACTTAAAGTATTCTTCCAGGGCATGTAAAAGGCATTCACTTCAATCGGATCCACGTCTGCTCTGTAACATGAAATTTATTGTGTATAAAGATTATTTAACTTACAAAAATACATTAAATAATAAATTACTATCTCACATTTCATCGATTTTATTATCTTTTTTCGATAACTTCCGTAGACTCTTCCATTTGCTGTATCTGCTGTATCGAACAGCATTCTCGTAGTACGATGAGCCAATAATGAGCTTTAATGGAACAATTTTATGTAAAACAGTCGCCATTTAGCAGCTAATACTAACAATTTTTTAGAAATTTACCCCTTTAAAATATTCTTGAATAATTGTAGTATTTTTGTACCAATTCGGATATCCAATTAGTCTTTTCAAATTCTTTACTTTTGCTAAAGCAAAATCCTTAGCTTCATCATCCAACCAATCTGATTTTTTAATTAGATACTCGACTTCTTTTTGTATATCTCTGAGCATATTCGATGCCTACGATAAAAGTAAATAATCGATTTAGGCAAATTCAGCACAGAGACAAGATAATAGATAAAAAAAGGCAAATGTGAAATAAAACTTACTGTTCTCGCGGTTTCTTCAGAGAAATATTTTCTTACAAATTCATACGCTAGAATTTCTTTTATCTCTGACTTGCAAATAGTTGATCTCGGTCTGCATTTTAATATAATTGTACGTAATACGAACTAATTAGATTTAAAATCGGTAGTACTTAATGTGCGTATATTATCAATTGTGTGCATCAGTGTGCAATAAATTATCAGTTATAAAGGGAGTATTATTTATACAAAAGGGAGTATTATTTATATAATTTTGATTTATATAAAAGTATATCAAACCTCGGAGCCCTGTCCGTGATAACTTTCTCCCAAGAATTATACAAGTCTGTCATTTCACTCGTCGTAGTCTTTATTATTCTGCTTATGAAATTCCAGTGTATATAATTCACTGAAACGTATTTCTTATGAGCTTGTGTAACGACAACGTTCCGTTACCCTTATTTTTTCGAAACTTACGGATTGTCCGATTCGACGTCTTGTCCAGCAAGGAGAGAAGACTTGTAATGTAACTTGGCGAAATAATGTCTAGATTTAAATCGTCATTCACAGGTTCGTACGCTTCGTCAAACAATGCCTTGATTTTGTTCATCCAGTTAATCTGCAGTATCATTCTTCGTTGCATTAATCATACTTTTACTACGTTTACGCGAGGCGTTACTTCTGTAGTAACTTACTCAAATTATCGTAACTTAACATAATTTAAGTTACTACAGAAGTAACGTCTCGCGTAAACGTAGTATTAGCCAACTTAGCAAGAATAATGTATTATGTGTGGGAAAATCGAACTTTAATTAATTGATTATTTAATTGACTATTAATTAATTGATTAACGAATCATTTACCTTGCTTTTAGCCGTTTTAGGATTCTTTTTGTCATACCACTCTTGAAAATCTCCAAGTGTAACTTCCAAATCGAACTCTAGATCAAATATATTAGTTGGAACAATCTGGAACGTACAATTACTCAGATCATTAAAAGTCTCTCTTTTCGCTCGGTTCTTATATTATGCAAAGTAGAGCAACAGCTCGATCTTCACCTGAATCAGTTCCAGTTGGAATTGGATCATATCTTGGATATCTTTATCGAGACGTTCTTGTGAAATTTCGGTACCTGTCTCTTTGGCTATAACATGAGCTACTTTCGAAATGTAATCAGCGTAATGTTCTAGTATCGTCATCTCCTCCGTTTCTTTTTCTTCGTTAACCTGCGGTATCGCCGTTACCCCATTGCTCAAAATTTTCTTTGTTCTTTTGCCATGTACTTTTCTTCCGTGATTCCTTTCGCTTTTCTGGGCATGTAACTTCTGGCGACGAATAAATCGCTGCGCACGTTTACTATTAACTATGGTCGCTATTGCCGACCTTTTTGTTCTCTGTCTTTTCGTCTTATGGCTGGCGTGCTTCTTAATAATTTGGATGTCACTCTTTCTCTGTACGACGTGCCGTAATAGTTTGTTCCTCCTACGACCGATCTTGCTTTTCTTCTTGCCTAATTCCTTCTTGACGTCTTTATCCGGCTTGTTCATATAATCATCATCGTCATCGCTATCGCCGCTGCCATCATCATCATCATCATCGTCGTCGTTATCATCATCGTCGTCATCACTATTGCTACTGCCATCATCATCATCATCGTCATCATCATCGTCGTTATTGTCGTGGTCATCATCATTGTCATCATCGTCATCATCGTCGTTGTCATCATTATTGTCATCATCGGTTTTAGAATCATCTTCGCCTTCGCTTCCAGGCTCATGCTCCTCGTCGCTTTGCTCGTCCTCGTTACTCGGATCTTCATCACTTTTGCTTTTTCCTTCATCCTCTTCTTCGTCTTCTTCTTCGCTGTCAGATTCGATCGCGGATCGCAGTTTCTTTGAGCCCAGTGGTAAATGTGGTGTGTCGATCTAGACATACGGATTTACATGAAAAAGTAACAATCGGATCACACTGACAGATAACTGATACAAATGTTTTAAACTTCAATTTACTCCAACGTACAACAAATAACAAATATGACTAAAAAATTATAATACAAATATCATAATGCAAAGGCGACATATGTACGCTAAGATGTATAGTATCAAAGTTGGAAAAATGTCAACTACATCTACTGCAGATATATACTTGTTTCTCAAATCGAAAAAAGCATGAAATTAATTCACATGTAATAAATGTAATTGTATTCTTTTTGTAAGAAATTTAAATAAAATATATGTTAATAAGTACCTCCACTACTTTGGGATCATCTGATTCCTCCTGTACGCGCACGTCGTGAAAGGAATTTCTTCCCGTCAAACGCATATATTCGTCGTCCACTTTTTGCCAGCTGTACTCCTGCTCGTCCCACTTATCCGGCTCCATTATCATCGGCCAGCCACCTAAACGCGATAAGGTAGAAACCAGCGGGTCGATCCCTTGCTTTTCCATCGCGTCTGTAAGCATTAACGAATTATCACATCGTAAAACGCGACATAAAATCTATGTACATCTATGACACCTCAATTATTACAGGAGCACTCACCTGTATCCATGCAAGTCTTGTACCACTTCTTCGCAAGCTTCACCGAGTTGAGATCGTCCTTTTCAGGTTCGGCCTCCACAATCTCTGCGAAATTCAATAATATTAAGATAAGCTAACCGAATCTCGAATCTTAAATTTTACGGGTAGTAACGGGTGTAGATCTGGTGATCACCTTGTATTTGCTGAAAGGTCTTGACTTGTAGCTTGTCGAGCATGTCCCAGTTGACTTCTGTTTCTGGAATGGGATTATGCTCCTGCCACCTTCCGCACACGTACTCGTAAAAGTCGTCGCACGGATTTATGGATCTGTTCATGTTTCCTAGTATCGTGTCAGCTGAGAAAAATCAAAGACAGGAAGTAAATGCGATTGACAATCTGAATTTTCGGAGCGGCTGCTTAATTCCGAACTAGCTGCTTAATGAGATGTAAGTACCCATTTTCTTGCATTCCTCGGATTCGCATACTGTTCGCGTTCCTTCCTTATTATTATTTAATCTACTTGAGCCGAACAACCATGACAGATTCGAAGAATCTCTGTGGATAACTTTCGACAACGTGATGTCTCTCGTTAAAAACGTGCCGATAAAGGCGCTGAAAGGATCCAAAAATATAGCAAATAAGATATTAACATATATACTAAATATAACATATTATTATATATATTATATGTTATATTATATGCTATACAATTCTTATAATATATTACATATGTTAATATAAATATATAATACATACATATATTACAATTATTACAATATATTATTACAGTTTAAATTACACTTTAAGGCCCAGTTCCACAATCTCCAGTTAACTTAACCGGCCGGTTATTCCATTGGAATTAACCAATCGCATTTGTCGTAAAGCAAAATTAACAAATGCGATTGGTCAATTCTAATGAAATAACTGGCCGGTTAAGTTAACTGGAGATTGTGAAACTGGGCCTAAGATATTCCTATTTGTGTGCTTTTAAAAAGGGATTATTATTTATGACTCTGGATTCATGATTATACCCAGGTAGCAAGCTGACGTTATTTGTCGTCATTTAATATTAATGTGTATTAATTAATTATAATTAATATATCTAACGTAATTCTATGTTTAAAAAGCGATTGTTACTTAAGTTACATACAGAAGAATGAGTCGCCTCATGTCGGCCGAAATAAATTTCAATGATGTCGTACACTGAATGTTTCGTAACGTTCCTTGTCACAATTTGGAATTATTTGTCACCGGCTTACTCTTTTATATGTTAATACTTGGGCGGAAATACTATAAAATGCAAGCATATCAAATTGATAGAGCCGAAGGCCGGAGACGCATCTTTCTCATCCTGTTGATTTCAATTTAAATAATTTACGCGATAGCTCGCAAACATTCTCTTTCTCTGGCAGAGACGTTAATTTTCACGCTCTCCTTTTTTCGAATGAATTATATTTATATTAAAGAATACCCCACACAGCACAAAAATGTTTCAGAAACGTTTCAAAGTTTCAGAAATGTTTCAGAAACGTTTCAAAGTTTCAGAAATGTTTCAGAAACGTTTCTGAAACTTTGAAACATTTCTGAAACATTTCTGTTAAGTTTTGTGCTGTGTGGGACCGCATGACAATCTCTATTTCAAACTTCTAAGCGTAGCCGGAGAAAATACCTCTCAAAATGTGTACGGAAACAAAATGATGTTGTATCAACAGCATTAAATCTAATTGAAAATAATTTTAAAACCGAAAAATAAAAACCAAATGAATGCCGCTTAATTTTCCTACTGAAAATCCTTATTCTCAATTATCATCTCAATTATCATCTCAATAAAAATTTTGTTCTCAATTGTGTTCTCAATTGTGATCTCAATAAAAATTTTTCAGTAGAGTTGTCCTACGCGTTGTTGGACGAGCGAACTTTTAAGATACGTACGCCGCTTTTATTGCTAAATTATTGGCTGCGTTCAGCAGAAAAAGCAGCTTTGCAACTGTTGTAAAATTCTTTAATATGATTGGTTTATACACTTAGATCCAGAAGGAACCAAGGGCAAGAACCAATCATATTCCCACACAGCACACTTTATCCTGAGGATATCCCAGAGTGATCCGGATATCTAAGTGGACATAATGCG
>NJRP01000025.1:1629684-1644037 GCA_003063835.1 Aphaenogaster floridana
CCAATATAACCAATATTTGGCCAATACGAACCAATGCATTGCCAATGTTCTGTGCTACTAGGGGCTCTTCCGTTATGCTTCTTTTCAGAATGCCGCTCTTTCCCTTCCATTATGCTTCTTTTCAGGGCACGCATTATGAATTTATTCGGAAGCAATTCTACTGTTCGGAATGACAGTCACTTATTGTCCTATATTTGTCCTTTCCTTGTTGTTTTTTCCTTTTGTCCTTTAATTTTTTGGAATCATTCCGAACGGAATCGTTTCCGAAAAGATTCATAATATCGCGCGTCAATTTTTCATTTTTGTCTATTATACCTTTATTTTGTAAGAAGTTGAAAATATCGGAATAGTAAAAGTCCAATTTTTTTCAATTCTGAAAACAAACCGTCGTTTCTCATACGTGTGTTTACATCTTTATTTATATTTATAAAAAGATGCATCTTTCATCACAATTTTTAGAGAAATTTATGTCGAAAATAAATTAGGCAGTGAATAATTTACGATTTATTTAATTTCAATAATTATTATACAAAATAATTATACATAACTTAAACGATTATGTTGTTTAAATTATAAATATAATTATAATAAATAATTTAAATGTTATAACTAATATCAGTGGCGTAGCCAGGGGGGGGGGGATTAGGGGGATAAATCCCCCCCGAAATTTTGGAAACAAATATGAAAATATGAAAATGAAAGATTGAAAGCCGAGAGAGAAATGAAATGGTAAATGCTTTAAGGTCTAAAGAAAATGTCCTGAACAAATATTGTTATCTTATTTAATTAAAAAAGTTATAAGTTGTTCTGTGATTTTAATTTTTTAAAAATCCCCCCCGAAATAAAATCCTGGCTACGCCCTTGACTAATATATAATGATCACAATTAATTATTTAAGTATTATTATAATTAATATATAATAATTACAATTAATTATTTAAATATTTAATTAATATAACAATATTTAACACTACACATAATTATAATATATATATAATAATTTAAATAATATAATTTAAAAGTAATTAAATTATATTTAAATTACAATTAATAATATTAATTTGTATTATAAATTTAATTATTAATAATTTAATTATTATTAATTGATGTTAACGTTATATGTTTCTCATTGTCAGATGACAGTTTGAGACACGAGTGCGGCTGCTGCGTATTTGTAGCATCGTAATGCACCGCGTCTACATGATCTAACCTAACCTAATCTCTAATTTGCTGCAGGTGAGATTATTCGCGCCGCATTAATCGCAGTTCGATCGGATCTTATCAATTATTCTTCAGCACATACTCCGATCTTCTTCTACAATGAATCTACCTCGAGTATTGATTGTTAGCACGAAGGAAGGGAAGGCCAAGGAAATCGCAGAAAGTGAGTACAAGGGTGTATTCTCATAATTCTTCGTAAATGATTATACTGTTCTCTGTAGCTTTATTTCATTTGTGTCTCAAACGCAGGCATCGGGGCGGAACGTCTATCCGAAGAAGACAAGATTGTGGACTACCTGTGGAACATTGACAACAAGTATTATACATCACAGGTCTTGGTACGCGCCGTAGAAAACTTATCCCACAAACTCCCAGTGGAAGAAGTTGACGCGTTAATCGTGTACCATGACCCACAAGCAGTAAGAAACATAATTAGGAAATTTAGCAATTAGATTGACATGTATTGACAGTAATTGGTTTCTTGAGGATAAGGTGGACCAGGAACTGGAGCAATTGGCATCCTTGGCTACTTCGTTGGCAGCGGCCGAGGTATTGTTGTTTTCCTGCAGTGCGATATCTGATTCACCTGTGCGAGATAAAGGTACATAAAGAACATTGACGTTTATTGTTTATTCTTGCATCGTGCATAGAATAATTAATCTCTCTTGTATGTTTCAGTGGTAAATTGGTGTTTGCACAACAAGTTTGAGCTGGTCGAGTTGGAGCAAACAGGAGATTCGGAATGCGATACAGAAGGTAACAAATATGGTATCGAGAGGATCATAGAAGCTCTACATGCCCATATGTGGCCCAATATTGTGCTTAAAGGTAGCAGGTCAAATTTCTGCTATTAAAATGAAAATCCAAATATATCACTCTTTCTACATAGATAAGGATTAAACTATGTTTCGTTACAGACAAATCGTGTGTGGGACAAGGACTAGAAGTAAATGAAATTGAAGAACAACTTGAAAATATTCGATTAACACGCGATCCTACGGAATCGCTACGCATGCAGGATATGCTTGGTTAGTACAGATTATGAAACAAATAAAAATGAATCTATGAACTGCCATCGCTTATTTCATCGGATCTTAAATTTACAGATGGCATTATGGGTGACGAAAATGCAGACTTTGGAGAGCTGTACGGTCAATTGATGGCCATGAAAGAACACGCGGCGTCCTTACCGACAAACGAAAGGCGCATAGTGGCAGAGCAGGTAGTCACCGCCTTTTGGAAAGCTATGGGTGGTGATCTTCTAGAAATAGAGGATTAAATTTTAAGATTTGATGTACTATGTAAATCGATTATGTAACTTACTTCAATTTTTCGATGCTGAATTGATTTGAGATAGGAAGTTCAGAATATGACGCAATTTGTATAAAGACGCGCATATTGGAATGATGTGCATTAATACTTTCGCAACCGGCGATTCTAGTGCGCGACTTAAAGCTGGGAGTCGCGTGCAATTAACAAAAATCTATAATTGGTTGCCGCAAGATTCTAGCATTAAAATGAGAATGAAAATGAAAAAATTCCTTTATGATATTATTACCACTTGTTTAAAATTGAAAGAAATTTTCGCATTACAAAGATCTAAATAGAAAAAATTTCAAATTTATGAATATAGAAATATTAAAATTTTAAAAAACTTTAAACTTATTAAATATATATATATTTTTTTTAATGAAATACTTTTACATAAAAATAAAATTTGATATTCTTATATATATCTCTTTTTAAATTCCGTTCAAACGCTCATTTTGAGGAACTTGAACTCTATTTATTATTAAATAACTGCTATAATCATAAAAATACGAATCATAAAGTTATCTGCGACTCTATAAATATAAAATAAAAAATCATATCAGCGGCAATCAGCAGATTTTAAAATGACGTAAAATTATATTAGTGGATGCGAAAGTGTTAAGAATGTATAATAGAAATTAGAAAGAAGAGCATTTTTAGAAAAAGTTCCATACGACTTAAGTGTATAGTATGTCATGTATTATATATAATATGAAGGTAGATTATGTACTGTTAAAAGCGTATATCTTTTAAACAAAAATCATATAAACGTAATCTCATAATCGATATGTGTATTAATATTATTTAGGACGCTGTGTATATATATATACAATTTTCTTAATAAAATAATTTTATTTAACGATAAAATGAGAGGAATTTTTTATATCGAGTTTTTAGCAACGGTACGAATATTTGTAAAAGTAGGTGAATGGGAGAAAGTAGAAAAGTAGTTGAGAAAGTAGTTTGTTTGCCAATGTTAAACAAGGATAAAATGATTCACTGTATTACACTGTGTCCTTGCTGGAAAACGCTCATTATCTAATATCACATAATTAGATTGATAATTAATTTAATAACAATATTGCTAATAAGAATCTTAAAACACTGCGAAGAATTTATTGCAAAAAATATCACTCTAGCAAGGGAATCTTTTATATCGAGTTTGTAACAATAATACGAATATTCGTGGGCGAGTGGGAAAAAGTAAAATTAAAAACTGCAATATTTTTCTAATTTCGATATACCCTAAGGGGAAAAAATTCGTCAGAGTCATCGGAATACATTTCGAGGCAAACGGTCTGAAGCGAACTGCGTATCAATTCAAATATTCAAATTCAGCGGTTGACTTCTGGATATTAGGAATGCATGACTCGAAAGAAGTAAACTTCAGAAATTAAACTTGGCGCGAGTTTCAAAGTGAAATTTTTTTTCGCACATTTTCTTATCGATCATCATCGACGGCAGATTTACAATTTCGGGAGTTGGTTAAACCTCGTGGGCGTATAATGATGGATCATATTGAATTGTGCGCACGATGCTGCGTGTAGTCATTTAAAGGTACTACGCGAGTGCCGTCCTAACCACGCTCCGCTCGGCTGTGCGACGCGATGACTCCTGGAGCACGCACGTGGACCTTCGTATCGCTCTGCGAAAGCTGACTGTTTCGTATTATGCATTATTTATGGGCAACAACGAATCCCATAATGAGAAAGATGATCTCCCTTAAATCGATTCGTCCGTACAGCCAGTTCACGCACAACAAACCGGCTAACCTGATCAGGAATGAATTTTTAAATTACTTCACGAAGGATTTAAAGCACAGCTTTATTCGTTCCAGTCCCGTCTCTCCGATCACTGATCAGTCCCTGGCGTTTATCAATGCTGGCATGAATCAAGTACGCTTCTTCATCCTGGAAGATTAGTCTCCAATAATAAACCTGTTAATATACATATATATATATATATATATATAAATACTTCTTTTTTACTTTTCAGTTTAAAGGGATTTTCTTAGATTATTACAAACCTCCAGCGACAAAGGTTGCAAACTCACAGAAGTGTATTAGAGTCGGTGGGAAGCACAACGATCTGAGTGTTGTTGGCAACGATAGTTATCACCATACTTTCTTCGAAATGCTTGGCAACTGGTCCTTCGGAGATTATTTCAAAGTACGATACGATAAACAATGTTATATTCACTTGTTTGCCTGTACTTACAACAATTATTTATGTAATCTGCCCTCAGGAGGATGCTTGCTCGTACACTTGGAATCTGTTAACAAATGTATATGGCATACCCAAAGAATGTTTATATGTAACATATTTTGGTGGTAATAAGGAACTAGGCATGAGTCCGGATCTTGAATGCAAGGATATCTGGTTGAGACTCGGTCTTCCGGAATGTAAGGTTCTACCTTTCGGTATGCGAGACAATTTCTGGGAAATGGGAGTATCAGGCCCTTGTGGACCTTGTACAGAGATACATGTAGACTATATGAAACGATCAGCTAATCAAGCTGAACGAGTGAATAAGGGATATGCCGATCTTATGGAGTTATGGAATATAGTTTTTATACAATACGAAAGGTGAACTATCAATTTTTATTGGGCCTACTAAGTACTTTAAATCCTTTAAATCATACCACGCAACATACTTTTGATAATATATACATATATATTTTTTTGCTATCTTTGTGTATTGAATCTAGATATTGTTTAAAAATTTTTTTTCTATGTAATATCGTAAAGAGCTTATTAATTGTATCAGTTAATATAAAATTGCATAGTCTATTTATTACCATAATATTTTATGTTAGGCTTGCAAATGGATGTATAGTACCTTTATCAAACCATCATGTTGATACAGGCATGGGATTTGAACGATTAGTTACCTTACTACAAGGGAAAAAATCAAATTATGATACAGACCTCTTCCAGCCGTTATTCGATGCGATACGAAAGCGCTCGAATGTGCCAGAATATAAGGGGACGTTTGGTAATGATGATATAGGCAAAATGGACTATGGTTATAGAATCTTAGCTGATCATGCGAGAATGATTACTGTTGCATTGGCTGATGATATGTTACCTGAACAACAGTATGATTTTAGTAATCTATAATCAAATCTATTTATATATATAATTGTTAAATATAGTATATAATGTAATATATATACAATTTCAGCCCAAAGTTGCGGAGAGTATTACGGAATGCAATAGACGTAGGGGAGAAAATTTTCAGAAAGCCTGGCATAGTTTCAGAACTTGCCTGCAACGTAGCTGATAACCTAGGCGTAGCTTATCCAGAATTGCACAGGAACCTGAAACAGGTAAAATAATTAGGATTAAAACTAGTTGCACTAAACTATTAAGATACATATTGAAATAAAACTTAGTTCACTCTTTTGTTGAGACACATTTTATATGATCTCAATGTTGTTGAATGCAATTCGTTAGGTACAAAGGATAATAGACTTTGAAGAAGATCTATTAAAGAGATTACGGAATACTTCTGGTAAAATGTGGAGTAAGATAGTCGAAACTCGTTCCGAATTAACAGCAATCACCGATTGGATGGCGCCTGGTCTAGTTGACGGCTATAAAGATCTGCAATCCATGTTGAAAGAATTGTAAGACGTTTGTATAATTAAGAGAATTTTTTAATACAAATCACTTATTTTGTATTTTCTTTTATGTGATATATAAGTATAATATATGTATAATGATCCATAATATTATTTACAGACGTAAGACTAATGTGTTACCTGGAACTGTCGCATTTAAGCTATATGATACATATGGTCTGAATTCGGAAACTATAGCGGAACTAGCACAAATCGAATCTTTATATTTTGATGAAACCGACTTTGAAGAACAGCTTAATAATCGTAGATATCAATCAAGAATTGGATTAGACAAACATAGCACCGTAATTACTAAGGAGTCTTTGGAAATACTTGAAAAAAATCACGTATCTAAGACGGATGATTCATTCAAGTACAATTATACATATAACGGAAATAATTATGAATTTTCAGCACTTAACAGTAAACTCATAGGCATTATTATCAATGGTAATATTAAAGTAAACATATACATGTATTCTGATTAAATTACACAATGCAACTCTAAAACTGAATATCTATTTCATATTTTGTAGGAGAATTAGTTGCAAGTAAAAATTATTCCGACATTACAAAAATTAATAATGCTGACAATAAAATAATTGTAAATATCGGCGAAATATTAAATAGTACAGATGAGGTTGGAATTATATTGGACAAGACTGTATGTTATTCGTTAGAGGGTGGCCAAGTTTCAGATAAAGGAAATATTCGTATTAATAATCTACTTTTTAATGTAGATAATGTTAGGAAAGTAAATGGCTACGTGATTCATTCTGGACATTTCGCCAAAACAGATTTACCGTAAGTGTCTTTTATATATTTATATTTAGTCACATTTAGAGAGATAATTTATATATAAAATTTATTTTAATTATATTCTAGTATTCTATATTGTAGAGTTTAAAATCAATACACAAATCTATTTTGTAGCATATCAGAACTGCATTTACAAATAGGAGACGATTGTCTAGTCAATATCGAACCAAACATTCGTGTTGGAGCGATGAAACATCATACAGCAGCACATTTATTAAATGCAGCCTTAAAGCAAGTTATGCAAGTAATTTATCAACGTGGTTGTACAGTCGATACGGATAGTTTAAAATTTCAATTCAATTCGTTTGGCGAACAACTTACATCAGAACAAATGAGAACAATAGAAGATTGCATTAACAATGCCATACAGTCTCATGCTGCAACGACCGTGCAAACTGTGAACTCGCTTGAACTGCTAAAGCAAAATGATGTTACATTTATCCCAGGGGAGATATATCCTTACACAGACATTAAAATCGTAGAAATCAATACTGACGGTTTGAAAGCGAAGTTAGTGAGTCTGAATTTTAAACACTAACAAATTCTCTAAGCTGAACTTGACGTTAATATCGATTGTATATGTTTAGGGAACCATGTTGCGGTACGCATGTTCATAATACAAGTGTACTGCAACACTTTCGTTTTTTAACATATACCTCAAAGGGATCAACAAAACGCACTGTTAAGGCTGTTGTTGGTCTAGGAGCCTTACGTATGAAACAAGCCGGTGAAAGATTATGTCAGAGAATCGCGGATCTAGAAGACGCTTTACAAAGTGGCAAATTCACATATGAGCTATTTAATGCAGAAATAAATCGGATAAAACAAGAAATTAATGATCAGCATGTACAAGTACCGTTACCTTACTTGGTTAAAGAGAAATGCTTGACGCATCTGGAGAATTTGAGCAAGACGGTATGGTTGCAAGAGAAAGAAATCGAAAAGTATGTAATATTATATGTATATCTTGTATACGAGTAATCTAATTCTGAATAATCTTTAATAGTTATATTTTATAGAGATTCTATAACTCGTGAAATCACTAATACCATGGATTCGTCATCTTATTTTATCGTACATTGCCTGAATAAGAATCCTACATATTTGTCATTGCATGAAGTTGTATCCCTCTTTTCCGAGATGCCAATATTAGTTCTATCTTGTGCAAATGGATTTGTAAAAGCAAGATGTTCCATGCCACAGGTATATTTTATTCATATTTATAAATGTAGATTTCAATATGGATCTCGTACAACAATATATAATCTACGTATATTAAAAAATAATTTTAATAAATAAATAAATGCTTATTATTGTGTATAGGAAACGGCCTCTAGTGCATTTAATGCACAAACCTGGATGAGTATTGTCCTTCAAATCTTTAATGCAGAGCACGGACCTATTAAGGGATTCAAACCTATGTTAGTCGCAAGTATGAAATCTACGAAAGTATCACTTGATTTTCAGATACTTATGGAAAAAGCAATTATGGAGGCTGCCAAATTTGCGTCCACGCATGTAAAGAAAGTTGAACCTACTAATAATAAGAATCAGTAAAAGATTTATTTCGTATTGTATTTCATCTCTTCACTCTTTTTTTCTATTTGAATTGATATAGACATAATTTAGCATAGTAGCGTCTAAACATAAGTCATCATCCTTTATTTATTTATTTATCTATTTATATATTTCCCATTCGTATAACATCAACAAAACAATATATAAAAAAATTTTAGCTAGGACGTAGGTTGTACATGATTTCTATAAAATTGCTTTAGCGCAGACCATTGTGCTGTATGGAGCAATATATGTGGCCTCTTCATTCGCATGTAATCAACCGCTTGTTCGGGCGTCCAATTATTTTTCTAGAAAAAGGAGAAGAATATCTTACTGTTAATGACTAAAATCTCTTATACTACGTTTACGCCAATGTTACTTCTATAGTAACTTACTCAAATTATCGTAAGGTAAGAAGTAACGCCTCGCGTAAACGTAGTATTAGTTTTGCATTTAAATCATGTTATATGATCTCACTATTATTAAGTAGCATGCGACCAATGTTGCGCTTCTAGTTCTTCCTGCTTTACAATGAACATAAACTGTGCCAGGCTGGTCGCGACCATCGACGGTGCCTGTATCATCTAATTTTCTACCTGATATGTTGCGGAATTTATTAATAAAGTTTACACCATCCTGCAGTTTTTCCTGAGAAGGTGCTTGAAAGATGTCCGTTGTAGACAGCTGCAGAAATTCTACATTAAGACTGCGCCATTCCTGGATGGAAGAAAGGAGTATTATTACCCTAATCCATTTATAAGTTTATTTTGCACTAGCTCTCACCATACTAGTTTATTCTGAAAATTTAAGTCTTGCTATCGCGCACCTTCTCCGTATTCGACAATAAATACAACTCGTAATCTTCATTCATAGACACGACAGCCTTGATATTTTCATCATCAACCAACTAAAAAGGAAAAAAACGAAAACATATGATATAAATTGTGTGTAATAACTTCACTTGGATAATTTAGCGGCTGTTGCACGAAATTTATTTGTTCACATGATTAATCTGTTTAAGATCTGGCATACTCTTAATGTATTATTACACAGAAGAAAAGATATGCATATATTAAGAGTTAAAACATACTAAATATTATAATAACGCCTATTTTCTGACGTTTTTATTAAAAACATTACAACATTTATTAAAAAATAAGTAAATGGAGATAAAATAAGAAGCCATAAAATATTGAAAGCATAACTGCAAGATATTGCTGTGATTAAAGTAATATCTTGCTAATTTGAAATATATCCTTAATTTCTTTTATAACCAAATAAATTAAAAACATACCTGCTTAGTCGTCCGCCGAAACGGTAAGGCGCCCAGTATAACAGTCTCGTCTATTCTATCGTACCAGTTCCGAGTCGTGATCTTTTCCATAACGACGTTGTAAAATAAAGTTGGATAAAACGTTGCCCTCGCAAACATTTTCGCTAGAAATTAATTCCGAGAAAAGCGTTAGCTCGACTGACGATTCAAATGTCTTCAAGCGTTTGAAAAATGTAAAGAAACTCTTGCATCTCGCAACCAGTTTTAAGATCTCCGATCAGCATAACGGTAAAAAATCTTATCTAAATTTATATTTCCCGATCAAGTCATACTGATATAGTGCAGTATCTATACAGTTCGCGTGTAGATTTCGAAGATAGAACGGAAGACACTGAAGAAGAGTCTTCCATGAAGTGAATTAATACGTGGCTCCGTGACCTACTCCCGCGGAATGTAAAGTGAAAGAACGTAATAGCAAGAAGACTGGTGGGGAAAGTGACTGATGCAATATGCTTTTGGCTAGCAGTTGTTTAAATTTTCGTACATTTCTAAAGACTTTATTCTGTGACGAAAAGAAATCAATATATATTTTATCTGATACTACGTTTACGCGAGTGTTACTTCTGTAGTAACTTACTCAAATTATCGTAAGTTACGATAATTTGAATAAGTTACTACAGAAGTAACGCCTCGCGTAAACGTAGTAATATACTACAAAGCATTCAGAGTAAAATCCAACATCTTGATAATAATCGAAAGTTATTCGATTTTACACAAGGACGAGATGTAGTGAAAAGGTAACTCTCTCAAGCTGTTTTTCCAATACTTAGCGCGGTATTCATATCTGTTCTTATATTTAAGACCGTCTTAAGTACAGTCTTAAGATGTGATGGACCAATCACAGAGCCGTATTAACATCTTAAGATATTACTTAAGACGATCTTGAAATAAGATCGGACTACGAATACCGTCCTTTTAGGGATCATTCAGATATCAGATGTCATATAAAATTATGAAGATTTGTATTTTTTCTCGATTAAGAACTACTTCTATAAATAAATATATACAAATGTATTTACATATAATTATCATTAGGCTAAGCTAACTTCGCGGTCTTGTGATGTCTCTAGTAAATCTATATCTAAACAATAGGATCCTAAGTGTCCCTTTCTAAATAAACTAACAAAGTAGTCTGCCGCGGATTTTAAATCCGGCTTGACTTCTAATCGACCGTCAGAACTTTTTATTCTCACGGTTTTTTTCAACTTTGCGGCGATAAACGTAAGCACATGCAACACATCATCATTTGGTTCTGGCAAACCTAACTTCTTTACATATTCAAATCGACCGTTTTTATTCAGCCAAAAAAGTAGATAATTCGCAAGCTGGTGCGATCCCACTACATGATCTTGTAGACATCCCACCAAGGCCAGCTTGAAGCCAGCGTGAACGTCTTTGATGGTAGGAGCTAGAATACCCGGGGTGTCAATCAAATACACTACTGGATCCTCCGATATTTTTATATGGGTCAATACAGATCGCGTGATACCAGCCTCCGCGCCAACGTGAGTAGCTTTGCCCAGGTGAAGGTGATTGCTTCTCAAACGATTAATCAGAGAAGACTTTCCAACATTGGGCACCCCGATGACCATCATGGAATATGACTCTTCCTCTATTCTATTGTAACGCTGCGAATTTGCTATCAACTTCTTGGCTAGAGGCAAGATCTGCTTCATGCCCTTGCACTGTTCATCTTTGAGGTTTGTAAAGATTATGTTGGACAGCCCTTCTCTGTTCAACGTGGAGACTATGGTTTTTGTGTGCCTCCTGTCGGTTAGATCTTTTTTGCTCAGTACGAATATGTGCGGCTTCAGGCCGGTCAGAGTCCTGCTAAAGTCCGCATAATGTCCGGAAATCGGTACCCGCGCGTCGTGAACCTCTATGATGCAATCGACGTTTTTCAATCGCTGTTGCATCTGTTTCAGACCCTTTGTCATATGCCCGGGAAACCATCGCAACACGTTCGGCGACACGAACTTTTCTCGCAGATTGGCGACTACTTTACCTCCTGTGTTCGTCATCGTGCTGCGTCTTCCGAGTACGTTCGCTATGTCCTCAAGCGATTGCTCCTTCTCATAAATTCTAAAACATCAATACACGTGACCGGTTAAAATTGAATACTTATGAATGTTCGTTATGAGCAATGGAACGACGTAGGTTTCGTTCAAATACCTAGAAAGTTTCTTCGGAACTTATCTTAAAAGATATGTATCATAAATCGAACATTGATATAGGTATAATAAATTGTGTGATAATAATGGGCGGAATACACGAGAAAAAAAATTTTTTTTTGTAGTTTATTTCCTCCTCTCGAGGAAAAGCGCTTCAACTCCGTTTTGGGTTATATGTTATATGACGCCACGAAAAAATTTTTTTTTTTTTAATAATTTGTGTCTCACTTGGGACACGCGTTTTCGACCCGCCACGAGAAAAATGTCAGCATACAGGTTAGGGTAAGGTTATCGCAGAGATTTTTTTATTGGTGCTCGGCCAAATCAAAATAGAGGTTTGTTCGTTTCCGAAGAACTTTCTGAACTAGTGCACACTAGTGCAAGGAGTGTACACTAAAGCGTTCTTTTTTCCGAAATGACGTCAGAAGGCGCTGTTCGTTTTCGAAGTGTAACAGGACGTAGGGTGCGGTCGAGTTGCCGCTACAAATGCTTTGAAGCATTTTTTGATTGGTCAATTAATAGAATTCTTTATTCTGATTGGTCAATTAAACGCTTTGAAGCATTTGTAGCGGCAACTCGACCGCACCCGTAGTGCAATAGTTCACCCATGAGTTCAACGTGACATTTTAACCTCAAGGAAAGGAAAGGAAAGAAAAGGAAAGTGCTAAATAACCAAAAGCAAAGGAAAAAAAGAAAAGACTGTGCTATATAACTAAGGCTGCGGTCCACTTGACGCTACAAATGCTTTGAAGCATTCGAATGACCTATCAGAAGAAAGAATTTTACAAATTGACCAATCAAAGAATGCTTCAAAGCATTTGTAGCATCAAGTGGACCGTAGCCTAAAAGGCGGGTTGAAGGCACCAATAAAATGGAAAACGCACTAGCGTTTATTAAAGGTTTGTTCGCGTCACCTGCTCCAACTTGCTCCTATTCACTCCAATGCACTCCAATACGTTGATTCCGGTCATTCCGGTGACGCCAACCAATTAGAGTGCATTGGAGTGAGTAGGAGCATGTTGGGGCATGGCGACGCGAACAAACCTGTTGATTCCGGTCATTCCGATAACGCCAACCAATTAGAGTGCATTGGAGTGAGTAGGAGCATGTTGGGGCATGGCGACGCGAACAAACCTTAAGAAAGATAAAGATGGCAACATAATAATCAGCAATAACAGAAATGTCACTTGCATTTCTGAGGGCCAATTTCACCAACCACGGTTAACTTAACCGGTCGGTTATTCCATTGGAATTGACCAATTGCATTTGTTAATTTTGCTTAACGACAAATGCGATTGGTCAATTCCAATGGAATAACCGGCCGTTTAAGTTAACCGTGGTTGGTGAAATTGGCCCTGAAGGTATTAAAATTCTGTATCTAAATATTAAGAAGTCCTTAAACAATGAAAAAGATTAAGATATATAATATATTTACAGGTGGCAAAGAATTTGAAATTTGTTATGATGAAATAGATTTTAATTGCAATAATATACGGTGTTCTGTAGATGGAAATATGATTTTAATACTATTACATAATGACACAATAAATGAAGAAGTAAATAAAGAAAATGACACTGTAGTGAATGAAATAGTATTTGCTTGGAATAACTCAAGCACGAAATTATTTTTAAGTTTATACAAAGATCAAAGTGAACTCTTGAAAAATAGAAAAATTAAAACTAAAAAGATATTGTGGAGCAGAATAGCCTCAGAAATGCAAAAGAACGGATATAATGTAACTGTATTACAAGTGGAAAACAAATTTAAATCACTTGAAAGGTCCTATAAGAACATGATATCAAATAATAAAAAAACAGGTAGAGGTTGTATGACATGTTCGTTTGAAACGTAAGTGTACATAATATATATGTTTATTGATTCTGAAATGTGTAAAAGCTAATGTATGGAGTAAACTTGTTTGTAATTATTATAGAGAATTGTCAGAATTGTTAGGATCGAAACACAATATTGAGCCATTGGCTGTATGTGGTAGCAAAGGCTTAATTGTGAGGGAAGACATAAGAACAAATACACCTTTGTAAGTACATAACATAGATATTTATTAGTTTATTTATTTAGTCTTATAAATTTAAATATAATATAAATTAATAGTTTATTATATTAATGGTATATTGTATAGTAAATAATATTTTTAATTAGTGTTTATAATAATATAATAAGTAGAAATTTTTATTTATACAAGATTGTTGTTTTATCCATTTATTATTTCCTACAAACCTATGGATGATATAAATATGTCCAATGTAAATCCAAAAGAAGTAGAAAATATATCAATAGAGAATAATTCAACGGAAGT
>NJRP01000026.1:11042-31975 GCA_003063835.1 Aphaenogaster floridana
GCCATATTAACTGAACGATGACGAATTTGTAGTGAGCTCAGATTCCGATTCAGCGACCCAAAAACTTTAGGATACCAAGTTTTATCCAGATCCATCGAAATTTATCGGAGTTATTCAATGTGCGCATATATGCGTCATTACCAGTTTTGGCACGAAAATTTTAGGTGCATATATGCGTCATTACCAGTGAAATGGTTAAAATACAAATTAAGTCACACATAAGATACACATTAAGAACAAAAATACAATTTTATATTTGAGAACAGAAACCGTTTTTTTTTTAATACTACGAATAATTTTGTTTTAACAACTTTAATATTAATATTAACCAATTTCATCTTACGTTGTCATACACAACTGAATTTTTGAGACAATTAAAAAGATTAAACTGTGATACCTCAGTTCTTAGCATGGTACATCATCTATTGAATCATTTTCGGATATTTGATCTTCAACACGAATAAATACGTCATCATTTACATTCATGTCCCCATTAGAATACAATCCATATACAATTCCCGTAAACTGCGGCATATTCTTTTGTAATGATTTAGGTGCTAACCTATATTTAAATTGAAGAAATTAAAATGCATATTTAAATAATATATACATATATATATATATATATATATATATATATATATGCAATAAAGTCGCAACAATACAAATGAGAAGAAATAAAATGAATAAATTTATCATCCTATATTTGCATTTCAAAATGTATCTTCAAATGTATTTGTATTACTATTGTAGACAATTTTAATAATATTGTAGATAATAAGAATGCACTGGAAACAAAAAATTATTTGAACTTAGTAATCAGGAAGCCTTTAGATCAATGCAAATATATGTGTGTGAGTATGTATGTGTGTGTGTGTATATATATATATATATATATATACATATATATATATATATACAGGGTGTCCCATGTTAAAGGAGTCAGTGCTGAACCAATAATTTTTTTGAAAAATATTTCAAGTAAAATGAAATTATATGATTTTCTATATATAATGTAATTCCTCCAGTTATTTGGCATATAAAAGTATTAAGGTAGAGTTGTCAAAAAATCAATAGTGTTTGCGAGATATTTTATATTTTATTCTGGTATATTTTAACATGAAATATAAAATATCTCGCAAACTATTGATTTTTTGACAACTCTACCTTAATACTTTTATATGTCAAATAACTGGCGGAATTACATTATATATAGAAAATCATATGATTCCATTTAAAAAAACAAAGGTCACCTTAAAATCTCAAAAACACCTCCACCGAGAAAAAACCTGTGTCCATCATAAGATGTCCCCCTCGAAACAGAGTAAGTTTTACTTGAAACTTTTTTCAATAAAATCATTGGTTCTAGAGATATAGCACTGGCTCCTTTAAAATGCGGACACCCTGTATATACAATATAACATAATGGATCAATTTTATTATAATTGTTATTTGCGTCTGTGACTTCGTTGCTGGATTCGCGCGTGTATCAAGGGAAGAGATCGTTCATCGTACGGATTCTTTTTTTGGATGCAGAACACCGAGGATTGGATGATGAGTGATCCGAAGAGTGGTGAAGATTTGGCGACTGCTATCCTTCGTAAGAAGGATAGGCCAAACAGACTGTTGGTCGATGAAGCAATCGCCGATGACAATTCCGTGACTGCGCTTTCTCAAACGAAGATGGACGAGTTACAACTGTTTCGCGGAGATACAATACTGCTGAAGGGCAAACGGCGCAAGGAAACGGTGTGCATTGTTCTTTCAGACGACACTTGCCCGGATGAGAAAATCCGTATGAACAGAGTTGTCAGAAACAACTTGCGCGTACGTCTGAGTGACGTTGTTTCTGTACAAGCGTGTCCAGAGTTCAAGTATGGAAAGCGTATTCATGTGCTGCCAATGGACGATACTGTCGATGGTCTTACTGGGAATCTATTTGAAGTCTATTCAAAACCGTACTTCCTGGAAGCATACCGTCCTATTCACAAAGATGATAATTTTATTGTACGAGGAGGTATGCGAGCTGTGGAATTCAAAGTTGTAGAAACTGATCCGGTACTATTTTGCATTGTGGCGCCTGATATAGTGATACATTGTGAAGGTGATCCGATAAAACGAAAGGAGGATGAAGAAACATTGAATGCTGTTGGTTACGATGATATCGGTGCACGGAAAAAACGATAAGGTTGCCACAACCACAATAATAGTAATATTGGGTACAGCCACGTCCTGTAGTTGTCACATTCACATTGTTTTGTGTAGTGCATCTATATATGTTTGTCTCAACATTCACTATGTTTGCTGTACCAAATGCATATAGTTGCCTTCACATCAATGTGACTGTGACAACCACAGGACGTGGCTGTGACAACCACAGAACGTGGCTGTACCAAATGTTACTATTTTGTGGTTGTGGCAACTTTATCGTTTTTTCCGTGTGGCGTTCGTAAGCAATTGGCACAAATCAAGGAAATGGTAGAATTACCTCTGCGACATCCGTCTTTGTTCAAAGCTATTGGCATTAAGCCTCCACGTGGTATATTGTTATATGGACCACTGGAAACAGGAAAGACTCTCATTGCACGCGCTATGGCAAACAAGACCGGAGCATTCTTCTTTCTCATAAACGGTCCCGAAATTATGAGCAAACTGGCTGGTGAATCCGAAAGCAACTTGCGGAAAGCGTTTGAAGAAGCCGAGAAAAATTTTACGGCCATCATATTTATTGACGAACTTGATGCGATCGCGCCGAAACGTGAAAAGACGCACGGCGAAGTTGAAAGGCGTATTGTGTCACAACTGTTGACACTAATGGACGGCATGAAGCAAAGCTCCCATGTGATTGTAATGGCAGCTACCAATCGACCGAACAGCATCGATGGGGCACTGCGTCGATTTGGACGTTTCGATAGAGAGATTGACATCGGTATACCGGATGCCACTGGCCGATTGGAAATCTTGAGAATCCATACAAAGAATGAAACTTGCTGACCACGTTGATTTAAAAGAGATTGCAGCGGAAACTCATGGACACGGCGCCGATTTAGCGTCTTTATGTTCAGAAGCGGCTCTTCAGCAAATTCGTGAAAAAATGGACCTCATAGACTTGGAGGACGATCAGATGCGGAGGTCTTGTCTTCGCTTGCAGTAACAATGGAGAACTTTAAATATGCAATGACGAAGAGCAGCCCGAGTGCTCTACGCGAGACGATCGTTGAGGTACCGACGGTCACCTGGGATGATATTGGAGGTTTACAGAGCGTCAAAATGGAGTTGCAAGAATTGGTGCAGTATCCAGTGGAGCACCCTGATAAATTCTTGAAATTCGGCATGCAACCGTTAAGAGGCGTATTACGGCCCACCCGGTTGTGGTAAAACACTATTGGCCAAAGCAATCGCCAACGAGTGTCAAGCAAATTTCATTTCTGTAAAGGGTCCTGACTTATTAACTATGGTTTGGAGAATCAGAAGCCAATGTTAGAGATGTCTTCGACAAGGCAAGATCAGCAGCACCTTGTGTATTGTTCTTCGATGAACTTGATTCTATCGCGAAGTCTCGAGGAGGCACTGTCGGCGATGCTGGCGGTGTGGCGGATCGTGTAATAAAACAGATATTAACGAAAATGGACAGTATGGATGCGAAGAAGAACGTATTTATCATAGAAGCGACAAATCGACCCGATATTATTGATCCGGTAATTCTACGTCCCGGTAGATTAGATCAGTTCAATAAAATCATTGGTTCTAGAGATATAGCACTGGCTCCTTTAAAATGGGACACCCTGTATATACAATATAACATAATGGATCAATTTTATTATAATTGTTACAAAAACTCCAAATTTATTTAGAACATTTTGGATCTGTAAAGAAAATAAATCACAAGAAAATAACTAATGATATACAATATGTGCATATGGTTACCTTAAGGCAGGCATGATCTTCCTCATGATTATATTACCAATCCTGATCCATTCCCAATTTTGTTCTGCAAAAGCCGGAAACGAAGGAGCCGAAATGATAATATTTGTTCGAACTGTCTTATATGTTAAAAAATCACGCAATAATATACAATCTGACTCTCTTGTCAGCACTACGCAGCATGTCAAAGTCATGAGTAGCTCCTAATAAGAAGAAATGTTGAATTAGTTGGCTTGAAATCTTTCATTTTGATATCAATGATGTCATGAACAGTAAATCCAAGTAATATTTAATGCAGTTTGTATTACACATAGGCTGCGTTCAGCAGAAAAAGCAGCTTTGCAACTGTTGTAAAATTCTTTAATATGATTGGTTTATACACTTAGATCCCTCCCCCTCCAGGGAGGAACCAAGAGCAAGAACCAATCATATTAAAGAATCTTACAACAGTTGCAAAGCTGCTTTTTCTGCTGAACGCAGCCATAGTATCAGGGTTGGGAAAGTTGCTTTTGAAAAGTAACTCATTAATCGCTACTCATTGAAAAAATTCTTTACTCTATGAAAAACGTAACTCATTATTGTTACGCAAAAAGTAATGAATCATTACAATTTTTGTTACTTTTTCAAATTTTTATGACTATTCTTTTAGAGCATTTTAGTTTTTGGCACTCGATTACCTACATCGCTAGTTCAACACAAGACCTATGCGTAGTTGTAGTTAATTGCAACATAGTCTAACATAACACTCCCTTTTTTTCAAACTCGTTTGTTCCTATCCCATACATATGTATAGTACGTGTGCAACAATAACGATTACATTCGTTACTATTTCCCCAAAAATGAACCTGCATTATAGTTACCATTATTAATGAAAAAATATAACGCAACTATCAATTTGTTATTAAAAATAACGGTAAAGGCGTTACAAGTAACGCGATACTTCCCAACCCTGCTTAATATATGATATAACATTAACTTTTATATAAATATCGAAATTATTCTTCCAGTAATCATTTATACCACATAAATTTTTACACGTTGTATAACTATATTACATAGTATTTTACTGTATATAGCAAATATTGCATACTTATTTGCATTATAATTACAAAGATAAGTAAGTGTTGCTTAAATAGTTGGATTTTATATAAGTAGTTGAGAAAAAAAATTTTAAGTATGTTAACTACCAAAATTTCCGTTTCAGTTCTGTTTATATCAACATCTTTTATGACTTTTGATTCCTGGATAATGTGATGTTCTCTTCGTACTAAACGATAATTGGTGTTATTGAGATATCTGCGCAATTTTATTTATATTAATATTTTTTAGAAATAATATAAAGGTGTAATATTAAAAATTATTGGATACACACTTCTTTATCCAGTTGGCAGCTTCTTCGCCGCAATCAATATACCTTATTACAATCCAATTTATTGTTATTTCTTTTATAATTTTGTTAGTTTCCCCGGTTTCTTTATCTATATCAATGATTAATTCGGGCGTGTTTGGATCGCAGAATTGTATTCTAGATTTATCCAACACGTCCACATATAGCAACAGCGCGGCTTGATCGGCTAGGAATTCTTTGGTTTCCTCATCGTATACTTGGAACATTCTAACAACGTTAATAAAAATTTAATATTATTTTCGGCGGATATATATATTGTGTGTAGTCTTTTTTATTAAAAAAAATTAATATAATTATTTGGATATGAATAAATCTTTTATTAAACTTTTAAGTTACTATATTTAAGTTACTATATTTAAGTTACTATATTTAAGTTACTATATTTAAGTTACTATATTTCTTCTTGTATATGTTTAGTCGACTTATCAAAATTTATGATAAGAATAAACGCTGAAAGTAGTTAATGGGTAGCTTAAATTAATTAAATATTAAGTTATAATAGAATATATATTCAATATTTTGTACCGACTTATCAGATATGCAAAAAGCATATTGAGTAATCTTTTATATTTTGTGCATTATTTCCATTAATCTGTTGAGAAATAAACTTTAGACGCCATACTAACCTATCCCAAAGAGTCATTCCATCGTTTTCCATAGCTATTCCGTATTTCGTAAATTTTATTGTTGGACCGGTAATCCTGCAACCCGTCAATGGGTATATGTACAGCTTTTTGACATTACCGATTTTGACCCAATTTGGATTAGGTAATTCGGGACAATTAATAATCTGTTCCTGTGACTTGTTCTTCTGTGAATTATTATCTTGTGAATCGTTTACATCCATTTTTAGTACCTTAAGATATATAAAATGCATGAACTTTTTCGATCGGATAAGAAATATTATAGCTGCGCAGCTAGCGATTATCGAAGACAAACTCTAGAATGAAAATTATGAAATTATTATTGAAAAGTTTATCTATAAAATCTTATTTTTATATTGTTCATACTTTTAATAGATTCATTGTAAACTATTTAATGTTATTTTGACTCTTGCAGTTATTTGATTTATGTACTAAACTATAAAGAAAGTTTAATCTGTAGTACACATCATCTGGGAAAAGGTTTGATCTGAAAATTTTGAATTAATTTTAAATTAGATTTAATTGTAGTTGCAACTGTTATAGATAATTTTGTTAAATATTTGTATGAGTATCTGTAATACACAGAGCTATTTTAAGAGAGAGGTATTAATCTGAAACCACACTCACACAACACGCAGAATTCTATGTAAAAATACACATAAATAATTATATAAAGGAAGCAATGTCTCGATTAAGAAGCAAATACACAACTAATTGAATAGATACAAGTTAGAATGATTTATTTGTCGATTTATGCAACTGTTATCATTTATGAAAATGAAAAACGATATATATTCACGCATGTATGTGTGAGTGTTTGTGTGTGCGTTTATCAAACACTGTTTTCCGTTCTCTAACTATAATATGAATAATAAACGTAATAAATGCAATAAATTGAGTTTATACATACCGAGCTGATTATTGGCCAATTATCTTGTTAATAGCATCCAAAATTTTAAGGATAGAAATGTTCGATTTTTGTCAGTTCGTGATTGGTTTTATCTATCTTGCTTTTCCACTTTTTATTTTATTATCTGTAGTGATAAATTCACACACGATATGAAAGATCATAAATTATGTGAAATATATCTTCTGAAGTTAACAAACTTTAAAACTAATTTTGTTCAGTGACGAGATCCTGTGCTCTCGGATAAAAGACCTGCGCCAAACTAAAGCCGAGAATCGCCTGTCCTACATTCGTACTATTATCCTACCTTTTTTCCAATATTTGTGTTTTTCTATAGCTACATAACGCGCACTATATCATGAGCTATTCAAGGTTAAACACTTCTGCAGGTTTATAGATACAAACTATGCAAATTATAAATATTACCCAGTGAGAAATGATTTATCGATCGACATCGAATCGACGTCGAAATCATCGAAATTACATCAAATTTGATGTAATTTCAATGATTTCGATGTCGATTCAATGTCGATTCGATGAATTTCAATTAGTCATTTCTCACTGGGTATCGATATTTCGTCAAATGTTGGTAACAATACACGTGGATATCAGAAAACTGCCATTTACGTAGTAAGGTCCAGAAGGCTGAACAGTACCCAACTGTCCACTCTATGTCCCGCTTATGCCATAGTTCAAATTTGGTACCTGCATCCCCACTAGTGTGTATGCTAGAGCCGAGAGAAGACAGCTTTGTTCCATTGTATTCTAAAATGCACGTTAATGCGCCGATGCATATTTCTGTTGCTACAAAGGCTGCTATTCAACCAGTTGTGTAACAGTTCTGGCTGGGACCCTCCCGCAAAAATTTTTTCGGGCCTCCCTATATATATACAGGGTGTCCCATTTTAAAAGTTCCACGCGATTATCTCTTGAAATATTCGTTATTCGAAAAAATGTTTCAAGTAAAATTTACTCTGTTTCGAGGGGGACATCTTATGATGGACACACGTTTTTCATAGGTGGAGGTGTTTCTGAGATTTCAAAGTGACCTTTGGAAAAACGTGTGTCCATCATAAGATGTCCCCCTCGAAACAGAGTAAATTTTACTTGAAACATTTTTTCGAATAACGAATATTTCAAGAGATAATCGCGTGGAACTTTTAAAATGGGACACCCTGTATATATACATTATATATATATATATATATATATATATATGTCACTTTCACACTTTAAATCGACGAGATCTTAAGGCATTTTGAGATGCAAATATTTTTATTATCTCACTTAAATCGATTGATTTTGCAATCTCACACTCCACACTTAAAATACTGAGTCCTATATAGTCTTTCTTGTGACATTGAACTGCGTAAATAATTTTTTATTAATTTCAGTTTTGAAAAGGTACGCTCAGCTGTAGGTGATTGTTTTACCTCTTTCTTTCTCCGGCAAGCGGGCCCCCCTAAGTTGCGGGCCCCCCCCGCATTGCGGGCCCTGCAGGCCCGGCTGTTATGCCACTGTATTCAACTGGCGGTTTACAAAAACCAAGTCTCACCCGTCCATATATTTCAAATATTGGTAACAGTATACGTGGGTATTATCAGAAAACTGCCATTTACGTAGTAAGGTCCAGAAGCTTCCGGCCTGAAGACAAGTTAGTAAAAAATAAAAAACTAAATAGCGCGCGTCTGTGATGTCTAGTTCTTTTAAAAATTGTGAATTAAAGAATGATTATATTGAAAAATAAAAATAATTATTTTATTTTATATATCCATATTTTTTATATCCTTGGGCCAAAAACTTGTGGACCTTACTGCGCATTTGATATAACATTTAACAATTAACAGCTTTTTAATACTGTGTTTATACATTTTCTAAATAGCATAATACAATTGTTCTAATAAGAATTATTCGTATAAAACTTGTCACAAAAAAAAATAAAATTTATCTATCATTTCAGTACAATGCCAATGTTTATAAAATTTAATATAATACGAAGTAATCTAATAATGACCATAATGATGTATAAAATTCATCAGAAAATTATTATTTCAAAATATGATTCAATGTATATGACATAATTAATTATATTAAGTATATAATAATTATTTGTAAATAATATCGCCGATGTGTGATCGATATTGTCATTAATGATTGACTAATTTTCTTTTTATACATTCGTCGAAAGAATAAATTATTAGCTATCTTTGTTGTTGGCAGTACGTTGACATTGTGGATCGTTATAGGCGGAAAATAGCTGGCCTAAAGTAGGAAGATAATAGTCTGGACAGGTATCATCTTCTTTTTGTGCTTGTTCCAGCGTATCGCATCCCGAGCCGACAAAAAGCTTTATGAATCCGCACATCGAGGCAAACTTCATATCCTGATTAATCCTACGTTGATATTTTTGAATCGATAAAATATTCTTTTGCAATAAATATTCGGGTAAGATAATTTTATAAGTCCAACATAAGTACTTTAGCACATTAATTCTGAATAATTATAAAAATATATTTAAAGTAAACAGACACATATTTTGCCGTAATTTTTACTTACGTGTCACCGATGAACAAACATCTTCGTACATCCGTCACATTGCATTTATCTAAAATATAATCCTTTAAATTTTGACTAGGTTTGCCACATGAAATTGGCTTTCTTCCACTCTGCGTGCTGATAACGTTTATCAATGGTCCAGGACCTGATGATCAGAAAACATGATAGTCTTCTAAACTCTTTTATCAATTTAAAAAATATTTCGTCTAATTCTTTTCTGTGCCAAATGCACGTATAACATTTCATATATTAAAAATTCATGTATAATGTAATATATAATTACTTTTCTGTTCATATACATATATGTGGAGTATTGGTTTTTCAATAGGAAGAATATCCGTATATGATAACAATGACTATCATGAATTTATAATTATACATTGGTAATAATGTAAATATTTGTATATTAAAAGGAAATTTTTATTGCTTAAGCGGGTTAATACTTACCTATGATTTTAATTTGAGGTAATGCGTGTATTTGTATCCATTCGTCTGTTGCTCCTGTTATGTACAATACATCCTTACGTTTGAGGCACGATATAGCCAAAGCTAGCTTTGACCAATTGCAATTGACATCAAAATCAACAATTATAGCTTTAACGGATGGTCGATCCAAGACCTCCTTTACGGTTGCAGCAGCATCTGTTAGAAAAACTTTTGGCTGCACAATAAAAAGTTAATTTGCTATTGCTGTATGCTTCACGCAAAGTTTATTAGAATTGGCAAAATTGATGCCAGGCATATTAACTTCTACACTGTATTAGCGTTACTTGTTTGAAACTTATTCTATTGAAAGATCTCATAGAAAAGACAGGAAATTATTTATTTATTCACTCACTTCTTCCGTTAATCGTATTCCTGCCTCTTTCAAAAGTTTCCAAGATATATCCGAAACAATGGCGAGAACTTCGCCGTGAAAATCAATCTTTTTCAGATACCAAGTAATTAATTTTGTAGTGTTGATTAAGTGATCCTATATAATGCAATTGATTATTAATTGTTTTGATGATACTGGTTTCGATATTTTATAGATTGTTTTGATATATTACATTTTACGCGCGCCTTGATATCTATGACTAATTTTATATGAAGAGTCATTATATGTTGCTAAAATATAATTATCGGCGGCTATTTTTTTAGTATTTATCTATTTATTATCCATTGAAAAGTATTCAGTATAAATTCTTACGCTTTGTGTTGCGTAAGAATAATTTCATTGTCAGTATGAACAAATTAAATCATGACTATACATCTATTTTGAGGCATTGCACTCCACTTTTTTGTAAAAAAAAAAACTCGGTAAGGTGATATAACAAACAATCTAAAACTATAATTTTATTTTCTTATAAAGTAACTTATAGCCTCTTAATTTTCTCTTAATTATTTATGTTGATTCTAATATGAAGTGATAACGATATATCAATTGATTATTTACCTAAATATTTACCCAATACCAAAATACTTACCGGACTTAAATTCAAACGGGTATGTTGAGCGCTTTTATAATAACTTTCTAGTACCTGCGTGCTATTATTCGTTACCAAATACACTTGTTTTCCCAGGTTTTGCAATGTCGATAAAGATTCGGAAGCACCTTCAATTGGTTTGTTGAGTTGCCATAAGACTCCTGCAAAACGCATATCGATAACAACATTATGCAAAATTTTAATTCTTTACATTAATCCAGAAAAATGTGATCATAGATATACGTATATAAAACAATAATAAAAACTAATTACTGAAATTTATTTTGTAAAATTATTGTATATATAATACTTTTACAAATATTTAGTAATTTTATATATAATAAAGTTTTATAAAATATCTGATATTTTATATAAATGTATTATCAATTTTGTTAAAATCTCTGCACACACAGTATATCGGTAGCCATGTTCCATTAAAATTCTTCTAATTTTAAATAATGTTTTTTTAATCAATGGCTTATAAATTAATATAAATGTATTTTACAACGTTTCTACACATTGGCATATATGAAACACACATAGTGCATAAAGATTATGGAAAATAGAATTTTATTGCTCACCGTCAATATCGGACATCACTATGTCGAAAGACATTAAAAATTCCTGCAATTGTTCAGTTGAGAACTTGGTAATGTCTTTGGTTTTGGACATGATAAGCCGTTATGTAAACACGTTCAATCTTGAAGCACGATATATTCTTTAAGATTCTTTCTTTCTTAAGTGGCAGATCCTATTCCGTCAGCGATGCGAAGCTTCCTGGAGCGGTCGAACTTTCCGAGGCTAGTTTTAAGACTGCTGCGTTAGTCTGTCGCACTATCTTACTATCGAACCACTTGCAAATGGCAAGAATAAGAGTTATTGAGTATTCAGTTTTCGATAACATTGTTACGGACCAAGTCTACGAATACTTATACACAATGAAGTGTTGTGTTATGTATGTCTACGACCTGACGACGTAGCGTATATTCTGGACGTAGCAACGATCATCTCATGAGCTAAGTCGAGCTTATTTGCGCATGCTCCAAGTGGACGTTGTGGAAGATGTGCATTGCTGTAGTAAACGAAGACACATACAAAGATTATAGTAATATGAGAGAAATATAAGATCTTCATTATTATCATTATATCAATAGCGTTATCAGCAAGTATATCATTTGATGACATTTGTTGATAATCTGTTGACATAGTGATAATTAATAATTATAAATCTCTCTTTCACGAAGTTTAACCAACGTCAAATTTTTTAATTAATTTTTATAGCTGATCATAAAATTTGTTTACTGATAAGATTGAAACAGGAATTTGGAGTGCAAATGTGTTTCAAAGGTGTTCAAGGATATTCTCGAGAACATAACACATTTTTAGGTATATTAATCGCAGTTATATAAATATATAACATTCAAAGGATCTTAATCATACGTTGGTGAAATTTCGTAAATATTTTTGCTTTCAAATTTTATGGATTTGAAAATGAACGTGACGGAATGAAAAATTTTGAAGATTTGGAAATAAAACGTGACAGAATGGAAATATTTGACAATTTAAATTTGTAAAAATCAAGATTTAGAATTATAAAAAAATTACAGGTTTATACACGTGTTATACATGTAATTTTTTAAATGCAAATTCACCAAAACAAACAATTGTTAACGTTTAGATTAAGATTTTGATAGCATTTATTACTAATGTTGCAATCTATGTTGCTTATGGAATTATTGACATCACTAACATAGGATTTGAAGAATTGTTTCGATGAATTTAAAGATCTCCGCACAAAAAACCGATGTCGTAATAACATCCGGCATGTTGCAGCGAAGTATTTTAAACATACGTAAACAAGGGCGTGATCTATGTAAATCAGTAGAAAGCGTCAAAGCTATGTAAATCAGCAAAGCTAGAAAAAGATAATATGAAGACGAAATTTGTTATATATTGTAGTTCATTAAATTTATATATATATATATATATGTATATATATATATATATACATATATATATATATATATATATAATATATATACATTTTTCCTTCCAAAACAGATTTATTGTCATATATCCATTACATTTTAAGACTTTTATTTTTATTGCAGTCGCATTGTGTTATGCTGTCAGAAACAATAAATTACGTAAATTTTTTTGCATTTTTTATCAAAATAAATTATTTTTTGTCACAAGTTACGTTTGGTACATTCTTTATTATGCATTAATAAATGTACGTGTAATTTCAATGCGTAAATATCTTGCGTTTCTAATAAAAATAAATTTCAATATTTTATGTAAGACTATATCCCGGTAAAAAATTTTTCATATACAGGGTGTGACTTTTTAATTTTAACAGGCAAATATTTCAAAATATGCAATTTTACAAGAAAACTTTTCAAATAAAAGTTGTATGGTCTAGAGGGGGACGTACAATGGTGACCTTGGTTTGACCTTGAAACGTCTATTTAAGGTCAGATGAAGGTCAACTTTGTTTTTTCAAATAGAAATCCATATTTTTCATTACATTTTCAGATTGAGCAAATTCAAATAAACATCTTTGGTATCTTGATAATTTTTCATAAAATCAATAGTTTTTGAGATATTTGGATTCAAAAAATAAAAAATTGTATAATCGATTCTTAATTGCGTACGTAACCGCTCTCCAGGATAAACGACGTGGACGTGGCGGTAATTTGATCCTTTTTGGGGTGCTTGATTTCCATGAGTCCCGTTGCCTCTCATGATTTACATGAATTTATAACATTTGTTCGAATGTATCACCATTCATTTCAATACATATTTGGAACCTATGACGTAACGCAATAAGGGTCCTTCGAAAAACTTCTTCTGGAATAGTTGCCAGAGCTCTGGTGATGCGATTTGATCTGGATAGCGCCAAGAGCGGTTTACGTACGCAATTAAGAATCGATTGTATAATTTTTTATTTTTTGAATCGAAATATTTCGAAAACTATTGATTTTATGTGAAAAATTATCAAGATACCAAAGATGTTTATTTGAATTCGCTCAATATGAAAGTGTAATGAAGAATATGGATTTCTATTTCACAATAAACACATATAAACATATATAATTATGTATGAAGTATGTCCATACATAAAATTGCACATATATAATCATATATAACTTTTCTATTTATATATGATTATATATGGGCAATTTTATTTATGGACATATTTCATACATATTTATATATGTTTATATATGAAAAATTTTGTGCCGGGTAACATTTATTTCATTAGAGACATTAACATTTTGTAAGACGAAATTTTATATGCAAATGCTGAAATTAATTCCACACAAGATGCTGATATTACAATTAAAAGAATTAGTTGCCAAAGAACAGATAAAGATAATTTAAAATTGAAATTTGTGCAATATCAGCACGCAATTCGTGCAAACTTACCTTTCTCCTCTTATTTCTTTGTCTCTCGATTTTTTGAGTCATCGCTGTTTAAGGATCAAATGAATCAACGTAAATGACAATCAAACGCCTTTGGGTTAATAGAATTTCAATTTATTAAGTTTCTCTTTTCCCTAGCCCTCAGTGTGTCTTGATTCTCATTTACAAAGGTATTATATAGCTGTAGTGATAGTAACGTATAATCGGAAATAATAATCATAATCATAATAATCGATAGTTAATAATAATAATGACAAGTAATAATAATAGCAATCAATAGCGATACATTAATATGGACAATCGCATCATACGTTTAATCATCGTTCTCATCGTCTCTCGACATATGGAAATCATTATCAATTTCGTCGACTCGCTCGGGCTCTCGACGAACAAAAAAAAAGGATATCTTACGTATTCACAGCGATAAGAGTGAAATGACTAAGTGACAAATTTTATTTATTTATAACCCTGACTAGACAAGAGATGAACCCCATTATACTCCTATACGGTGCGATTCGTCGCACAGCAATTCGTAGGTTATCGGGTTAACATTGTACATGTACATAGAAACATTCGTTGCGCAACAAGCGTGGAAGCGTGGAGAACGTCGCCGTGATCAACGGATATGTCTTTCGTAAAATATTCCTTATATCCGCAACAAAATATCTCATGTAAAAGGGCAAAACTTTATTGACATATTTCTAAAAGTGACAATATATTAATAGTCAATAATATTACGTCGAATTATTTAAAAGAAAAATTAAGTGATTAAGTTAGGACATTTTCTTAAGTCTTTACAAATTATTAGGATACGAAATCAATATATATCATACGCATATAAATAACATATTATATTATCAGATGCAATTATAATACGGAAATGCTATTAATTCTGATATATTGTACTTAATCGCTAAGAAACAGCATATTAATGGCGTATATATTTGCAATTGAAAATGATAATTAGTCGATAAAATAAGAATTAACTGAAAAGCGGTTTCCTGAAAACTGGAAACAATGATTTTTTTTTAGTTTAGTGCTAAATTTAAATTGGCGATCATTTATTCTATTAATCGGCGACGATTACGGCACGCTCACAAAACGCTGCAATTTCCAGTGTTTAATTAATTTATAATTTATATATCTTTCATAAATTACCTCCCCAGCGCGCGTCAAGCCCGATATAATTGTTTTATGCAATTTGCAACATGGCTATCTCAAGCTGGCCAAGGACATTTTATTTTCACGAAGAGACTCGTGTGACATAGGGAGAGATGGGAGAAGGGAGGAGGCTTGCGATCATTTAACTGATAAAGCCTTGCAATGATGATATGAGGGACAATTGTCGGCAAGGTCGATTATAAACTAGCCGACAAATTCATGTTATTCGTGAACGTAAGAATCATCTCGTTGTAATCGTAATAATCGTAAATATGAATGTCGCATTATTCTTGAATCTTGATAACAAATAACATTTTATTCTGTACAAATTATCTCTAATTAAATAATTTAATTTAAGATTAATAAGCTATAATTATTGATGACACTTTAATCTTTAATTTAACTTTACATGGTTTTAATTATAGCCAAAATTATTAACCTAACTCTTACGAAATTACTTATACTCCTAACTTTCCTTAAATAAATTTTCTATTATATTTTTGTTGAAATATAATGTTAAATTTATCGAAACGTTTTTGAATAAAGCTTTTCTCTGTTTCTCTCTCTCTCTTGCCGACATTATCGAGTTGAAATGCACCTGTGCAAGAGTGACATAGCATTTTTCTGAGTATATCTTTGCTTTGTTTTTATTTCTTTAGTTATCCACGATAATCATGACTATAGGTAATTGTCGCGATGGTCGTATAAAGATGGCAACGACATATGTTTGATATAGTACAGACTAGAACACAACAATGCGCGCGCCATTTGCTCTTGAGGGTTCGCACATGACAGATTTTTTCAATATTTAAATAAAATTATATTATTAATCTAAATATATTATATTATATATCCCCCTATAATGGAACGATCGGTCAAAAATTTGCCATTGACTTACACAAAACTTGTACTGAATATATTTTCATTGATCTTCGCATAAGTTCAGATAGTTACGATATTTCAGGTATACGCATTTTTATTTAACATTTGCATAATAACATTGTCTTTACAGAAGTACGTAAATGTGATTGTCCTGCTACGTAAAATGTTAAATGAATTATTTTCATTGCGCATTCTGGAGATTTTAATTAAAGAACATAATACCGATATATTAAGGTTTAGAATAGTTTTACAGTTATAAGTGATTAAACATCAGTACTGAATAAAGTTCGCGCGCTTAGAGCCGTAATCATCATGTCTACTCGATATATGAATCACTCTATTCATTTTCACTTGTGGAGCTAACAATGACTTCCATGGAGTAATTGATTTTGTTTTTTTAATTTATTATGTGTATAGAGTATAGAAATCATTATAATTAAAAATTAGATTTGAATGCTTAATTTGTATTTATACATTATAAGTACAAATTAAATGTTCAAATCTCATTTTAATAATTAATTCTATACTTGCGAATTCTTGACAGGGGACATGAAGTGCGCAATAACGGAATATTCGTGCAGTAAACAATATTATATTTTATTAATGCACTTCCCAATTTTCCCAGAGAAGATAGCGATCTTGTACTTTGACGTTCTAATATAACTTAACATGATAAACGGCATATTAGACTCGGCAGTGATGATAATGCCAATCACTACCAACAAGGGACACCATCTAAATTTATAGCACCAATTTTTCTATCTTTGAAATATGTCATTAAGCATTAAAATCTAAGAGACACATATATTTTTATTGGCCGCTTTCGATTTTAATTGTTTATATTTTTATGTTCGATTAAGTTTCAGTTTGAAACTTCTTCCTAAAATTTTAAAACTAAAATCTTCTTCCGATAACATCTTCAAAACCATTTATTTAATCGAAAATGTTTTAGACCAAAGTTGTTTTGTGTTTTAATCGTAAAGTTAAATGATAAAATAATAATAAAATTTTTATTTTTTTTTTACAAAAGATGTTTCCCATCTCACTTGTTTTTGCAAAATTATATAAACTTTATTAGAAGAAAATTACAGCATTTTAAATTGCAAAATTTATTTTTTTACGTGTATAATTAAGATAAAATAAATTATATATAAAATCATTTAAAAATGACACATTAATTCGACGATTGTTCTAATATGAACTTCGTCTAAGGAGCCCATTCTGTAACTCTTAACGACAGTGTCGTTATCGTTATATTGTCATTGCGCAGATATAATATACGGTAAAAAAGCTGCGCAACACCAACGCAACGATGACGACACTGTCGTTAAAAGTTACAGAATAGGCCCCTTATTAAACATGTATTTCTCAATTAACTTCACTGCAATAAATCACCTTACGATAATGCGCTTATATGGCATCGTACTAGATTTCATCATACAGTGATTACACAGAGTGCTATCTTGTTGCATTATCCCATTTTTTAAAAGATAAGTATGTAATTAATTAACTTATATGGCTAACTTTTTAAAAGTATTATAATATTCTTCTAATAAGTTTTAAATAATTTTGGAAAAAGTGGGAAGATAATAATAAAAAATATACACGAAATAATAATTTTGCCATTTCTTTTAGCTTTTCAATTGAAGTTAAACAAATTTTAATCTAAATTTTTTATAAATAAATTAAACAATTTTTTTACAAGGAGATTTTAGCTTCGAAATTTTTAAGGGTTGTTTTATCCTTTAAACTTGTAATTATAGGAATGCATAAAAAACACAGAATCTTTTAAACTTTAATGTTTAATGACATATTTCAAGGAAAAAAATTGGACAAAATTGGACAGTGCTCCTTGTAAATAATCTGTCCGTATAATAGAAGACACGATCATTCCCTACATTGTCAAGCTAATGAGAGCAACTTCCATTGGTTTTCTGGGCCTTAGACAATGTGAAGGTGATAGAAAAGTGAACGAGGAATAGTTGTTCTCGATAGTTGATCTTCTCACATTCCACAATAAGCGCTTACTGGTAGTCGTTGTAGTAGTTATTTGTGGTGCTGATTAGGCATACTATTAATCAAACGTAACAGTATCTTTTAATATTAAATAGAGCTACGAAATTCCGAACGCTTTCGATTACTGTCAATGCTTAACAGTCTTGACAATCTTGACTATCGAGGCTGTTACCGATATTTGCATATAGCTTATTTCGTAATCATAGTAATATGTAATATGTAATATTACTTGCACTGATAGTAATGTTGATCGTATGAGGCACGCGTAAAGCTTTCACTAGGCTGCACAAATGACTCAAGTTCATCACCGTAAGGTGAAAGGCGAATGGATCAATTTTCCCCTTGAAACTTCTTCTCTATTCATGTATGAAGCCGATTATTAATCCTCTTAAGAGAAAATCTGTCTTCGTTATACTTCCGTCCAACCTCTAAAGTGGACCGATTAATAAAATATTTTCATTGTTTGATTTTAATGTCATTGATTAGGCTACGGCCAAGGATTATATTATTTTATGTAGAATGTATTCGTATAGATTGAGGAATTTTTGGAACGATCTTATTAACTCTTTACATAATGCAGTGTTGAGTTCGCGAAGAGCATATTTGTCAAGTCCGTTTAAGGGGTTAAGCTCCGAAATATGCGATAATGAACGTTATGTACATAGAAATTCACTGTGATACGCGAATTTGACTCTGTTTATCGCCATCCTGATTTTAGGTACCGATTTATCTATCGATCTACCTACCTGATTTATCTGTCTAAAAATATCACCTTACTAGATGAATTTACAAATTACTAATCTGAAGAGGCCAACATACTCTCAGATGTAATTCTCATTATGTGAGGTCAACATTTGGTATATGTTTATAATCAAAATTATTATTTGTTATATAGAATTGACTCGAACGTTTGATTGATGTTTTTAATCTTTTGAACATTTAATTTCTGGTATAATAATAATTTCTTTCTTCCAAATAATCACTTCCGTGCCAGTAGACAAATCGAAATAATTATCGCCGTTTAACTGTTTATTTTGCACGTATAATTTTCACAAAATTCGTCTTTGATTCATTATTATATACAAAGAACACACATAAGATCTCGAAATTGTACAAAAGGTTTTTGTTTTCTGTCTTGGCGGCGAAATTTTCCTCGATCTTTTACTTTGTGGAAGTTATATATTTTTTGAATGCATATTTTTCTTTAACAAGAGATCGATCTTTGTGTTACTTATTTATTGACTTTATAAGGTATGCAGCACTAATCATTTAAAACATCGTCAACTATCATTCATCGATAAACATTGGCGTTTCGAAAATCATTCACCGTTTACTTATGCAATATTGATAGTATATTAAGAATCATATGTCCATTTATATTGTAGACACTTAAGGGGATCCTACAACCGTCTGTTTTACCGACATTTTGAATTAAAGTAATCTTTTAATTGGCTTTATAGAAATGCAAAATTCTTATACAGAATTACGCACGAAAATTCTACAGCGCTCGGTCGACTTGATATCAAAACCCAAACAGCACAAGGATGTCTTTTGGATGTCCTTAGGACATCCTGCTCGGATATGTAGGATATCCTGAGGACGTCCTGAGAAATAGCAAATAAGCGCCTCAGGCTATATACCTGGAAATATTCTTAGGAAATTTTATTTAGAGTCCTAAAGATATTTGTGTGCAGGATGTCCATAGGAAATCTTATAATCCTTGAATGTCTACAATACATTCTAAATTAATCCAGGACCCACACTGAACATAATTTGTATTGGATATCTAATGGATATTTTTTTGTCATTTTAATTATATAATTGTACTTTCCAAGTAACATCCCACACAGCACACTTTATCCTGAGGATATCCCAGAGTGATCCACATGTCCAATTGGATCCAATGCGATCCCATGGAGATCCTACGGTTATTGAGATATCCCTCGGATATCTAGTGGATATCGCAATATCATGTGCTGTGTGGGATCTCCTTACTCTCGTCTTGGAATCCACTTTGGGGGACTCTCCTTTAAAGAATCATATTATTAGAACATGAATGAATAATCTCATAATGCTGCGTCTTTTATTCCATCCTGTGTGGTTTTTACTTACGAGAAAATAAACTCCACCGCGTCCATCTGGCGGCGATGCCGCGTACTGCTTATAAATCCACTAGATATCCTTTTTTTTGATAGCTGTAACCTAAATTAATCCTAGAAATAGCCTATATATTGTCTCAATAACATATTCTAGCTAATTTGGGTTGCATTGTGAACGTTTCAAGGATATCTCATATAGTTACGCAGGATTTCCTTAAGAGATCCAAAAGACATCCTGAACGGTTTAAATTTATATTATATCCTAAATATTCCCACATATATCCGAGGATATTTAGGATATATTCAGGATCATCCTGAGGATATCTTGTGCTGTTTGTGAAACAAAGAAAAAATAAAAAATTTTACTTATTTTTGGTTAGGTTGACGACAATATTTGCTTGATACGAAAATTCTACAATAAATATATACAAAATGAGACCAGCG
>NJRP01000026.1:33835-75195 GCA_003063835.1 Aphaenogaster floridana
TACATGAGTCGTTACTACCCCAACATCTTCCTTCTCTTTCTACGTCTGTCAACGTGGTTTCGATCCCATGCTCCATCCATACTATATATCGATGATCACTACACACTATGACATCAATATCGCACGCAGACATATGCATAAATTTTATTAAACGTAAATCTTTTTTTAGGTATCTGAGCCCAGCTCTAAAGAATTTTACATTGATTCTTGATGTAATTCGCGTATCGTTCCCATTTTGTAAATACAGGCTGCAGAACTTTTATATGAAGCAAATGTGTCGTATGTATGACAGCTCCATTGGTAAAAAATATCTGAATTTCTTAAATTTTTTATTTCCGGCATAAAGACGGACGCTATGTTTTGCATTAGAGTATATACTTTAATTATGAAAAAGAATTTCTAAATCTGTACAACTAATACAACAAACAACGTGTAGAAAAAATATCACGTTCGGCCGGTAATACAGACGATTCCAGGATTCCCTTAAGAGGATTCTATAATGGAGACCGAACTCTGACGCAAGAGCCGACTTTACCGATTTAGAATACATACATACGATTTACGAAACATCGATACATGACTACATACTACTACATCAATATTGCACGCATACATACGCACAAATTTTTATTTTAAATAATCTTCCATATTAGGCTTTCAATCTTAGTTCTAATTGCACGATATTATTCTTACATGTTGTCTCTACCGCGCGCTGGTCTCACTTTGTATATATTTATTATAGAATTTTTGTATTAAGCAAATATTGTGTCGTCAACCTAACCAACAATAAGTAAAATTTTTTATTTTTTCTTCGTTTTTGATATCAAGTCGATAGCGCGCTGTAGATTTTTGTGCGTACTTTAACTCTGTATAAGAGTTTTGCATTTCTATAAAACCAATTAAAAGATTACTTTAATTAAAAAATATCGGTAAAACAGACGGCGCTAGGATCCCCTTAAGGGGATCCTGGAGTTGTCTGCATTACCGGCCGAACGCAATATTTTTTCTACACGTTGTTTGTTGTATTGGTTTTACAGATTTAGAAATCCTTTTTCATAATTAAAGTATATACTCCAATGCAAAACATAGCGTCCGACTTTACGCTAGAAATAAAAAAAATGTAAGAAATTCGGATATTTTTTACCGATGAAACTGTCATACATACAACACATTTGCTTCATATAAAAGTTCTGCAGCCTGTATTTACAAAACAGGAACGGTATAATACGCGGATTACATCAAGAATCAACGTAAAATTCTTAGAGCTGGGCTCAGATACCTTAAAAAAACAGATTAGCGTTTAATAAAATTTATGCATATGTCTGCGTTGATGTCATATTGTGTAGTGATGTATCGGTCGGTAAAATCGGCTCTCGCATCGGAGTTCGGTCTTCACTCCAGGATCCCCACTATTCGAAGGGCATAGGGCAAAAGAATAAAATCTTTTTTCTATCTTTTTTTCTAATTAAGATTTACTTCGAGGAGAGGTAACAAAAAATATTTAAACGAAATGAAATCGCAATATAAAAACCAATTATATTAAAGAGTTAATATCTTAAGATATTAAATTCGTGTTGTAGAATAACTTATTTGATATGTTTAATAAATTACGTTTATTAATGCTTAATTATATGTCAATGATATGAAGGAAACTGATTGCGCAGTCAAATGATGATATGATGAATTATGAAATTAAGCGAACTATAATATTACAAATTTCTAACAGAACATAAGATTATGGATTGTGCCACCGAATCGCTTAAGTATTTAAATCATGGCAGAAAAATCTTGTACTATGAAATATTAATTGTACCTTTCAACGAAAATCCTTCGAAATCGATTTCCCTATTAAATGATACTTGAAACGTAAATTTTTTTGAATAATATAGTTCACTGTTAGAGTAGCACGAGATACATTTTGGTTCTAGATTTACCTATGCCCTTCGTGATAAGTGCCAGCTACATTCACGCGTATCGCGCCGTTCAAACCAAAAAACGTTTCACCGAAAAGAAGACGATTTTTGTAGAAAATGTAGCCGGAACGCGAATGACATCGTCATACGAAATAGTATAACGGCCGGCATTGATTTAGCGCTTCTTCGACTATCCTCCCTTTTTCCCATCGTTTGCTCCATACGTAAATTCGTACGATTTATGTTCTTTTTCTTTATCTCGTGTGTAAATAGCTAAGATCATACGATTAATCGTTATTAATCGTTTCGCGCACATGCGCGCCCTGGTGTATGTGTGTATGTGTTGTGTATTTAATTAATTATAGTATATTTGTTGTTCCTATATGGTACTATAACATTACAGGACTATATACAATCAGAGTAACAGTGTTATTTATTGTTATTGTTTAATTAATAATATTAATAATGTTATTATATTATTATAATTATTATTATACTATTATTCCTCTCATTTTCTTCTAGCCTAATCCTTTTTTTTAATAGATCGGCGTGTCCGCTTCATCACGCTATGTTGCTTATGCATATGTACGAAGTGCTTAAGGCGCAGAGCACAACCCGTTATATCCCATCATGTAAGATTTGTCAGCAGAATTCGACGGAAGTTCGTGAAATTTCATAATATGGGTCAGTTACTTTCTTGTTTTGTAGTCAAATTGTTATAATATTTTCACATGTATTGTTGTTTAATGCATAAAACAAGATTGAAGAAGAATTAAATCGATCTCTCTTTTTCGTTTTACCTGTCACTTCATTAAGACGATTAGCTCATTTTAGTAGATCTCGTTTCATCTGGCTGAAAAGGTTTATTGCAAAGTATCACACGAAAATATTTAAAATGAATGAAACTACCTTGTTCCGCTGACAAATCTAAGTTTTTCATTAACTCTAATTCCGAAAGAATTTGATTTTAGGACATAATGGGTCATCTCTAGTTTTCAACCGTGTCTTTGTGTGTCTATATGTATGTTGCGTGTGTCGCTTGCCGTCACTCATATTCTCTCAGCTCGAATTTCTCCCCATTTCATCTGGTCAAGCCATTTTCTTCACTTCTCTCCCCTTTTGAAAATAACAAATATCTCCGTAACTATAAGTGTAAAAATAGTTGCAAAATAAATGTATGTAACTGTCAAATGTGACACTCCTCTTTCTATAAAGTCGACAACTTTGATTTTAATTTTAACATCGTGATTTATTTTCAATTACTTTGTGATTGTTTTACAGGTAAGTAGCTGATGGATTGGTTGATAATAAATCAATCGTAGCAAGAGCCTGGCGAATTAGATGGTTTAGAGTACCAGAAGAAAATGCAGAACACAAGCAAGATTATCAAATCAAGTAGTGCTAAAAGTTAAAGACAAATTGGCCAAGAACGCCAGTTAGACTTGTTACAGCTCTAAGATTATATTTTTAGGTTCCTAATTTTTAACTATTTGTTCCAATGAATTCTGCAATAGTATCGCACGTCATAAAAATTACATAGAGGGTGCAAAACTCTCAGTATGCATTTAAATGCCACAGAATAAAAGATAAAATAAAAAACTAAATATTGGAGCGTTAGTATCTCTTGCATCAAAAACAATAACAATTTTTGATAAATATGATATTAAATTAATAAAAAATTAAATATTCTAAGATGTAAATAGACAAAGGCTTACTTTATTCTTTACCTGCACAAAAATCCAATTTAGTTATCAAAATATTGAACGTTGACAAATAAAAGCTTATGACAAATGATGGTCCCTTACATTAAACTTTTGTAAAGCAAACTCGACTTAATAATTTAAAATTTATTTAAGTAATTAAGTAAAAATCTGTACTGATAGCTGTGCTGATAACTGTATATTCTGTGTCTTACGGTAAGATAATGGTAAATAGTATTCCAAATTGGCAGCATTTTTCAAACTTCTAAACATGTCAATATTGTTTCGTATTGTCGTGAGTAACGTAGCTGACAGAAGTGTGATTTAGCGCTTCTTTATAGTCTTTAAATATTTTTTAAAGATTCTTTGGATGGATATTGTAATGTATGGTTATCTCATCGGAAAGCGTAGAGTTGACAAATTCGAGCCAGAGAAATAATGTCGACGCATTTTCCGATATATTTCATTCTCTCATATATTTTTTTCTCCTCTACTCTTCACATAATTGTCCGTCCGGCCACGACAAAACGCGATGGCATCGTTCCGATCCAATTAGTCGATTACAAATTAAGCGGTGTTATGATTAATTATTGCACATTGAACGAACAATTACCGTTGAGTCCTCAGATACTGCTAGACTCCTTTTTCTTTTTTTCAAAAACTCTAATAATGGCCTGGAGATTTATTAAGTCCTACTTAATTACGAGTTAACTCCCTTCCCTTCTGTCGCTTCTCTCCGTTGTGTCCGTGTATACATGTGTACGTGTTCATACGTGTCCTCCGTGTGTTTCGTATGTATTTATACATAAAATGAATACATATATGTAGGGTGCTCTGCTTCTCTATCATAACTTCTTTCAGCGAATTTTTGATAAATTTAGTAGTTTTTAAATTACAATTAAGATAAAAAAATTTTTGTAATGGCATATAAATATTTCTTTGTTATATTAATATTCTTTACTTTAACAATTAATTAAAAATATGGTAAACATATGTCAAGGTCAAGGTCGGTAAGGTGTGACCTTTTTTAGATATTTACTAAAAATATAATTACGACGGTAAAAATATAGAAGCCATTTTAAGTTGGTCAAAGAATTCGCGAACGAAAGAAACGGCGTAAGTATAGCGCAGAGCCACTCCATATGCATATTCATTTATTTATTTATATATTTATATAATATATATTTATATATATATATGTTTTTTTCATTAGTATATGTTTCTCATATATATGTCTCATTAGTGCCTATTTATTGTTAGTCAAGGAGGAATGTAGTCGTAATGGTCATGTTGGGTTGAGCGAGATAAAGAATCGTTCGAGCCAGTCGGCACGTTCATCGTCCGGTATCTGACTGATATAACGGATAGACCCTATGATTGGCACGGCGAAAAAGTTTGCAATTTTTCCCGTGCGTCGCTCGGAGTTCAATGATTACGTTTAGCTAGGCTCTTCTTCATCGCGGATACGGCTAAGACGTAATCCCTAAAATTAAGTGGGCTAAGTGTCCTCGCCTGCTCTCGCGTCCCTCGATTATCTCGGTTATAATTAACATCGCTTAGGCTATTGCTCGTAGGCGAGTCGCAAATGCTTAACTTCTGGTCTGGTTAATTATTATTCGGTGCTACGCTCGAATCATGTGATAATTCCAAATGTTTATTAGATAGTGTCTATGACGACGTCAACAACCAGTTCGCGTTTACGCGTCGATGTGAATCATGGATGTCGGTGTTTAAAGCCCTGACGGCGATTTTGATTGCTCTGAGATCTGTGAATGCGTAAAATGATGCGGCAGTCAGTAACATAACAATGACGAGTTATTGAAAGAAAGAAGAGAACGCAAATGACATTTCAGAGATTCGATACTTTCTATAATTATCATTAACTCGTTATATTAAATAAATAGCGATAACAAATTAAGTTTTCAGAGGAATATTCGTATATCTATATCGTGAATTCAATTCACGCACGCGCGTTTTGCTACGAAAATTACCTTACGTTTAACTCTGCAAGAACCAGCTCTATTACAAATGCACACTTTGCGAACGGGCGAAATGCTGAAGAACGGCAGTCTTCCTGCGGAACTTAGCACTGAGAGAGTTAATTATCCAGCGCAGACAAGAGGTTAAATAAAATCCGTCGACTCCGTGCATTTCACGGGTCGCAAAATGCACGTAGGAGAAGTCTAGTTCAGCCTTCCGTCATTCGGGTACGTCGAGAATAGCGGACATATTTGATTTTTACCTCGTGTGAGGATAGGAAGGGCCGCAAGGGCCCGATCTTCCTCGATACAATAGCTTTTTAACTACAGTATGCAATACATCTACAAAATTTGCTCTTTCAATTGACATTAACTGTTTTCCGCAGAAACAATTGTTTTACAATTGTGATATAAGAACCGAACTGTTGCCGTTGAATTGTTACATACCATCACACTTGACGGTGAACGATTGCTATGTAATGATGTCAGAAATTCTTTTATTGCCACACTGTAAGTTATAAAGCCACGCTGTCTCTCTCGGTGACACATTCCGACAACTCATTCGAGAGTCGTGAATCGAGAATAGGTCCGTCTCCTGCAGAATGACTAAGGATAACGTGGGAATCGGATCAAACCGAATCCTTAGAAGATAGACTGAATTCTCTTCGCGTCTATCCTATTACCTTTAAACGTACTCTCTCACACAAGCGTAACTATTTTTATCGCCGGATACGCATGCTACGATGATTGTATATTGTTCCAGGGCCTCATATCGCTTATATTGTCACGAGATATGATCCTCCATAGTGGATATTTCTAGCGTAATAGAGCCATCCGCGTTGTCATCGGCGTTGACGATTGACAGACGATTTTCGCGGGAATTACTCATATATATATAGTACACGGTATAATATAATATATACGTTTTACTTTTTTTAATATGTATATTATATATATATATATATACAATATATCTATATAATATATACATATAATATACATCGCTCTGTATGTCTCCTCCTCTACGTCGGGGATCAATTCCTTCCCATACAGCACAGAACCTTGCAAATACATTGCAGCAATGTTGCAATCTTGCAAGTTGCAATGTAATATTGTGAAGACATTACAGGAACATGCAAATGTAATATTTTATAAGAAATCTTACAGCAATATTTAAGAAACATTACAAAAAATTATTAAGTATATTTATAATCGCTATTTCTTAATTAATATATAAAATTTCTTATTTATATATATGTGTTTATACATGTATATGCACACACAACATACATAAATAAGAAATCTTGTTTACTTGATGCAACCCGAGCACGCTAACAAAAGAAGGCTATGAACTGTCCCTCACCGATTTCAACAAAACTTGGCAGGTATGTAAAGTGTTCTCTCCTGAGTGTAATGGTGCCCCTTTTTAGGACAGACGATAAACTACTTTCGAGATAAATAAGATTTATCGATATGTATAATATAATTAATTGCGACGTATTCATAGCAGCACGTATAGCATATTGACTGCGTAGCAGCGTTGTAATCTTTTGTGTCGGGTTCGAGTTTCGTTATTTATTTGACATTTTTGTTATTTATATATATAAAAATTATTTTGATATTTGTATAGATAATTATATTATTTTAAAGACTAACATTTGTTTAAATTTCTTTCTTAATTTAAGTCTTCATTCCTCGAAAATTATTTTCAATGTTCATGGTACTTTAAAACCTTATGCTTTGCTAGTTTTTACAAAAACTTTCATCCCATAATATGTAAAAACAATAAAAAATAAATTTTTATTTAATCGTATTTTTCTTGTGTTTTTTTACACTGTCAAAATTTCAAAAGCGAATTTACAACACATGTGTAAAAATAATAAAACAATGTGAAACACTTTTACTTGTTTAAATATAGAAAAATAATTCTCGCGAAATAAAGACTTAAATTAAAAAAGAAATTTACACAAATGTTAGTCTTATATAATTATCTATATATAAAAATAATATAATTATCTACATATATAAATAAAAAATAACAATTTATATACATAAATAACAAAAATGTCAAATAAATAACAGGACTCGAATCCGGAAGAGAAGATATTACCACGCTGCTACGCAATCAATACGCTATACGTGCCGTTACGAATACGTCGCAATCAATTATATTTAAACACATTGATAAACTTTGATCTAATTTATCTCGAAAGTAGTTTATTGTCTACCCCCAAAAGGGGATACCATTATACTCAGAAGAGAACACTTTACATACCTGTCAAGTTTCGTTGAAATCGGTGAGGAACAGTTCACAACCTTCCCTTGTAAGTTTTTATGCTTTACTTTGATTTTAAGTTTGTTTTATACGACTTAAAATTTGCGTGAAATCACAACAGAGCTACAGAAAAATAGAATAAGATTCTATCATTAATTAAATGTTATACAATATTTTCAAAATTATTTTGAAGAATTAGATTTGTCTTGGCTAATTGGATTAATTATATAATATATATTTTTAAACAGTTAATTTTTTGTTTATCTTTTTCCTTTTTTATAATATTTTTTAAGGATACAACAAAATTTTTGTTTGACGTATGCTTTTCTTTTCTTAAAAAAAAAATGTTTTAGGTCACTATTATCGCGAGTCTTACAGAATTCTTAACAGTGATCGATCCGATTTACTGCTTCAGTTTTATGAAATACTGGTACGTTTCTTTTATTTTTCATAGCTTTGTACGGCACTAGTGATACAAATCGTTTATTTTTTATAATATTAAATTATGTTATTGGAAAATTATATAATTGCGCACGCTGGTTATACTATAAGTAGGCAATATATAACAAATCTATTAATTAAAGAAATTACGTAGCACGTTAGGTAGGAGACTCATGATCCAGAGGTCCCAGGTTCGAATCCGACCAAAGTAAAGCGTGTTTTTCAAATGTATATAACTGTCAAAACGTTATAACTTTACAATATATCTTGAATATGAAATCGTTACAAGCTTCTGTGTAAATTAATCTTTTTTTTATTTTATATCTTTCAAATACGTTACATTGCAGTATTGCTGTAATGTGTCATTGTAATGTTTCTAAGGGCAGACATTTCAACGTTGCCGTAGGCTTGCAGTAACATTGCAGAAACATTTCGCAACTTCCATGCAATATTACAATGTTTCAATGTAAGGTCTATGCAATGTTTCTGCAATCTTTCGGTGCTGTATGGGTTACGACAAACATATATATCGCCCTGCTTTGCCGTCGTTTACGTACATACATACATACAAGTGTTTATGTAGTTTAGCGGAACATCAACAATTTACTTTATAAGGCCCAAATATTGTGCGCTACTTGTTCAATCAAATACGCGAAAGGAGCTTTTTCTGCGAAAGCGAATCTGCGCCTTCGGTTCGCTCGATCATGCTCGATCCACGGAGGACGCGCGACACAGCTTCGATTGACAATCGGTGCTGAAGATCAACATCGTCAAAGTTACTACAAATCTATAGAATTCGTGTGAATTGGAAACATTTTTGCCTGAAATATTCTGCCTGGAATATTCAGAAATTTTCTGGGTACACGCAATTATTTATGACACCTACTTGATACTTGTATTGTTACATTATTTATTGCGCTTGTGCGCCTTGTTGCAATTTTGATGATTACGTGAAAATTCAACGGTATATTGTTTACGCTTGGTGTGATCTAGTCTTGAAAATGTGAATTGCAAAATATGCAATACTTCTTATCCACAAATTAGTAAGCAGTATCAATATAGCTGTAATATAGTTTCCCTTAAATAACAGTTTTACAATTGATTCACTTCCAGAGCAACAGTTATGTAAAGAAAACAAATCATTTATAAGCAAATTTCGTTCGTTTTTAAATTGTATATTTCGTGACATATGACTTCATGAGACTCACAAAAAATAACCTTCAACTCTCTGATGTTGTGCACTATTGTTCACTCTAATCTAGATTATACCTAGATTTTTTCTAGACTTTATCTTATTAATTCTAATTTATTCGTATCGACAATACGAAATTCTTTTGTTATATATGTAATGTATTCTAAGAGGTGTAGCGTAAACACCCATACAGCATCGAAGTTTCCAGTAACATTTCAGAAATATTGCAACATTGCAAATTACAATGTAATATTACAGAGATGTTTTGGAGATCAATATTTTGCCGAAATGTTCCAGCAATATTGTAGAAATATTACAACCGCAAGCTGACAGCCGTAAGCTTGCAATAACATTGCAGAAACATTTCGCAACTTCCATTCAATATTACAATGTTTCAATGTAAGGTCTATGCAATGTTTCGGCAATCTTTTGGTGCTGTATGGGCAAGTTTTATAAGAAGTCAATATTCGGACAATATCGCTTTCAGCGGAAATTTATAAACGAAATTTATAATTGCAAACTGATCATCGTGCGTGAACTCTTGATGTTGATTCTAAATGTCATTCCCGCACCGATTATCTCTCGAAGAACGATTAGCGCCGCGTCTCGACGCTCGTCTGGCGATGGCGACCAAAAACGAAAAAGGTCACCGCGGCTCGAGCGAGCGATTCAAGCGCAAAAGCGAACGTTCTGGACGCGTACGCGTTCTCAGCCGTAAGCCCGACCCGCGACTGTTCTAGGCAGGGTTGTAAATAATTAAATACTTTTGCAATTAAATTCCTGTTTAATTACTTTTTATAATTTTAATTAAAGTCGAGTTTAAATATAATTACTTTTTGGAATTATAATTGATGTCGAGTTTAAATACAAATACTTTATGGAATTGTATAATTGATGTCGGATTCAAATACAAATACTTTTTGGAATTGTAATTGATGTCATATTTAAATATAAATACTTTTTGGAATTGTAATTGATGTGGAATTTAAATACAAGTATTTTGTGGAATTATAATTGATGTCGAGTTTAAATACAAATACTTTTTAGAATTGTAATTGATGTCGAATTTAAATACAAATACTTTTTGAAATTATAATTATAATCAAATTTAATTACAATTATAGCAGAGAGCAGTGACAAGGTAAATATTGATAAAAGGGGCCCCAATGACCTTGACCTTGACATATGTTGTGTGAGTAACCTCTAATAGGTTTTTAGCCGTCGCTCGTTATTCGTTAAAAAGTTATTAACATATTAAGTTGACAATATAAACGTGTGTTTAACTTCATACTTTAAACTCTACCTAGCATAAATACTATATGTTGTCAAGGTCATGACTCTGAGTAACATTCGAAAGGTTTTAATCGGCGGTCACTGTTTATTAAAAAGTTATTAACAAAAAAGTTTGAGAAATATACCAGTTTATGTCAATACTAAAGGAAGTACCATTTAGGTAATTACTCATTTTTTATTAAAAAGTTATTAACAGAACAATTTTCATAAGTGGAACTTCAACCCCATACGCCTCCCCCCGTGCTTTACAATGTGAAATATGCGAACACAAACACACACACACATGCGGGGGTCTTCACCCCCCCGCACACCCTCCGCCGGTAGGCAGGGTGGATCTCGCTTTACAACTTACAGCATATGTCCATTGTGGTTGGATTACTGTTAAGAATTGCAATGTCCAGACACTTCATAAAATGCTAAATTACCGTATGTGGCTGCGACATTAGCACTCTGCCTACCGGAGGAAGGCCCCCCCCCCTTGTACCCCCCGCATGTGTGTGTGTGTATGAGACTCATCTATTTAGTAATATATTAACATACGTTTCTGATATTTATATAAATATCTTAAAAACTATACGAGACCGCTGATTAAGTTATAAGGAAAAGTTACTCAGAATCATGTCCTTGACAAAATATGTTAAGGTCAGTCATCCGAGCTGTGTAAGTTTTTCTAAATATTTACCCTATATTTTTCAAACTTTCTTTGTTAATAACTTTTTAATAAAAAACGACTGCCGGCAAAAACCTTCTGAAGGTCACTCGGGAGAGTGACCTTGACAACATATGTCAAGGTCATCGATGAGGTGTGACCTTTTCTAGATATTTACCGAAACTTTTTTCGTTAATAACTTTTTAACGAATAACGAGCGACGGCTAAAACCTATTGGAGGTTACTCAGGGTCATAACCTTAACAACATATGTCAAGGTCATTGGGGCTGGGTCCCCTTTTGTCAATATTTACCCAGAAAATGCAAAATGAAAAAATATTTATTTCACAAAATCTCTAATATAATTATTTATAATTATTTTAATTTTAATTTTATTTTCGTATTAGATCTGCAAATTAATTCGATACTTTTTAAACAAAATTGAAAATTTATTTATTAATAGAAGATATACAATATTTAATATTATAAGAAGAGTTCTTATTTCTTTGATAATCTTACTTTTTTCCAGCAACTATCTAATCCCATCACGAAAATACTTCTACTGCTTCTTATAGGAACAGAAAAAACCAAAGCCACCGAATTTGTACAGCTTATAATTGTAATTAACCCTCGGCCTGAATACGTTGGTCGTTGGTGTCCGACCCAAAATAACATTTACTTTTATCTGTTAGACCGGCAAATCTGCCTGCCTGACTCCTCTCCCTAAGAAAATTAGGCGATAGAAAGGACTCGTAACCGCAGAGCCATTACGAAAGCTCAGTATACCACCGATTGTCAAACAAGTCAAATCTTGCACGGACGTGAACGACCCAGGTATTCAGAAGACGTCACTATTTTGTGTAAGTAACACATAGTTACTAATTATGTATGAAAAAAATTTTATTGTCAAAACAATATTTCCTTGAAATATTTTGACAAATCGTCGCTTCCCTATTTAGTTATCGCCAAATAAAAATAAAAAAAAAATAGAAATAAAAATATAATTATCCTTTATTAACTTTTCTTTTAACAATTATTACATGATACTTTTTAATAAAATATTGTAAAATGTTTGACATATTCAAATATATATAATTTTAACTTTAATTCTGATTTATTCATAACTTTCACTACTAAAAAGTTATCCATTTTGATCCTCCTAAATAATTCAACTTTTTTGCAGATATCGATTAGCACTATTTTTTTTTAACATTGAGCCTTGAAGTAAAAAATCTTAAAAGGATTTTTTCCTCCTCCATATAGAAAAAAAGTAATATATTTTTAAAGAAACTCACTTTTCTTCGTTAGAGTTCAGAATTCATTAAAAATAAAATATTTAATAAATAATTTTGATCAAAATGACTATAAAATCATTAACTACAATGTAAACAGATGTTTTATGAATTTTTTTAGTTTTTTTAAATATTTTAAAGTGAGGAAAATAGCGTCAGACGCAAAAGACCCACATATTCAGTAGAAAGGTGTCGAAAAAACGTATTCAGTCGGAGGATTAAATTTAATTATAATTATAAATCCAAAAGTATTTGTATTTAAATTCGACATGAATTACAATTCCAAAAAGTATTTGTATTAAACTCGACATTAATTATAATTCCACAAAATACTTGTATTTAAATTCGACATCAATTACAATTCCAAAAAGTATTTGTATTTAAATTCGACATCAATTACAATTTTAAAAAGTATTTGTATTTAAATTCGACATTAGTTACAATTCCATAAAGTATTTGTATTTAAACTCGACATTAATTATAATTCCATAAAATATTTGTATTTAATCTCGACTTTAATTACAATTCCAAAAAGTATTTGTATTTAAATTCGATATCAATTACAAAATTTCACAACCCTGGTTCTAGGTCCGGATGTCATTAGCGACTACGTGATCTCACCCGCAAACAACACCAGCTTGACAATATCGGCGATCTCGATCTTAGCGTTAGAAGCCTAGCGGGACTAGGGCCAAGGTCAGCGATGTGATCGTCGATCTAGCTCCGTTGACGAGGCGTTGATACTTTGGAATTGCCAGACACAGATTCCGGAAACAGGCTCCAAAAAGAGGAATGAATGTCCCTCGTGGCAGCGCGGCGACGCTGATCCTTCGCGACCATCGGCTGTACCGCCAATGATCCCGTTCCTCCTTTTCGCGAACTGTCGATCTTTCTTTCCCTTTTCTGCCGACGATATAATAGACGGGCAACGCGCGTCGGACAACTATGGGAGACCCCTCGGGTTTCCCCTCTGGAATGCCTTGCCAAGTGTGTCGGATTCGTTCTTTTCTACTTCCTCTAGATCCACGGCCCTCAAGTGGCGCTGTCGAGGACAATGGACTTCCTACTGTCCTTACGACGGCGGCCGACCGGCTGATGGATTTGCGCGGAGACGCTCGCGGACAGACCGGGCTCCTCGATCGTTGAGGTTGCCAGGACCACTGCGAGAGTCGGCGACGACGACGACGAGGAAGAGGTAAAGGCGGTAGCGGTATCGCCGTGATGATTGACGATGCTCGACGACTGGCCGCGTCACGACGACATCGACCTGCCGCTGATGGACGTCACGGTCGGTGTTCTCGCCGTCGTTGCCGACGGCGCCGCGGACTGTTCTGATGCCGTCGACAACGTCGTCGAGCCTCCGACGAATTGTTGCTGTCTCGTGGTCGACGATGCTTGCTGCTGATGTTGCTGTTGTTGCGATTTGATGGCATGATAGGCCATGTCTTTTTGCTGGGCTCGCGACATGGCCGAGATGTGCGAGCCCGTTGCGTAACCTTGCCTGAGATCGTAGGGGTTGTCGTTGCTTATGCTGGAGGATGACGAGTAGTGCGTGGGCGACGAGACGGGGGAAGTAGTGCTCGCAACGGAGGTGGTGACGATGGTGATGGTGCGTGTAGTGCCGGGTGTGCCGGTGACCGCTGGTAGAGCTGCTTCCGGTGCATCGTTGACCAGCGACTGGACCGCAGGATCTGGTAGATGGCGTACGAGAGGCTCAGGAACAGCGACTGGAGAACGTTGCTGTTTGTTGTCGTCCAAATCGCCAGCGCAGCCGTAATCGTAGCTGCAGCAAAGCTGCCCGTCCTACGAAGAGGTTCGTGGGAGACTGGGTTAGCCACGGCGGAGGGAATTGGGCTTTTTGTTCATAATTGTCGACTTAGTTCGTCGACTCCGGATTGGAAAGTCTTGGCCGGCGTGATTAAGAAAACGCGATACTGTGGTTAAGATGACACGTCGAAGGTGAAAAATGCAAATATATGAAATAATGCGAATGTGAAGTTGCTTTTTGATCCTGAGCCGATCGTGTGTTAAAAAATGGAATATTTCTTTATTACTGTTTAGAATTATTCTTTACGATTATAGAATATCAATGCGTTTTATACTAATTTGAATTATTTTCGAATAAAAAAAGTTTTTTTCAATTCTAATACTCACAAAAAAAGAGACCTTTTGAATTATTGAAAGTTATAATTAACCCATTCTTTATAACTTTTGCAATATTAGGAATTTTATCGATATATCGAATTTTTATTTCTTTTTCCAATAAATACCGTAATTTAACACTTTACGTTTTTTTACACTTACGTATTAAGAAATTTTTATTTTAATAACAAATAGATTAAAAAATAACGGGAATATTTTTTATTCTTCTACATATCACCGACATATAACAAATGGGTTAATTATCAGTCGATTGCGCTCAGCGCACCAAGACTTTCCAACCTGTAGTGATGAGGCAGGTACTTGTGTCCATAGTATGTAATTCATTGTTTCGTAGAACAATACCGCATCAGTTCCGCCGTGGCGAGATAATAAACCAACGTGCAAGAATCTGATCCCCGCTTTACTTCCCTTGAAACTTCCCTTGCGACGTTCCTCGCACCCGCACCGGCGGCGCCCTTTTCTCTCAGTCAAGAAGACGACTTGTAAGTGGTCATGATCACAATTACAGTAACTGTAAGGACACTCATGCTGACATTCGAAAGGGGGCAAAACAATGAATTTCCATAGTATGTCTTTGATACCCGGCGACAAATCTCTAAGTTTCCACTACTACTTTCCGCTACGATCCTGGCAGGATATTTTTATGGCGTGTACATAATATGCATAATACTCGCATTCTGCTTATTAATATAAAATAATACTTGAAGATTCCAAATATTTTAATGATGGAATTTAATTTAAAGTCTAATGCTGGGTCCACAATAGGTGTCTCATAAGCTTTAAGCCTTAAGAAATTGACCAATCACAGTAGAATTTGAGGAGAATAATCGACTGTGATTGGTCAATTTCTTAGCTTAAAGCTTACGACACCTATTGTGGACCAGGAGTAACAGAATCTAGAATTAATCCCTTTACGCATTATGGTTTAATTCCATTGCCATTCTCAATATTTTATTGTTCGCATTTTGCATTTTTGTGCGAGTTACTTTCATCCTGCCAGAATCGGTGCTTGATAAATCAATACAGAGAAAGAAAGAGACCTCTTGGTGCTTCTACCGAATCTCAAATGCAGATCAGAGGAGGGTGCAGTGGAGGCTCAGGTGCGACAACGACTCTTTTAAAAAATAAAAAAAGAAAAGAGAGAAAGAGACATAAAAACAGACATAAAATCGCGAATCCAAGACGCAATCCGTATATGTGTTATACGCACATGTTTGTATGTGCTCGCGTGTGAGTATGTATGTATGTATGTATGTATGTTATATGTGTCTGCCACCTCGTGCGCCATGCTCCTCGATCGACACGAGAAAGATTCCGCCGACCGAAAGGATCGCCTTCTCTTTTATCTTTTTGCATGAACGACCGTGCGTCTCGGAGTGTGCGTATGTCAAAAAAAAAAGAAACGTGAAAGGAAGAAAAGTGAGAGGGAGTAGTGCGCAACGTTGGGGAGTAGGAAGTAGAATGCGTGAGAGGTGCGTCGACGCATGCAAATTTCGAAAACGTGCAATTGATCTTCCCGCGGACGAGATAAGATAATACGCCGTACTCTCGTTCGATTCGTCGACGAATTTATTGTGCGCGACGCTGAACGATAAAGGGCATGCAAATTATTTCTTCGTGGCGTGCCATGTGCTACTTTTATCAACGCGAGAGTTTAGATAATAAGGAGGTAAAAAAGCACAAACGCGAATGCAAACGAAGGGACACCGTTAATCAACCTATCGGAGTGATAAGAGTTAGCATAGTTAGATCACAAGATGAACCTCAACAGTACGATGATATCTAGTACAGTGTTTTTCGTTATCTGGATAAAATTATCTAGATTTTCATCTAGATGCGATTATTGTTTATTTTATCGTTTATCTATATAATTAAAGTATGTGGCATCTTTATCTGTATCTCAGATAAGAAAAGTAGTATATTTTATTTAAAATTATCTAAGATAATGTAATCAGTGCGCACTGAATGCAATTTTTAAAATTCTTATGGAACTCCCTCTAACTTTTTAGTCGGTAAAAAAAGAAAAATTTTGATCCTTAGTAGAACATAATACGATGAGTCTAAGGGTTCCCGCATCGACTTTGAAAATTCCTATTTAAAATACATTGAGTTTTAACCAAAATTTAACTTTTTCGATCTTCGCAACATATCGTGCTTTCAGTTTTTGTTTTTTTTTACGTAAACTTGGAGACCGATGGTCTTAATAAAACATTTGAAATTTCTTGAGATAATTAAAAAAAATATGTAATTGCATATTGCAAATTGCATAATTTTTTTTAAAAGCAACCATGTATTTTCCTCACATTAATTGATTCATCCCACTATTCTACGCATAAAAGTATTAAGGTACAGTTATCAAAAAATGAATAGTCTACGAGATATTTTATATTTTATGTCAAAATATTGTAAACTTTGAAGCTTTATATCTCCGGAACGGCTTATGCAAAAGACAATTTTTGGGGGTGTTTTGAAAACGTCTCAACGAGATCTACAACTTTTATCTCAAAGAAAAAATTAAGTTCCGTTTAAGAAATTAGTCGCCTTTAAAATTTTTTGAAAACGACATCTACGACATTACTCACATCGGAATCATATGTCCCCCTTTAGGCTATACAACTTTTGTCTGAAACGTTTTTCCATATCTTTTATATTTTTCGAGATATTTGCCTGGGACGATTAAAACTAAACACCCTGTATAACGTATTAATATTAAATATATATGCCTATTTTCTGTAGTTGTCTCGAGTATATTATTTTCATATATCCTAAATTGTTTTAAATATTATCTTAAAAGTATCTAGATAAAACACTTAATTAATTCATCTTTTACCTAGATATACTCAAACTGGAATTATCTTTATCTTATCTGAGATACATGCGCGTATGTCTTATCTCTAATCTGTATCTAGATTATTTCAAGTTATCTAAGCGTAACACTGCGGCTAGTTATATCAAATGTCGAATAGTCAGTAATTTCTAGCAGATATAAGAATATCAAAGAATTTTGCCGATCTAATTTGAACTCCGCTCCACTCTCAAATCTAGAAGATCGTCAACGTCACGTCGAGAACACTCTCCTTCAAATGCGACCAGATGCACATGCTCCGTGCTTGCGATGCATATACCCATTGTCGAATAGTGATAAAGCTTTTGGTGATCAACGTGCGGCGATTAACAGGTGATAACAGGTCCTAATAAGTAGGACGTCAAAGAGAAGAAAAGGATTAGTAGAAGAAGAACTAGTAGCGAGCGAGGGTGCAAAATATGGAAATTTAAAAAAAGAAAAAAGCAGCAGAAAAAAGAAAGGGAGAGAAAAAGTCCGGATTAACGAAAAACAGGACAAAACCGTGTAAGCAAGTGGGGGTGAGGAACTAAGAAAGCATTCGAGCACTCCGTTAGTCGTAGTACATTAATCAGCACACAATAAAGACAGAAGAGAAGAGGCAGGTAGTAGAGATTATAGGTGAGATAGAAGTGACGTGATTACCGATGCACACAACACGCGCTATTGCTCACCAATTGGGCGCAGTACGGCACCTGCAAGGATACCCATTGTTAGGCTATATGAGGTTAGTCATCACGGGCAAGGTGGCGGGGTTAATTTACAACAGCATAGTCACAGGCAGACAATGTTTCCCCGGCGTAACTCCCCCTCTTATATCCCTCCCACGCTATTTTCTCCTATACGTGACCAGGACCTCTCTGTACGCCACGTCGATCCACGTTCGCGATCGTCGCGGCTTAGAAGATCGATATGATTGGCCTAGGCGCCAGCGGAATCAGTCGAATTCCACTCTGGTGGTTCCCGGCCAATCGTTGCCAATGTCTCCCACTGATGAAACCGTGCCGCCGCTCTTGATTGAACGTACGGCACGATGCTAGACTGTCATCGACCGGCGATCAGGCGATCGCGGATCGGATCGGCGGGGTCAAGGTCGTGGTGCACGCTCAATCACTATGAGGTCAGGTCCGTTTTCTATTCATCGTCGCCGGGCGGTAAACACTAATAAAATGATCCATGCAGGGCCGACCCGAAGCACTCGCGATCGTGAGATCTCGGCTCAATCTCGGTTTGGCGTATATGAGGTGTTCCGGATTTACCACGTTATCTTTCAGCCACAGATTGAGAGTGAGAATTTATTGAGATTGATATTTCAATGCTGGTGATTAGGAAATTAATTAGCGTTGAAAACAAGACAAGCTTTTGGAAAATTAAGTTGCGAAAGTAATAAAACTGAACTTAACTAATTTTGAAAGAATTAATTAAATAGATATTTAATGTTAATGGCTATATTTGTAATGGGCAATATAGACATTTGCTTCATACTCAATTTATATTAAGAAAAATCTCGACTCCAAATACTTTTCACAGTCTGAAAGATACAACGATAAGTATGAAACACCATATATAATATTTCATCGTCACCCTAATTATGAAATCTAAAAAAAATTAAGTTTTACAAAGAATACATAAAAATAGGAATAGTGTATGTGTATGTATAAGCTTAGAATTTCCTAAGTTTTATAAACAATCTAAATTCTAAATGGTTAAACTATTGCTAAAATTATCTATCGTCACATACTATATGCTATTATCAATTTATAGTTTCTGCAACTAAAAATTGAGTTAAGCAGAAATTTCTGAGATGCAAATATCTCGTACTTATACCTGAGACACAAATGTCTCTATCTTATATATTCAGAGTGACAATAGGATGACGATGACGATGAGAACGAAGCACTCGGCGAAGAAGCGAAACAACGAGCTCTCTCTCTCGAAATGCAGAGTTTTTTTTTAAGATTCGATTATATGTATATGAACCGGGATTCTCACGGCCGTGGCAGTATTCGATCGCATTCCATATCTACAATTTCTACACATGGAGAGTAATATTTTTTATCGGAAAGTATATAAGGAATTATTTTGCAAATCATGCTCTTCTAAATATCTGATTACATCTGCGACGCCCAATTAATTGCGATATTTTAAAAATATTTTTCTGATAAGATACTGACATTTTAGTTTTTTGTGCGTAAAAAGACGTAAGAAAAAGATTAAATAATTTTTCGATTATAAAGACGTGGCTTTTGAAAATTGATAAATTGCAATAGAATTATTAAAAAAACGGATTTACGGTTTTGGAAGAAGAGTCATTTAATAAATCTAAGATCTAAAATATAGATTTAACAATCTAAAGATATCTATTTAATAGATATCTAAAGATATCTATTTAACAATCTAAAGATATCTATTTCTTCTCATGTGAAACGGACGATGAACACTGCCACGTGCAAGGCAGGCAACGAAAAACAAATAACATGTATCTTAGGCTAGCTTGGGGACGCCCCTGAATGTGTCTAACAATGTATAAAAAATATGAAGTTTGAATAATTTACAGTGGTGAGTACAGCGCTGAGATCGTATAATGACAAGGCTAGCACGACGCATTAGTGCACGCCGAGAGAAAAGATGCATAATAATAATAATATTGATGGTAATACAAACAATATATTAATATTTTTGCAAAATATGAAATTGAAGCGTTTGCGAACAATTCCAGTTTAATTTAATTAGTTAAATTCATGCGAACGTGAAATTAATTTTTAACATACGTTATAAGCGTGGTTCTTCTTCTCTCAGCGTACGGTTAATAAAATTTCAGCGTTCAGCTTTGCAAAATCGATTCGCGTTAATACACACCGCAAAAACAAACGGCATACTGCATGAGAAAAAAGGACAGTCAGTATGTACCTTGTACTATTCGAGGGTTACCTACTGACGACAAGTAAAACAGACAGACAGAGAGTAAAGAGAGCGAGTAAAAATAAAATGATAAATGGATGCTTGTGTGTATGATTACATGTTTGTATGGCGGACAATTTGATCGAATATGACAAGAAAGTGGAGACTTTAACCTAATGGATTGTAAAATGTGCGAGTATTATTACGATTCGGTAGCAATTGAAATAAAATTCATCTCTCGTCATTTGAATATGTTTTTGCAAGAAATTTTCTTCGTTTTAAGGAAAATTAATACGCAGAATCAATACGTAACTTAATTAGATTTTATTTAAGTGCATTAGAATAGAGTAAAAATCATTCTGTACGAAAATGGCAACGTTGATGATGATGAAATGAACGCTAATTATCGTCGCGAATCTAACATAAAACGTCGCGATATCTAACATAAAACGAACGGAAATGAAACTGATTGATACGTTGATGCTTCGCTATATATATGTACGTATACATATTCTGCGATGGACGCCTGCACAGCAATTTTCTTGCATCTTACGTCGGCATAGTACATAGAGCGCAATTGAATAGGCACATGACAATTCCACGGCTAAATTGAGGCAATATTTCCTTTCATTTACTGACCTTGAGCTCTTGAATTCGCGAGAGAAGTAAGCGCGATGGGTACCAAGATTTCGTTGGGATGGTCTGCATTTCAATGTCTTCGTTATTTAAATATTATCACATTGTTAATTAAAAATCGAGATCACTAAATACTTTATTTATCACTGGGATATAATATCCTTGTAGTACCACAATTACTTTTGGAAAGCGCATGAAAAAATACATCCCAATCGACACATTTAGTTTCAACTATATAACTGGGAATAAAAATGTATATAACGAATATTTGTAATAATTATTTTATGATTTTATAACTCTATTATCTCATTGTACATAACTTTTTAATATAGTTTTTACAAATTATTTTCATAATATATATAATACATGAAAGTTTAATACATGAGTAATATCACGATGTAAAATTATGAATATGTAAAATTAATGTTAAATTATATTAAAATGCTGTTGTTGTATAGAATATTATTGAAATTATTGAAATTATTGAAATTATTGAAATTAAGTAGACAATATATACAGATATTTCCTAAGCGTCTATTAATTGCATAGTGCTATTCTTTAATAAAAAACGGATTGAAAAATTCTAAACTATTTTCACAACTATTACATAAATAATAATGTAACATATATGTAATATTCACAAATTATTAAACGTATACATTTAATATATATGCAACATTACTCATATTTCCGAAAAAAAGGCGAAATTTCAATATAATCGCAACATAAAAGTAACTTGCACGTTATATAAACCATGATCTTGAAATTTATAAACGTTATATACTGATGATATATATTATTGTGTCAACTGGGATTATTTCGTTATATTAGGTGCGCGTAAAAAATTAACTAATTGTATAACTAATTATTATCGCATCTTACAACGTATTCTGTACTACCGAAATTAAATAGAATGCTGTAAAAAATTTACAGGAAAAGACTCGGCAAATTTCTGCGGGCGACCATCCTTACTTCTTCCGTGCCCATGACGTCGTCCTTCTCCGGCGAATTCCCCCCTTTATTCTATCCGTATCCTTCGGATCTCGCACGGGGTCGGGTTAAAGACCGGCGATCGCAGGTCCTGCGATGTGACGGATGACACGTCCGATCCTTCTTCTTACCTTGCACTCGCACGTGGTGCACTTGTCGTGGGGGTCCTGCCAAGAGCTGCCACTGTCGTGGACGATGCCGGCATAGCTGCACGGCCGGGGACGACTAGGAACCGTGAACGAGGTGCCGTTCGCCGGCACCTCACGAGCGCAGGGATCGTCCTCGCAGCGCGGGCAACAATCGCTCTCCTCGGTCACGGGATTTGAGCAGGTTACCGGTGGACACTCCATCTGCCAGCAGTCTATTTCGCCGTACTGCAATAGACCGTGCGACAATTCGCAGAAAATTCGAAATCAGCTATTGTCATCTTTTTTCGACGAATCACGTTTTCACAGTGGAACTATGATATAGGGTTTGAGACCTGAAGGGATTACTCAAAATATTCTTCCGTAAATATTCTTTGTTTTTTTTTTAAATATTCTTCTGATTCGTTTATTCTATTTACAAGTTTCTCGTGCTTGCTCTAGCGGGCAGATATATACACCGTAGTTCGGATAGATTTATTACCAGGCACTCGCAGGTCTGACACTGGTATATCCAACGTTCTCCGCTTCTGAAGACTAGGTGATGGAGCTCCTGATGCCTGCAGGACGCGGCGGGATTACACTGAGGGCAACACTTGTCCCTGTGGCTTTGCGGTGCGCTGCAGTCACATACGGGATCCTTGCAAGTAATGACTCCGTCTTGGCATATGCATCTCTTGCATGGATTTCCGGACGGCGCCAAAATGTCGCCATTGTTGACTTCACGATCTTCGAACCAGCAACCTAAAATTACAACATAGCAGTGTAACAATATTTTATGTGTAACAATATTCTCGGTATAATTTCGAATAGTTTTACTCTAAGAGATGAATGCATCTTGACTAGACGCGACGAGTGAACTCACTGAGCCTGCATTCTTTTCCAGACTCTTCTAGGTCCTTCGCCGGCGGGCATATGCACTCATAACCGCCCTCGGTGTTGACGCATTTCGCGGTAGGATGACACGTGTGCCTCCTCTCGATTGTCAGATCGTTGCACTCGTCGATGTCGACGCATTTCGTGCCCTGGGTGCTGTCATGTAGGGCGCTCCTGTAGCCAGGCTTGCACCGGCAGTAATACCAGCCGGGCATATTGAAACACGTGGACGACCGATGACATCGATGCAGATCGCTGGCGCACTCGTCCAGGTCGAGTTCGCAGCTATTGCCGATGTAACCGCGCCGACAGGAGCACCTTCCGGGTGCCACGCATTCGCCACCATTCTGGCAAGTCTGATTGCACACAGCTGCAAAGAGAAGATACGCTTGTAAGTTTCTAGAGTTCTAATACGTATACAGGGGCGGCGACTTGTCGGCTCGCCATGTGTAGAGTTGGACAACTTGATCGGAGGGAGGGGGGAGAGACAAAAGTTTTCAAAATTTATTTAATTTTCATATTAAAATCTTTTTATCATAAGAAATTATACACAATAATGAACAACGAAATTGTAAATATTTTATAAATATTTATAGTTTAACTTGAAACATACTTAAACCTGTCTCTTATACACATCTAGATGTGTATAAGAGACAGCGAAATTGTAAATATTTTATAAATATTTATAGTTTAACTTGAAACATACTTAAACTCATAAAACAAAACTTAATGAAAAAAATTTGATAAAAAAATTTAATTTCGTAAAGCAAACGTTGTACTCCGAATTTTATTACAAAAGAGAACTGCGTGAATAATTTATCGGCCGAACTTGGTATGTTCAGTGTGTGTAATTAAAATTTTGATTGAAATAAAAATTCCAAAAACATTTAACTATTTTTTAGTTTAACACTTGTTATGAAGAATTTTTCATGTGTGGAATTCCACACATGAAAAATTCTTATGTGTGGAGTACTCCACACACACCCCACAAAAGTCGCCGCCCATGTACGTATAATAAAGTCGATAAAATAGACAGGAGAAATTATTTACCTATATTAGAGATTACTTATTGTGTCGGCGAATTATATTGAATTGTGTTTACTAATTGTAAGAGTAAGAGAGCGTTGCGAACGTCAGTCGAGTGAGATAAAGGCATCTGTGCGAGATCGGAGCACAGTGCGAAAAGAGCGACATATGAGTAAAGACGTTAGAAGAGCGATAGTGAAATACAAACGTGACGAAGGACGGTCGCGTAGAAGCGTTTGTAAATTGTGAATTTGTATACGGAGTCGAGGAGTGAGCTTCGCGAGTTGGCTTCAAGCTGTGAACTTTCATTTAAACGTTATTAACAATAAACGTATCATTTATTAGTGTGTGTAACCGTAACTGGGGTAATTATATACTATAGGGAACCCAGCTCCGATGACCTTGACCTTGAAATATTTTGTCAAGGACATGATTCTAAGTAACTTTTTTTTATAACCTAATCGGCGGTCTCGTATAGTTTTTAAGATACTTATATAAATATCAGAAATGTATGTTAATATATTACTAAATAGATGAGTCTCATACACATACAAAGTTGACAATATAAACGTATATTTAACTCTTTAAACTTTACCTAGCGTTAATACTATATTATTTGCATATTTAGGTAAATGCTTGGGCGGGTATGCTCTACTTTACCGAAAAAAAGTGGAGCCTTCCAAGAGAGGGGACGGAATCTGCTGCCTCCACGCATACACTTTTCCACTCACACCACGAAATTGGTTTGGATTATATTTTTTTGGGATGGGGGTACAGGGGGAGGGGCTCCGCCGCATTTACTTAAATGTGTAAATTGTACCAATTAATAATATAGTATTAACGTATATTATTTGCACATTTAAGTAAATACTTGGGCGGGGGAGGGGCGGAGCCCCTTCTTAAAAAAATATAACCCAAACCAATTTCGTGATGTGGGTGGAAAAATGTATGCGTGGAGGCAGCAGGTTCCTCCTGCGACATTAGCACTCTGCCTAATGTCAGAGGGGTGGGGAGGGGGGCCGAAGGCCCCCCTTGAACCCCCCGTGTGTGTGTGTATGAGACTCATCTATTTAGTAATATATTAACATACGTTTCTGATATTTATATAAGTATCTTAAAAACTATACGAGATCGCCGATTAAGTTATAAGGAAAAGTTACTTAGAATCATGTCCTTGACAAAATACGTCAAGGTCAAGGTCATCGGAGCTGGGTTCTCTATAGTATATAATTACCTCTTTTTACTTTAAAAAATGAAAGTGCAATTATCTTTAATCTCGTTTTAAAAAATTAAAGTTAAATTAAGATTTGACTTTTAATAAGACTCAGCGCAGTTTTATTATCACTAGTTTCGAAACCACTTTTTAATGTGTGTGATTAATTCCCTCTAAAAACAAAAGAATTGAATAATCAATCTTAAAGAGTGATCTTTTTATTTTTTTGCTTTCGGGAATCCTTACGGAGAACAATGTGTTGGAGAAAAATAAACATTCTCCACTTTAGTAAATCTTCTTTCACCGCTTTACTCATCGATGCGATAGAAATATCATTGCGATTGTTTGTGTACACATTCGCTTGGAGAACGTTTCAATAAAGAAGAGATGTTTGAATTCTTTTCTATTTTCAACATTATGAGAGTCTTTAATAGAGTGACATGTTTACTCAATAATTATTTCACATAAATTGCTCACAACTATAACATAATATAAATTTCAGTAATCAAAATGATTATACAATATAAATTAAGGCTCTGAAAAATTATACAATATAAATTAAGGCTCTGAAAAATTAAATCACATAATGAGTCATGCCAATAAGAGCCAACACGGGATGATCGTGTGTATACATAAATTTATTGATTAACTAAAGAATATAAAAAGAACGTAAATGTTTCGACCTTAATTCCAGGTCCTCTTTAGTACGGAGTAAGTGTGTATTACATAAAAAAAGTTACATAATTCTGGTGAAAAAGTTACATAATTCTGGTGAAAAACCATCGTGAAGGATTGAAGTTGCGTGGTCAATATAATAAAATTGTTTCGCAGTGTATAAATAGTCCGGTGGAGTATAAAATTGACGAACGGAGAAACATTTCGTAAAATGCTTGTCGTAAGAACGGAAGTCAAACTGTAAAAATTATAATTGTGAAAGAATAGTCTGTGTTTAATTAGAACATCGACGTGATATAATAATATATACAGTCGCTTACGTGTATACGGACGAGATGTTAATTATAGGTGTGAATATTAACGAATATAAAAAACATTTGACATAAGATAACGGTATGATCCAATTTATTTCTATTTAGGCTAATAAGAGGTGGAAACATCAAGATTTTAATAAATAATTCAATTATATATAAGGGGTCGAGAAGTTCAGTGTCACTCTGTAAATTTAAACTTTTTTTGTTTATGTATGCAAAGCATTTCGGCAATAAGTCTTTTATTTAAAATTTTTTCTTGGTCCAATATATTAAAACATTATCCCAATCAAATTCATGAGAAAATTTGATTCTATGTTCAGTAATCACGGATTGCTGTGTGGTGTTCCTATTTATATGGAGTTTATGTTCGTTGATTCTGGTTTTTAGTAATCGGCTTGTCTGACCTACATACGATGCATCGCAATTCTTGCAATTGACTTTGTAAACTACATTTGGTTTGGAAAAGGTAGGAAGTTGATCTTTTTGGACTCTGATGAATTTGTTAAGTTTATTCATGCTTGTATATGCTATTTTTATTGCGATATTGTTCTTTAAAAAATTTTTAAATTTTTCGGAGAGTCCTGGAATAAAGGGGATGGTGAAATACATTTGTTTATTCGCCTCAGAAAAATGATTATTGTCTGTATGTAAGTTGCTTGTATCTTTTCAACGTTCAAATAAATAGTATAATCTTTTTTTAATGTTTAAAAAATCATATCTAAAGGATATCCGTTCATTAATAAAATATTGATAATTTTGTCAAAATTCTTTTGATGGAACATAGGATGAGATAAAATGAAAGCGCGATCGATCAAACCTATTATTGTTCCTGTTTTTTTACATAGTGTATGGTAGAAAGAATAATTTAAATATCGTCCAGAAAATGTAGGTTTATGATATCAATCGTGAATAAGGAAATTTTTTTCTTTAATGGTGGTGACGTCTAAAAAATTTAACGTTTCACCTCCTACTTCGAGAGTAAATTTCAGTCTAGCATGATAATTATTGAAGGTATCCAGAAGCGTGTTAACATATGTTTTATGGGTTGCCATTGCGATGTCATCAACATATCTAAAGTAGAAGTCAGAAGTAAACGAAAGTTTCATGAGAGATACTGAGTCTAAATCTTGTAGAACGATGTCAGACACTACAAGGGACAAGAGCCCATGGGAATACCAAAAGATTGTCTATAAAAACGGTCATTGAAAGTAAAGAAGGTAGAATTAAGAACTAAGTTTAATACATGAATGAATTCATTCTTGGGCAGCGTGATTTTTTGTTGAATAAGGTGCCATCTGACTTCAATACCTCGTATGACCAAATCTATGGGTACATTCGTGAATAACGAAACCACATCAAGCGATATGAGAATCGAGTCTTCTGAAATTCTTAGTTTGAAAAGATTCTTGGCCAATTGAAAACTATTAGTTATGTGGCTTTTGGGAAGTGGTAAGCTTGTATGTATGATTTTGTGTAAGTATGCTGCTAAGCTGTGCAATGAGCTTCCTATGGTCGATATTATGATGCGAAGTGGATAACCTGGTTTATGAATTTTTGGAACACCATAAGCTCTGGGTAGTATCGGATTAGTGGTGTTAAGTGAGTGATAGGTTGAATTAGAAATATATTCTTATTGCTTCCATCTCTTTAACATAGTTTTTAATTCTAAAATTATTTTATTAGCCGGATTTCGCTTAACGGTCGAGTATGTATCCTGATCCTCTAGTATCGTTTCCATTTTATGTATATATTCTGATCTATCTAGTGCGACAACGCTATTACTTTTATCAGCATGTGTAAAGAGTATATGGAGATTATTATTAATAAATGTTTTTGTGGCGGACAAAGATGTCGAGACATTAAGATCAACATTTGTTTTGCTAGAGATGGTCTTTTTAATATCACCAAGTAAAGGAAATAGTCTGTTCCTAAGTTCAATTTTGTTGGAAATTTTTAGTCTGTTTATGTTATTTTCTATGTGTTTTACAAATTCAATAGTGGTGGTTTCAACATTAGATGGAGGGAGACTAAAGCCCTCATCCAATTGTAAAAGGCTTTGGACCTTACGTGGAATGTTAGTGTTAGATAAGTTTATAAACCAATTATTTTTTAAATCAGAAATTTCATAGGACGTGTGCATGTCTAGTGGGATTCAAATTAATCTTGATTATCTCGGTAAGGACACGTGCAATGTTTTCTTTGAAGGAAAATTGTTGTGAAAGGTTAACAATGTTGGGAATTGAAGATGTATTTTTGGGAACAGACTCAGGTTTCTTGATCGTGCAATAGTAGTTGATCTCGTTGACATTTTTTACATTGGTGTTATGATTCTTTTCCAACCAATACAATTTTTTGTTGAAAGTAATTATCTTCGCGTTTTATTACACACATAACAATCTATTTCTTCATTTAATAGAATTATCAAAAAGAAGCAAAGAAAAATCTTTGAGTGATATTGTAATTCGTCGCATCAAGTATTGAGAAATTATGAATTAAAATTTTGTGCTATCGATATATAAAGGCGATATACTGTACGTTTGCACGTGAAGCCGTCGCCGGTATAGCCGTCCTTGCAGATGCAGTAGTAGCTACCGTTAGTATTCACACATGTGGCGTGCTCGTCACACAAGTGCTGACCAGTCGCGCACTCGTCCAGCTCGGCACAGTTGAACTTGTCCATTCTATAGTAACCCGGAAGACACTCGCACGTGTAAGAGCCGATCACGTTGACGCACTTCGTGTTCGAGTTGCAGTAGTGACCGTTCGATCCACCTTGCTGCTTGCATTCATCCACGTCTAAATGACAAGACGAAAAGAAAGCGTCATTGATCATATAATCAACGAAGTCGTATGAATGCTCACATTAATTTATCACATTTTAAAAAAGGATTCGTGAAATAAAATTCCTAAAGAAAATAAGACGTTAAAAGAAAAGAAAACAAATTTTAGTTTGATTGTAGCGAATTTTTTTTCTTACACGGAAATTATAATTTTATACAATTTATACAATACAAATTATAATTATATTTAATATTTCCGGAAAATATATTAAAAATAAAATAGAATGATTAATTATAGCCTGCGAATTCATACAGAAATAAATAATACTAAAGAACACCCAACATGTGTACCAAGTTTTATAAAATATAAGTATAAATAATTTATATAAAAAATTTAATAGTAACAAAAAAGATAACGATTTGGCTTAAACTCGCTACAACTCGTCTTTAAATTCGTATTCATCGATTAACTTATAGATAAAAATATATATTATTAAATAATAAGCAAAGTAGAATTTTTGAACATTCATTTCCGATTAAAATGAGTTGAAAGCTCAATCATGCGAAGGTTTTAGCGACTCGACGTTAAGTACGCATGCTTCTTGCGCGAGAACAAGTCCGACATACTTAGGCGGAATATACTTCACGCACGATTAATTGCACGAGTAAGTTAGGTAAGCGTTAGGTACCGTGACAGTTAAGACCATCCCCCTGGAAACCGATATCGCAATGGCAGGCGTAGGTCGTCTGGAGATTCAGGCAGGACGCGTTAGTGTGACACTTGTGGCCCTTCGCGCAGTAGTCCACCCCTGGTTAAATTGGGTTAGCCAGGCAAATACGGAGGATGGTTAGAAGATTTAATTAGCAATCTAGCGGTTTTAGGTAGAAGATACTGTTGCTCGATTTGACATCGCCTAACCCTCCCATGCGGAATGGACATTGTAATTAATTAGTAATAGAGAATAGCAATTTCATGGATTAAAGTTATCTGATTCTACGTATGTAGGTACTTGAATTAATGTAAATATTAAAATATTATGTATGTGTGTAGTAATCTTATGATTTTTAATTATTATAATAATTGAATATTATAATTATTATGTTCTTTTTCTATTTATGTTATCTCTGTACATAGCTATTTATTTTTCTTAATAACTGTAGGTTTATGAGCGTGATATATATGCATTTATTCCAGGTTAGCCAAAAGGAAGAAGACTTGGAGAGTCGCCGGGAAAGAAATTCCATGCATGAGAGAGTTAGAGTTAATGATACGCGAGTTATGCGAACCACGCTTTTAGCTGTCTTGCAAAACTCTGTCGCTTTTTCATGCTTGCTATTCTTTCAGACCCAATATTGTAACATGCGCCAATCAAAATTTATCTGCTGGATTTTAACGTCTGGAGATATTTGTTTTTATAACAAGAATTTATGGCTTATAAGAAAGTGACACGTTCTTGACAAAACTATTAATTGGCTCTTTAGAATCGAGTTGTAATATTTTCTAGCGCAGATATGAAATATTTGATGTTTTATCATTTTGTCTTGGAAATGTCGTGAATTTTAAATCGTCAATATATTCATTTCCGCGTGTAGCTTTCCAAGCGAGAACATACCTGGGCAAAATTTGCAGCATTCCTCCGCCACGCTGAGTTGCTCGCTGGGTGGACACGGCAGTGGTGGGCATTTGGTGTTAGTGTCGAATCTCGTGCAGGTGAAGCTACCGTCGTAGCAATTGCACTCGACGCACTGCTTCGGCGAGACCTTCTCGCCGTGATCGTAAATTACACCGTGCAAGTAGCATTGTCCTGCGGAGGCGAACATGAATGGTGAGATAAGTAACGTGAGGCACGAGACGGAAGCGGTCGACTGAACACGAAACACGCTACGTCAGCTAATCAGCCAGTTGCGTGAAAGTAAAAAAGTGGATTCGCGTAAAGGTGATATTGTATTAGAGTACTCAAGAGAGTTGTCCTCTCAGGTGCTGAGAATTTATGCGATATTTCAAATGCAAGAAATGTATGAAATATGAGTGATAAGCTATATCGTGCGTTAAGCAAAAAATAATAAGAGTCCTAAATGTTACAGGATGTTTACCAAGCTTTAAAGTTAATGATTTAGAAATCAGTAAAAATCTAATATATAAAAATTAAAAATTAAAAATTAAAAAATATTGGAGTGTCAAGGAAAGATGTTAGGGACATAAAGAGGTGAAAAAATCAGGGAATAATAATATTCCACTTACTGAGACAAATCGGGCAACACTGTCCCTCAGGAATGACAGGATTCTTGCAGGCGACCGGAGCGCAGGATGTCGGCCTACACTCGATCTCGCCGTGAACGCAGGAACACTGTTGACAACCCTTTACCCAGGTCGCGCCGTCCTCGTGGACGGTACCGTTCACCCTACAAGACTTTTGGCACTCGCACTCCTCCACTTTGCTTATCCTGCCCTCTGCAGCGGCTAGCTGAAAGGAAGGATGTCCATGAACAAAAACAATTTGCCTTATTTATGTTTTATTGACAAAGAAGTAACGTTATTTTTTTACTAGAGGAATTCCTAAAAAATTGAACATTATTAAAAAAGCATTCTATACATAATTATACAATAAAATTATGACAATACGCGCTTATATAATTTACATAATTTGTACAATAACTTATGATACTAAATTGAATCTCGAATCTCATGGCTTTGACATAAATTTGTATAAACGTAAAAATTACTCACCCTACAAGTCAATTCGTTGAGATTGTGCATTAGTTGTTCCACGGTATTCTGTAATATCGAAAATTGACCACATGTGGGGCAGGATGAGTCGAGCTGAGGACACTGAGAAAGATAACCGTGAGGTCCTGCTATTAACTTGACGTCCTGCAAAGCACCCTGTGGCGCAAAAATCATACGGGAAATTTAGTCCGGGATACAAAATCATCGTGTGTGAATATTACGAGAGATACTAAACTAAACAGAAAGTGATTGTGTTCTTGATTGAAAAGAAACTGATTGTGTTTTTTATGATAAAAATTATAAAACAGCAGGAATACATCTTAATTTTATAAGTATTTAAATTTTATGATTGATTATATATATATATATATATATATATATATATATAATATCGACATTAGTCTCGAACTAGATAGAAAAGAGATAGAAAAGGAGCTGCAGTAAAACGTGCGGCTTCACCTTGAAGAGAAAGTGCCTGACGTTCCTCTGTCCTACCCAGAGCTGGAGCTGCGGCAGGGTGAAATTGGTGTCGGGTGGACCAGGTCTCAGCAGTCGCCTGTACAAAGGGTGACAGTCGACTAGCAGCTCGACCTGCGAGCCGCTTATGCTCAAGGCGACCCTGTGCCAGGCGCCATCGGCCAGTCGGAAAGGAAACGCCTCGACGTGTACGGTTCCGTCGCGGCGTGATACGTAATGAAGTCGAAGCTCATCTTTGCGTCCGCTGCTCTGCAGCTCCAAGTACCTGACGCACATTGCATTCTATTTATTGCCGATTAAAAATTATCAATTTATATGATTATTCAGGAATTAATCTAAAACTTTTATAATATATAATATCGTAATATACAGAGTGAGACGCAATAACTATTACCACCTTAAATATCTTCGAATCTATAAGGTCCAGAGAAAAATTTGTATAATCAAAATTGCACGGTACGAAGGGGGCTATCATATGGCGATAATAATTTTTGTCCAGGTGGAGGCGCTTCAGAGATATCAAGATCTTCATTTTTTTAAGTGGAATACCTATTTTTTATTGTATCATCTTTTTCTATTAATGAATTTGAACAACTTTTGTTTGAAACATTTTTTATTTGCCTAATAATTTTTGGGATATTCAAGGAAAACTTGTTAAATTTTTTAATATTTAAGTGACGATATCTCGATATTTGTCGTAGGGAAAAGTGGTACAAGATTTTTATGTCGGGATATCAACAAAATTATAAGTCAGAATGAAAATTTGAAACAAATCTTTTTATTATTACAGTAAGTGTTCAAAATGTTCACTATGTTGATCCAGACCTGTACTCTTCGTGGAATCACCTGATTTAACATGTTTATATTTTTATCTCTGGAGAAGAGTGAAGGAGCTAGTAAGAAATATTTTTCGCGAAATAACCATACTACAGTTAGAAGAAGTACAAGCAAGCTTTCTGCAATTTTGATTATACAAATCTTTCTCTGGACCTTATAGATTCGAAGATATTTTAGGTGGTAATAGTTATTGCCTCATCCTGTATATATAATATAAATCCGAATTATGGACATATCCGAGCGCTAAAAACCGCGCGCAAGAGTAAAGTGCCCTTAATATCGTTGTGCTGAGGAATTCAAAGGTTGTGCTGACTTGTGCTAGGCTAGCACAATTCAGATATACAGTATTGTCTACATCGAACAATTACAAACCCGAATTATGGACACATAATCCGAGCGCTAAAGGCCGTGCGCAAGAGTAAAGTGCCCTTAATATCGTTGTGCTGAGGAAACCAAAGGTTGTGCTGACTTGTGCTAGGCTAGCACAATTCAGATATACAGTATTGTTTACATCGAACAATTACAAACCCGAATTATGGTCGCATAATCCGAGCGCTAAAGGCCGTGCGCAAGAGTAATGTGCCCTTAATATCATTGTGCTGCAGAGGAATCCGAATGTTGTGCTGACTTGTGCTAGGCTAGGCCAATTTAGATATTCAATTTTATATTATTTAAATAACTGATGCGAATGTAAACGTTAGTTGTATGTAGAATTGTCCAAAATTATTTTTTATTGTAACTTCTTTTGTTATTACTATTTAAAAGTAATACTTTAGCACAATATTAGCACAACTCAGCACCATTGAAAAAATTGGAAAAAACGGAAGATGGGGGGTGACTTAAAAATCGTTTTTTTTCCATTTTTTAACGTATTTTTTATATTACGGTTTTAATATTCTAGCACAATGTAGCACAAACCTAGCACAATTCAGCACAACTGTCGAAATAAGTTAATTTTAAAAGTGGGGGGTTAACTTCTTACAGGTATCACAATAATAATTTTGAAATTCTATTAAGAACGATTTTTAATTTACGTTATAGTTTACGTTTAATTTACGTCTGGATTCACGTGTTTATCACTAAACAATTGAATTACATTGCCGCCGCTAACGGGATGTAGGGATTAGAGACGAGGCGTAATTAAGTTCTGGGAAATTTATTGGCCTTTAAGAAGCTTATTGAGTTTTCATCTATATTAATCACAGTTACGGCACGTTAATGTATGCTGTGCGATATACACGAGCGCAAGTATCTATCCAATTTGTGTCAGCTAGGCGAAAACAGGTAGACCGCATTCTCGAAGTACCGACGAAGGATGCAGTATTGAGTGCTCCTTCACTCTCGCTCGACAATTGACACACTAACTTCTTTTATAGCCGATGCATACCGACAAAGCTATAGAGCTGAGAAATAAAACTGAGAAGTAATTTTTAACAAAGCGACGAGACGAGAAACAAAATGCATATAACATACGTACAATTGTTGCTTGACAATCTCGTTGCAATAATATTATTCAACAGTACAGGCTTTATTGTCGGGTAATAATTCTTTATCCTAGTTATATGTACCGAGTAATATGGACGTCATTATTTCAAGTATAAACGACGCGAAATTATTGTACTGCATGCATTACAGCAGGATGAGATGTTATCAAATAGTTAAATGCAGAATATGCCACAGTTATTCGTGAAAGATACTCGTATATCGTATTGTAACCATTTCGCTCGTGATTTTTAATAGTCCGCATAAGTATTAGATCGTCTCACATTTTGCGCACAAATATATAGATATTTTGTGATTCTATAAAATATGCTCAAAAGATTTTTCTCCTCCATGCGGCTTATATCTACACCATTCTTGGTGTTTGAAATAGGTCACAGTTCGTCGTTTGTTCCAACCATCGAGCCCGAAATTCCCGAACGGCACTGCGAAGTGTAGCGGGAGAGGGTGGGAAGAACTTTTCGGTATTTCGTACCTATTGTTCCCGTGCGAAAAGGCGACGATCGTCCCGGAATTGGCCTCCTCCTGGCGCAGCACGGCAGCTATAGTGAATTCCGGAACCCGCCGGAGTAGCGCGGCCGCCCGTTCGAAGTTCTCCTCGTTCAGTCGGAGCTCCCTTTCCTCGCCTGGAAGTAGTAAAACACAATGATCGGTGCGGCAAGACGGAACGCGCGGCTGACTGCGCTCCGCAATACTTAACTGTATATTTTATACAGCGCTTTTCTCATAGGAATCTGTATCTAAATTAATAATTATATATCCAATTCTTTCCGACGCATTCAAGTTCCACTTTGTGATTTCAATCAGATATACTGAAGCGAAAGCATAAAGATGCTATATATAGCTTTTACACCATTAGACATGTACACGAGAATTTTGGGATGTTGAATGCAATCTAGCAGTCCATAGGAAGGCCTGTCGCATGCCGTGCTCGAAATCGATGCAGGGCTGATTTGAATTTTTAACCTGGTTGCTTCCAAGTAAGTAAGGTTGAAGGCGGCCTTCCGGAAAGCGGTCCGCCTCGAATTTAGAGCACGACGAGCGACCATTATTTACGTGGTAATATTATGCCGGAGGATATCAGTTGTTCAATGAGAGAGAGCAATATTGAAATTTAATAATACAATGATGAATTGAGGGAATACATGTGAGTTCTTAGAAAGTGCTGCTTAAATCGAAGTTGCATATATTTGGCTATTGTTTGCTTCGGCATTTATTGGAAGAGAGTGTATGTGTGTGTTATTCAGTAGTATTCAGTGTAATAGTAGTAGCAATCGATGTTAAGAATTAATTATATAATACCGCTCTAAGCATGTATTTGTTTATATATTTTATATATCTTTGTCCAAATACTATCCAACCAATATCTTTACCAATATTTTCTCTTATTTAATACTTTTGAAACTGAAATGTTCATCAGATATTGTGCAATAAGTAACAATAATATGTATATTTAATCATTTATCCTATTTTTTTAGAAAAAGGTATTATATTAGATATTTAAGTTATTTGGTGCACATTTTTTACAGATACGAAAAAATTTTATGAGAACTATAACTTTGTGCCATGTCGCGTCACATTTCTTTTAGCGCCAATAGCAAGCAAAGAAATAAAGCAAAGAAGTAAACACCAAGAGAAAATTCTACCCACGAAGTTGGACTTCTGGTAAAATAACAACACTTTCAACGTTACATCATGCGTTAAAACGGAACAGACGAAATGTATCTCTTCTCTCTCTCTCTCTCTCTCTCTCTCTCTCTCTCTCTCTCCTGCTGACTGCAGTAATGCGAGAACTGGACTATCGACTCGTCGATGGAGATTAGAGCACAGCGATGTAGGCCATCCCGAATTTTTCGAGGGTAGTTGGTCGCAGATTCTCTGCGCATCCGTTACGTAATCGTATTGACGCGAAAATTCTGTTTGTTTGCAACTTCCGGATCCGGTTTCTTGTTCACGAAAACACCATTCATTTTGTTTAACAAAATGAATGGTTTGATAGCGGAATCACAGACCGCCAGTATAAGCGGGATATTAATACGATTATAAATAATCGCCATCTAAAAGTCAAAGCTCTTTTGATATCATTTTATATAAATTCGTACAATTCACGTGAGTTTATAATAATAGTTTAATAATAATAAAAAATTATAATTTTTATAATGTATAATTATTTTTATAGTAAGATTAAAATCAACGTAATTTAATTATGAATAAAATATCACAAACTCATAAAATATTTCATTTGTTATAAATAAATAATTTGTGTTTTAAAATGCCTCAGGATGCGATTTACATGATAAATAATATCTAATGTTATAAAAATATCTAATGTTATAATAATATCTAATGTTATAAAAAATTATATGCTTAACAAACGCGTAGTACAAATAATCTCTAACGGACGTTGCCTAAGGGTCCTATTTTAAAAATTATTCTCTCGCTTTATCATTACCGAATGATTCGCAATGTGCAAATCGATAATAGCCGTAGTTTGTGCATATTCAATTAACACGTTGCGTCCGAATGGTTGCTGCTTGTCCGAGTAGCTATCCATTAGACAGATTAATACGGCCATTTGGCAAATTACACCGCAACTAAGCCGCTGTAATCGACAATCCTACTGTCCGTCTATCGCGGCTTCAATATCATCGTCATTAAGCGACTCGTGTAATGTGTCACGTACAAATGAGAAATCCCGCAACTGTGCACATACAATCAGAGAATGAATATAAGAGGAAACGGTTTGTCTTTCGGAATTAGGTTTTTGAATTTTCTATCGTTCTCTCTTTTTCTTTAAATGTATTTGCACTCATGTGTACAATATTAAGCCTATCAATTAAGTTTTAAGTCTCACTGTTGATTTAACGAAATATACACATTAAAATTAAAAAAAATTAACAAAGATTTAAATTACAATTTAAAAAATAATTTTGCTCGAAATTTTTTTGTTTATTTTTCACATAAAGGTTCAACAGCTCATTTCTCAGTTTTAATGCAGCAATGTTTGGTTTCCTTTACGAAAAGAAGCTGTCCAAATAAGGGACATCTCATTATACGACTGCCGCGTGCAAAATGCATTGCCGCTGGCTGGCTTCTCGCGGCGCAAAGTGCGCCTCGAATTTCAGATGCAGCTTTGGTGCGCACAGAGTAACCGGACACCCCACCGATAATAAAACGTCGGTGCCTTTCTGCGCCTGAACCTCGCCACCTACGACGACGGGCGAGGGGCCGCCGATCCACGGCTACGACGTCGTCGAGCAATTACGTACGCGCACGCTTAATTATAATGTAATACCATCGGCCTGGGTGAGCGGAGGAGAAAGGTAGGCCGACCAGCGAGAAAACACCCCTACCGCAGCGCTGCTCGCTCGTCTCGAAGGAAATCGTTCCGCGCGAATAGGCACGCACGAGCCACAACCCTTGCACTCGAGCTGACACGGGCAGAAACCATAATTTGACCGTGAAATTTTGTTTTCTCTACGCAAAGACTGGCTGCAGTTTCGAGCAGCGGAAAAACGATCGTTTCCTGTGGGGTAGTTAGCCAGGGTTAACATTATTTACCCTTTATGTATTAGTGCATTGCGGGAATGAGGAAAGCATTTCAAATGCTTACAAAGAATGTTCAAAACCCTGTCGTTTCCGATTTCGACGAGACGACAGATTCAGAGACTAAAATAATTTTGACGTTTGTTTTTAGCTGATATTTAAGTTGCGCTATTGTAATATTAGAAAATGTATATTTTGTCTTTCGCATTAAAATTCATAAATTAACAATAAATTTTCGATCTTTAGTATTATTTGCATAGTGATGCAAATTTATATTATTATTACTAGTGTAATATCGTTCCTTTACAAGTCGGAGCAGCCTATAAAAATTACAAGCAATCGATAATAGACATTGTCTAAACACGACAACGCAAAACTCGCGTGTCTCAATCTGATCAATTTATGATAGCGTCGTAAAATATTTATAGGACGATTAAATCTCTCTCTCTCTCTCTCTCTCTCTCTTACTTTTACTTTTTTTCTTTCTCTCTCTCAGCGTCCATATTCTAGCTCTACCGCGAGAATTAAATAAGTCTCAAAAGAAAATATTTATGACTAATATGAAACATTACTTTATTCAGGATATCACAAGGAATAGTTAATAAAAAAATGCGTATAAGCAAGATATGAGTATTCCTGTCAGAATTCTGTGGTTGCTTCAATCGAATCGTCGAAATCATCAGATCGTACGCTACCCCTTATCCAAGCACAAAAGAGGGTTGCTAGATCCTATTTTCCAAGTTCAGAGAAAACTTCGACACGTGTCGCTGTATATCATTCTCGTCCTTTGTCCTGCGGCGAACTTGTTAAGATCCAACGGTTCATAAGAGATAAATCTAATCCCAAAGAAGTTTCTTTTCCCTGTGTGTCCATCCAGAATGATCGAAATGGGGTGAGAGGCTTAAATAGGAAAGCACGCGGCAGCGAAAGATAAAGATATCACAGGGAATGGGACGAATATTTCTTCGTTGCTATCGATTTGTTTTTAATAGATAAAATAAGGAACCTTTTTCAGATACTTGCTACAGTTTGCAATAGATCGATTTATTTTATAGATCTTAGAATTAAATTAATATTGCAATTTTGAATTCAATTCTGTAAACTTTTATTGATTACGCTGCCAATATATTAGTACAATCACTTTTCAAACTCTACATTTCAAGTACAAAATGATCCAAATAGCTTAGCTTTTAATCTCAGCAGGATGCTTTTAATCTCTATCAGGACATCAATCTTATCTTGTTCATTAACTGAAGGTTCTGACGTTCATTAATTTAAATCATCATTCTCAAATTGCGATATAAATATTCGCCATTCATCACTCGTCATTTCCCGAGTCAGATGGTGAGAACTCGGCGGAATTAAAGCAAACATTCGCGGTGTGGGCACAGAAAATAAACTATATTACAATTACATCTGGTATCCCTTTAATATAGGGGGAAAAAACGTGTGTGCAAGAGCGAACGGCACAAGAGAGAAGCGGCAAAAGAGCAGGAACAGGAGCGTCAAGGACTCGCAGACGATATGAGGAACAAAAAAGGATTCCCCCTTGCATTCCCGATGTTGCGAGCCACGAAGAGCCTTTGCCTAACTTCCACGAAAGCGTCCTGTGAGGGTGCAGCCCGAGAAAGGGCGTCGGTGTAATTGAAATTTCTTTCGGGGAAACCCTACTCCCGCGGCACAACTTCAACTCCCCTGCTTCCAGGTCCGCTTTCCGCGGCCGTTGCACTGCCGCCCACACACCCACGTGGCTTGGACACCACCCGCCGTCGAAGGGCGCGGGGATGTTCCGGTATAATTGGATACACCATGTTACGGGGTTGAATAGACGACGTGCTCGTCGATGTGAAGGGTCGCCCATTTAACAGGAACATCGTTTAACTCTTTCGAGGGCGATTAGTTTCAAAAAGTATATATATATATATACATCCTGTGTCATGTGAAAAAGTAAAGTATAAAAAATTTTATCAATGATTGATAATTGTTGTTCATATTATACATCAGCCGTATTTTAAAATAAAATGAATAACAAACGTTTATTGGATGTCGAAGTATTATGAAACGGGTAACTTGCTGAAATTCGAGGGAACAATCGATACTCGTCATAGGGGAATACCCTCTTGGCGTCTGCGAGCGGAGACGACGCGTAGGCGGTGCTATCAAACTGACCTTTCGCAATATCGATTAATTGCACGTTGCATAACCAGCATCGTGTAATGAGAGGCAAATGCATCCATCAAAAGCCAACGTATTTTAGCCTGCTTGTTCGTTATTTTTCAAGGAACTAATTTTGGAACAAGATCCTTCATTGAATTGTAAATTAACCGTAAATTATACAAATCTGTTGCAGTACTACATGTTATTAAATTTAAAAGAATATATTATCTAGAGATTATATAAATTGTATTTAACATTTTGCGGATTGTTGCAAAATCTATAAACTTCTAAATATCATAATATTATAGTATAAAACGTAATAAGTACCATTATAACGTAATAAGTACCATTATATTATCAAATCAAAGGAAATTTCTTCGAGAAAAATTCTTATTTCAAGATAATTTGCTTCGTATTTTATCGTCTTTTATGCCGTCGTTCTCAATTTAATTCCTAGAGTAGATTTCATGGCATGGAGATATGTAAGTTTCGTGGGTTATAACTCAAAGAACACAATCATCGTCTTTACAAGACATAATAATTGCGATGTGTGCTACACGAAGAGCGAGAGGAGAATCGCTCGCATAAAGAACGTTCTGGCGATATGCAAATTAAGGAAGTATTCAGGTTAAGAGAGCATTACCGAAGTGGCAGCTTCGTGTACGAGCTACGATTTATCGCGCAATATATATATTACAGTTCCGAAGGGATGTGAATCAAGTAAAAGGCTCTATTTCTTGTTACGTCTGTACACTAAAAAATATATTTGTGTGAAATTACATGATTATGCTGGGTTTTTTTCCGACCCAGCATAATCATGCAA
>NJRP01000026.1:79760-129744 GCA_003063835.1 Aphaenogaster floridana
TTTGGACATTAATATTTGAGAAATAAACAAGTTTCATAAGGTATCCCATTATGCCCCGCATAAAATCCATACTAAGATTAACTCATGTTTTCAAAAAACAATAATTTCGTCCTTTCAAACTATTCTTTTGTAGTAAAATTTGTATAATGAATATTTTAGTGCCAAACAAAGCTCATTTATTTATTTTTAATACGTTGTAAATTTGTATAAACCTTAGCGTTCCCGTTATACCCCGGGTTCCCCTACCTTTTTCCCTAATAATATTATAGCATTGATAAAAAAATTGTCATTTGTAATTTTCGAATAACCGAAACTGAAGATGTGGCGCCTATGTGACTCGCCGCAGACACGCAAGAGACAGTTACACAAGAGATTCCATCGGTACTAGAAAACGCGCAAACGTCTTCTAAGACGGGATGACGTTGGATGAAGGATGAAACGGAACAGTGGCAGACTGCCGGGCGTCGCGACGCCCGGTATCGAACCGTACGCGGCATTATCGTCAAATTCGCGAGAGGGAGAGCGAAAGAGTGAGGGAGAACGCGTGACACGTGGTGTCTCTCCTGGCACGACTGTCTCCGTCACATTCTGGCATTCACAACGACTACTACAATTATATCGATACGTACGTCAAGTCGAGCGACATCACCATTCTCATCGTAAGCGAAAGTTTAAACTGATTAATTTATAAAATTATAATTTTACACTATATGTATCGAATCACGTTGCGCGATATAAAAATTAAATCATCATTCTATAAATAACTATAATTTGTAAAGAAAAAAATTTAATATATAACATCTACTATATATCTATATATAATCTCTTAGAGATATACATAATTCGAAACGTTGATAACTCGCTTCGATCGAGATATCAAGCTAACAATTACCAAAATTAGGTTTTTATTTTTTTTGCATGTTCGTGTTTGCTTAATAACTCGTGCCGAGTAATCTCTATCTCTAACGCTGATCATGCCATTCGAGTCGTTAAATAGCACCGGCTGATCGTCGCATGCCGTGTCTTTCATTCACGGCGACGATGAAGTGAGGCGGCACCGAATGCCAGAGACTGTGTGTGCTCGCTCGAATCGATAACACGCGACGGTCAAGCCGCGCGGAAACCAACCCGTCCTCGTACGGCACACGACTCATCGATCGACACCTTCCGCTGCTCCGCGACCTCCGGTCCCCCACGGCACGAGTCTCGCGGCCGGCTCCTCGAGGGGGTCGCAGCCCCCGGAAAGCCGGAAGCCCGGAACCGGCAAGACAGACCGGGGGGACACCGAAGCGCGCGATGATGAATTTCGTCAGATACGGACGAGAGCGTATTATCGAGGCGCTCGTTCTTCCTCGTGCTTCCTGTATTACAAGACTCGGTGAACTTTTTCACACTGAAAACGTCGCCGGAATTTTTGTATAATCCTTTTGTACGACAGGACCCTCTGATTTAACTCTCGAAAAAAGCTTGTCGACGATGAGTACTAAAAATAAATTAGCAATATGGAATTTATGGTTATGCGAAATTGTTATAAAGACTGCATTATCTATGAATCTTTTTTTCGTTTTTTTGTCTTGTCTAAATTAATTAACCAATAGGAATATACAAAGAGAGGTAATAATGAAGATGCGATTATTTTATAAATAATTATTTTGAAAAGAAAATTTTTGTAGAAGTAAAGTTTAATTCACAAATATACTAATAAGTCAGAAATTGTGTCATAATTTTGATAACGTTAAGTGGAAGTACTCACGCTTGGAAACACCTTCCTGTTTAGCGTCGAAGTTTCCGATCTTTAACTGTCCTGTTACTATCGTTACAAAAATAAGGAAACACCAAAATGACACTGTTCTTTTCAGCACGAGAGACGACATATTTATTTTATAATCGCATCACGATTGTTCGCTCACGCTCTTTAGCTTCTTGTTTTACTTGTTATGTATTAGATATAATTCGAAATAAATACCGCGCACTTAATGTTCATGGTCCTCGCGCTTACGTAAAGCAAAAAGTATGACAAAGGGAGTCAGTTCCGTTGAGATCCAGCTCATCCACTATTTTCACGACCCCATTCTGTCCTCCTCCGGCCACCTCAGACCATCAATGATGTATACAGTGTGTCGCTTATCGCGACAAACCGTGATCGATCGCCGGCGAAATCTGGCCTTTGCTGCCATCGAGGGAGTTCACGATCGACTGGCTCGGCATCGGGGATTCCTCGATCGCAAGCCAGAAATCGCCTGACCGGCCGAACGACGGTATTTCGCGACGTCAGCGTAAAAAAGCGACGTCTGGTCCCGCACACGAGCCGTCACCATGCGACGTCCGCCGCGTTCGATTTTCCCGACAGTGGATCGTCGAATTTCGCCGGCGCGATGTACGCGGCCGCTACCTCGCGCGTGCTCGTTCGATCATCAAACGGTCAAGGTCGCGGCTCTAGTTGGTCGACGACTCGCTTCACGCTAGAGTAACCTCTTTTCCCTCGATACTTTCCTCTTTTTTTTCCGCGTCGCGGGAAAAGCGAGAGTGAGGAAAAATCTTGCAGTGAGGAACGCAGAAAAGAGCTTCCGCAATCCTAGACTTTCCACCTCTTAAACTTTAAACAGCATTTTCTTCTAAAATCTGGACTACATGGAAATGGTATTTGCCTTCTAACAAAATCGCAGGTACATTCTGTGCGTATAATAACTTTTCCATATAGTGTCGTGACATATTTTACGTGTATTATGCGTGGATAATTAATCACTTTCGTATGTATGATGCTTAGATTAACAAAACTACGTTTATAATACTAAAGAAATACTGACAATGTAACAGAGGTTCACAGAGGCACGTGCATCTGTCTTAGCCGTTATACCCCGAGTATCTGCTAATTGTCTCGCTTTCCCTATACGCATGCGCATGATCTCGCCCGACTTATCTTAAGCCAGCGGCACACGGAGCGTTTTTTCCTGCTGGATTGCTTGCGATCTAGTAAATTACTATAATTGCATCACTCATGTTCATTTCCACCAATGTAGATTAACTTTGATCTCGGTTTAATTTACTCTTTATCCTTTTTTAGTTTTAAGAATTAGAAAGAGATAAAGAGCAAGTTAAACCGAGATTAAAGTTAATCTACATTGGTGGAAATAGACGTCAGCACGCAGGATTTCTAGTAATTTACTAGATCGCAAGCAATCCAGCAGGAAAAAACGCTCCGTGTGCCGCTGGCTTTATATCATATCTAACAACGTGCAACTGTCAAGTTGCGTGTAATCAGTCGTAAAATAATATCGCCGCGTGTGTTGCGATCGGTTTCTGCGTAATTCAATTTTGCATTAAACCTAATTGCACTCGCGACATCGTTTTGATGCAAAACGCCCGCGGTTACGGCCGCGGCGTCGTCGACGAGACCGCCTCTAATGAGAGCAATCCGCAGTAATCGCTTTTGCAGCCTCATAAAAGCCACAACGAATCACCCAAAGGCCAATTTCTCCCTCAATCATGATCCTCTTGCACCGCGGCTGCCCGGTTAATGCGTTTACACATAGAAACAACTGTCACAACTCATTGTACGATTGTTGCCCGATATAATCCGTTTCTATACGTAATATCGACAAGGATGTATTGCAAAGTGGAAAATAGTTTTCTGCGATATGTGAGCGAAAAGAATATCACTATGATTGTGTAGGGAAGGAAAATATTTTGAATTATAAATTAAATAGAAACGCAACGGAATTCTCAGGACGTATTACGATGCATTCCCAGAAGAAAGCACGCGACATTATGCATGCAGGTATAACTTGGCATAAGCTCATCTATGCTTGTCTGATGCTCAATATTTCAACAGCTGAGGAATCTGTCACGTCTATCCAATATAGCGCATATATCTAGTAATATCAAGTACGTACAGGGAGTACATGAACATGTCATACGTCTGTCACGGTATAAGAATGTAGTCTTAGAGAATCTGCAATATTTACGTTTCAAACTGTATGCATATTAAAGCTAATTATCGAATGATCTAATGTCCGATATTTCACAATTGAAAACATCGTCTGATCTTAATCTCATATTCGGCGTTTAATATAGGGGAGAGTCATTGACGTGACGCAATGCGGATGCTGGATATACAGTTGTGCTTGCGGCTCAGATTATGCGATTGTGCATTGAAATTTATACGGTGGATTATACACAGGGTAGGATAAACGTGAAGCGTAACATGGCGAGCATCCACGATGAAGGGGACGCCTAATCCTCTATTACGGCGCACACACGCGACCCCTTTATTAATACGGCTGCAATAACGTCGGCCATAACGACCGAATAACAGAATATTATAAATAAGCCAATATAGCGCGTGAATTTTATTACCACATAAATTACCATCCAACATGCGCTGAAGGCATAACGATTCGCCATGTTAACCTAATCGTTGTGCGATAACGCAATCGCTATATCTAAGCGCATTATCGCACACATGTTGTATAACGTTACATACAAAGAAAAATTAATATAAAATTTATATTCTATATTAATAAATTTATATTGAGTACACCAATCAATCTCTTAAAAATTTAATTAATAAAAGAGACAGTATTTTTTCGAATTTGTTTTTCTACTTTTGGGAACTTTTAAAAGAATGCGGACGCATTTTTCTTGCGGTACCCAAATGCATCCCCCTAGGTACAAGTCTAAGGACCGATTGTTCCAACTTCTTGGTAAGCTAACTAACAGTTAAATCATATGTTTATCTTTGTCTAATTTGAAGGAGGAACAAAGAGAGACATATGATTTAACTATTAGTTAGCTTACCAAGAAGTTGGAACAACCGGCCCTAAGACGTAAAGGTGCACTGAGAAAAAAAATTTGTTGGAAAACTAAAATATTTAGTCCGATACGTTCAACTAAAACATTAGTTGGTTTAACTGAACATTAGTTGAATTAATTAATTCTTGATTTAAAAATTTTGATGGTTGACATGAATGAACTATACCTTTTTTAATTCAACTAATGTTCAGTTAAACCAACTAATGTTTTAGTTGAACGTATCGTACTAAATATTTTAGTTTTTCAACAAATTTTTTTTCTCAGTGTGTAAAAAGCCGACCAAGGGGACCATCATTATCGCGTTATGCATACACACACCGACGAGAGAAAGCTCGAGCTACTTTGGCTTGGATAATCTTGTGCTGAGATCCCGGCGAGATAAGCGTACGCGACTGGATAAGGGCGTAATGGGGAAACTATGCGAGGAATCCGCCAGTGTTACGTTCGCGTCGCGAACAATGGTGTTAACGCGCTGCGTCAATGTTTGGCGATACTCCGAGCCGGCTGCTCGTTTGTCTAAACGAGATTAGGCTATTTTCCACGCTCTCTCGCGCGGACATGCCAGTCAGTCAGGTGCCGCGACTGCGGCGCGAGGATATTTAAATCCGCCCGGTTCTATTCTTAATAGAAGTGCCGCCGCGATTCCCTCCGTTTCACCCGCTCGATCGGCTTTGTCCACGACGGGGAATTCGACGTTCTTTATGGCGCATCGAAAACTCATTCTCTAGGAAAACCCACGCACGATACAGCTCGTTTTTCTCCTGGCCTAATTTTAATGGACGCCTTTAAACAGAAGCATCGATGTTATTCAATAGTAAACCTTTACGTAAAAGACAGATATCACGCGATCTAGTTTAATGCTTAAATTTAGCAGACAATTGATAATTTGATTTATTTGGCATCGCAAACGAATAATATCCCATATTTCATATAAAAATACTCATACATCATCAATGTAGAAATACCACCAGTGCGGTTTGCGTCGCATTCAAAATCAATGAAGAGAAATATCAATATTTTAGTACTGTGGAAATATTGCATGCACCTCTATCGGATTACTCGATCAGCAATTGAACACGCGTCACGTGATGATTCATTCGTGTAAACAGTTGAAATATAAAATCGTAATTACGAATCTCGCTTTATTTTTGTACGCGTCAGTTCTTAATTAATACGTTAAAATATTCAAGCGCCAATCGCGAAACGCGACCGAACAATTTATGCTCCATTTCAAAACCATCCCGTGCATGTCGGCTATTGATCAAGTTGCTCATCGAGCCAGGGATATTTATTGGCATTCACAGATATATTTCCCATTATCGACAAATGCATTAGCAAATAATTCGAAAATTGATACGACAATATTATTGCAATTATTTCTTCATGTTTTCCAGAACACATAGTTGATCTTTCAAATTAACCGAATAATCTGTGAATGATTAAATAATACCGAATGCTAATATAATACAAACGGCGCATTCGGTATAATAAATTATATTCGTCAATATGTTTAAAAATTCATCAATTAAACGGCTATTTCTCAATAATGTTGACTGCCATATTCCAGTCACGTGTATCTCCTGAGTCAGCTAGATAAGCTTAAGGAATCGAAGCTCGATGAGGATTATGTATGATAGAGGCGACCCCTTTAATCTCTGCTTAATTAAAGGGGTAGCCACGAGGCAGCGGTTGTATAATTCGCTTATATTGCTTCTCGATTCCGACGGTAAAGGAAAATAACCACGTTCATTATATTGTTAACTCTGACGATCGGTTTATTTCTAGCCTGATCATCGCACGAATTACGAGATAAAAATAAAAACAGAAATAACCATCAGGGAAATCAGGCTTGTTTATGGGTGCAATTTATACGAAATTTGATAGAAGTTCTCCACAGATATCTTAAAGAATACGAATTTAATATTACTAATTTATATAATTATTTCTGTTGATATTTGATGGCTGCGTAATTGAGGAATTGCAAAATATATAACCAATTTACTCAGAATATATATAGAATCTATATAGAATATATACAGAATATATAGAATACATACAGAATATATACAGAGTATATGGAACATATACAGAATATACAGGGTGTTTCCTAAGTAAGTAGACAAACTTGAAGGAGATATTCCCCTTGGCTTATTTTAAGAAGAAAAGGTCCTATAAACATATGTCCTAAACTGCTTCATTTTTAAAATATAAGATGTTAAAGTTGTGCAAAATAAAATAAAAATTTCCAAATTCTGGAGAGCGTTTAAAGACATTTTATTCAAATTTGGTATGCGTTCCACATATGGAGCGGGTGGTATTAAGAACTATTTTCCAGTACCGATAAAACATTTTTAGATTCACCAGGGGCGTGCGTATGAGTAATCATATTAAATTTTTTAATAAAAGAATGGTACGTCACTGTTTTTTTCAAGTTAAACAATTTTTTTTTAATTCCGAACTAAAACTCTACAAAAACTGCCTTTTGTGTTTTCCAGAATTTCGAAATTTTCATTTTATTTTGCAACCTGTATTTTTAAAACGAAGCAGTTTAGGACACATGTTTATAGGATCTTTTCTTCTTAAAATAAGCCAAGAAATATCTCCTTCAAGTTTATCTACTTAGGAAACACCCTGTATATAGAATTCAGTAGCTTTTAAATCGCAGAATAATAACCGAATTCGAAGGTACTACAAAGTGTCGCGATATTATATAATAACGCGATACGCAACAAACATAGAACGATTGTATAACGCACGGTTTCTCCGTCCGCAGAAATACATCCCCGTTTAAAGGGAATAAAACGCGAGTCGCGAGAGGCGTGTTTTCTGCTCCATTCCCGAAATAATGTTGTCACTCGTGAATATTATAAACTGCGATCCACTTCAGTAAAGCGCACTTCAGTAAAGCGGATATTAAAGCGTTAAGATGTCTGGTTTCGCGATGGATTACAGCAAAGAAGGGAAGAGGGGCACGCAAGAGGGTAGGAATGAGGAGAGGGTACGTTTCACGAGCAACAGAACGTTGAACAATTTTATATTTCATGCGCGAAGCTTTACGAGCCCCCAAACTACTATTTTTGCGACAACTCGTAAGCCGGCTGCAACGACGTTGCTTTACGAGGCGGGACCCCAAGACGGCCTCTGTGACATGCTTCCAAAATGATGATTCGCCACTAGACTCGTGAGAAACACCCGCGTGTGTCCGCGATGTAAATATCTCTACGACATCGTCGTGCAGTCACATTGTTGAGTTACGAAGGTAGATCTGATATTTTTAGGTTGACAGGTCAATCCATCGCGATTTAAGATTTCTAGGATTGACAGTCTTATCTTAGACAAGTCTTTATGATCGATGACAAGTCTTATCTTAGACTGCGCTTTTATTGTATAAAAATTGCGACTCTTTCGTTTCTTTCGTGCGATACTCTTTAAGCCCCTCATTAAATTAGGATTTTTTGGTGCGTTTCCCCTTTAACGATTAGGTAGTCAAGCAACGAGGGGGGAGATAGCACCCTAAGTTTTTGCCGAACTTTCATTGTCGTCTCTGGGATTAATAGTCGTTTCATCGGTGGTAGCGAGTTCGTATATCGTGGTCCGTCGCGATCAGACTGGATGGAGTCGTCGTCGGTTTGACGAATCGCGACGATCTATATTCCAGCGCGTCAGGTGCATACGACGTTGTAATTGGTTGCCGCTGCTGCGGCCGGCTTTGCTCCTGTCGCGGACACGGTAACGATATCGTAAATCCAAGCGTCATTAGCAATGAAACTAGTGCTCCGCTTTATGCCGAGTGCCTCGAGGCGCGCGGGGATGACACGTGCGTCAAAACCATTGTCATTGCACCGCGCTACGCATATCGCGTGTTGCCGACGACAGGCTTGACAAGTATTGCTTCACGTCACATAATATATTGATACAATATATTACGGAGTATTATTAATTGGCTCTTATTTAATATTTCACGATCATGCAGGTCACAACTATTATTGCGCGAAGCGACACACAGTTGTTTGACAAATTGAAATAGTTAAAGTGCTTATCGATTTGTGTTAGAGGAAAATGAGAGGCACAAACCAGCCAATGTCTATTCGAAAAACGGACTTTCGCTTTGCAAAAATTTTTACTTTTTTGTTTATTGTTTTTTTTTATAAATATCTGTTTATAAAGATTAATTTAGGAAAGTTAAATCAAATTATTGGAAAGAATGGGATCAGTTTACTTGTAAATTAATAAAACGCTGCGGCTTCTTCTGCAATTTGAGCGGTGTTTAATAAATGCGATTCCCGTATCTGGGGATTAATTGCGACTTAAGTACATGGCGGAAGGAAAGATTATAGCGAACTTACGAGACACCAACCGATCGGTCGCGCAGCGTCTCGACGCCTTGGCGCCGCTCACGTACAAACCACCACACTCACATAATCGTGCACTATACACACCTTCGCTAAATAAACTACAAAGTAAAGTCGACTTCCCGATATTATATTGCAGACATATTATTTCTTTTTAAATTATTTTTTATGTTTCCTCTGTCGAAGAAATTATTTTTCATGTTATATATGTTGCGAAATAAAAAAATAATTTAAGAATGTCTGCTTCTATTTCACTAGCATTTTTCGAGCCATACGATTTTATAAATAACAATATAATTTTTTATTAATATAATATATTATATCAATTTTTACTTTAACATTATGAGTATTAATTGTTGTCACAAAAAATAAAATTATGTTAAAGATAATGTATACTTTTTATTTAAATAATTATTTTATAAAGAAATATTTCTATTTTGGAAGGAATTTTATAATTTATTTATGTGTTCAGTCGCATACGAACAAAAGGGGGCAGTTACCTCCAACAAGGTTTCGTTATCAGACTACGGCAGGAGCTGCATAATAATCTTACATAACCGAGGAAAAGTAGCAATTATTCATCTCCAGCCTCTCAGAATATGCGTGTCTCGGCTAAGAAAATATTGCAAAAACAGAAATGTAATAACGTTCATGCGTCTTGAATAACGCCGGAGTGGAACGAAATTGCCCGACTGGAACAGGCGCCAGTCCGAGAAATAACGAGAATACGGAAGGAAGAATAAAGGGCTGAAGGAAAAATGGATGTAAGTGAGTCGTGAGATAGCCCGAGAGACGGTATGAAAATTATTTTCGACGGGGATTTATGGCAAATGTTTCCACTCCATGATCAAAGCTCTGTTCACTCGATCGCTTAACGCTGTTCAGGTCCCCGAAACATACATATTTCCACACACACACATTTGTCACTTTGATTATATAATACTTTGCCATTTGAAATGGATTTTTGTATTTTTTTATACAAAACAGTTGACTCGAATATTAGTCTTAAAATTTATTGGACATTTGATTAATAATGATTTGATTATCTTATAAAAGAGGAAAATTTCGTTAAAGAAATTTTCATTATCTTGTTGAATGAATGCTTATATTTTATTCAGGAAATACTATTTGTAGTTACAAATTATTAATTTAAAAGAGGGATATCAAATCTGTTATGAGTGTCCATAATTAATTTTTGAAACGCCACGTGTAAAATATTTCGCAATAAATCACGCGGCTGTGGTAGACACAAACTGCACAATTGTGCGAGATTTAAGACTGCTCATTTTTCATTTAATTCGTGCGAGAAGCGCAAAGCGCAACATTAAATGCGCCAAGTTAAATATGTATTCGCTGAGAGTGCTGTGTAAATTCGCATCCGTCGTAAAGTCAGCGTTTCCGAGCGAACGAATTTATTTGTCACGTGCTAAGGATCCGTCGCTCGATTCGCATGCGTCATTGGAAGATTGATTTAACGGCGATGTTAATGTCAAAATTCGCTATGCGTGCCGAGAAATTGATAATTTTTACGAGAAATGCGGTGTCGGTTGCAGCCGTTAAATTTACAGATACATTTGTCACGGAGTCACATATATCTCGTGAATGCAAAAGTGCTGTCTTTGTTACAAACTAAATTAATGTTAAAGCTGCGTAAATCATTTGATATATTTAGCCACGCGCGGTTATCGATATTTTTTTTACTGCGGATAAGTTCGCGAACGAGATTGGGATACGCGTGAAGCAAACGACCTACGATTTGTCATTTCTGATAACGAAAGCGGAAACGGAGATTCTAAAAGGATTATCCATTTGAGTACTTGCTGCAAAGCAATACACATAAAACTTAGGACACATAATATCAGCATTTTCAAAGTCGAATGTTTCTAGTACGAGCTGATTTTATCGACGTCCTCGCACGAAAGCGCCGCGGCACGAGGCTTTCTCATGAAAATGGATATTTTTAGATAAAATTCTAGTAATGCGGCCACAAGAAAAAAGGATTGATTAATGCATGAACCTAAAAATACGTAAGCTTATACGAGAAGTTTACACGAAACCGCGAAGCGTAAATTACACATTTATTCTCTTCCGCCTCCGACCGTAAATTCTGCAATACTTTGCGAAATATGATCGTCTCCATTAAGAAGAATATTACCAATTATGAACGCTATTTGCTTTACTACTAATAATTTTTACATATATACGTAATTTTTATGTGTTATTAATCAGAATAGTAAGTCTAAATTTTTCACAATTCTTTAATAAAGTTTGAAACATTATACTTTTATTTATCTAAATCACAGATTTATCTCACAAATTATCACAGATGACAATAAATTGACAATAAATTGAATTAAAAAATTTTACGAAAGTACATCTGTATTATAGGTAAAAGGAAAATGAAATTTTTTTCTAAAAATTGCTAATGTCTTTTTATCGTTATTATATTCAAAGTTTTAGGTGCTATGAAGACAACTTATTAATATTAAAAACGCTCAGACAATTCCCGAAGATTCATTCGCGATCCATCATGACTCAGCTTTCCATTTTGCCGGCGCGCCCGCGTCTCCAGGAAGCGCAATAAGGAAATCAGAGTGCATTAAGCCGCGACCCCGTACAACGAAGCGCAGAGCCGCGTATCGACAGTCATTCTCCTTTCGGGTATACAGCTTCCGGCAAAAGGGGTGCAAAGGGTCGATCGATAGAAGAGGTCGGCGGGGGATGGTTGCCGCCGAAGGGCACCGGCCCGGCTTAGAGGGTAGTGAAATACGCGTGAAGAACTGCACTTTCGTAAATTCGTACGAATCACTTCCGTTCCGTCGCTACACTCCGCCCTCATCATATATATGGGTTAGAAACGAAACAGGGGTGACTCCGTGGCTGGCTGCTGGATTGATCATACGCGGCGAAGTGTAGGACGAATGCAACCCTTGAATCTAACAAGCAACTGCGACGAAATCATTGAAAAAGTTGCATTATGGCTTTCAGAAATGCAGGAAAACGCAGTTCGCGAAAATTTCTTAAAGAAAAATTTTTTCTAATTTATTTTTACACAATTTATCGAAGAAAACGATATCTGCAGTAATTAATCGCTGAAAAAAGTCAAATCTTTAATATACAGTTATAAAATTTATATGTAACGTTATCGGATTTTTATTATCGACTTTTGTTTTACATTTTATTGATGTAAATCAAGATTCAACATCATTATCATGAAAAATAAGAGGAATCGAAACATGCTATTCACTTCCGCTCATCGATATCTGCTAACTAATTAAAATGCTCGCATATCTATACAGGTGTACCTACACCTAATCGCATTTGAATTGCGAAGCACATTCATCGACCGACATATCTGCCAGTCATCATTTCTACCACTACAGTCGATCGAGGACAATCGACGAGCCTACCGGCCTTTCGAGAATGTCGGAAATCGCGAGTCGCCCTATATATCCCCATAAATAATCCACGAGATCGAGCCAGAAATAATTGATGCCACCCTTATGAGAGTCATATACCGGCTCGCGTTTTTAGCGAAAGTAAATTACCGCGCAAACAATTTATTCTTCTGTTCTAAAATTGAACGGATACATATGTAATACAGGCTTCCACTGATCGACCAGAATCGTGGAGTTCGAAGGTCCGAAGGATGAGATCCAACATTTATGGTGCGACAAGCGGATTACACATTTTTTAAATACTAAGGAATTGATGAAGTCAAACGTTAAATCTTTTTTAGAATGTTCGTTAATTTCTTATCATCTAAATGTAGGATCAATAAAATACAGAGCATCTCGGTAATGGCGATGTTTTCTCTTTTCAAAAAAAGAATACATCGCCAATAGAAGAATATTGACCTAGATATTCCAAGAAAATTACAATATAATGAATATGATGAAATTATGTAATATCAGTAGGTATTATATGTAAATTCATTTTATTAAGGGTTAAGCAATGCTATCACATGCAATTTCTTTGATACATTGGGGCGTTATATACAATTTCAATTTATCATTCTTTCTGATTCATACTGGTGGTGCCGGTGGCCGCCGATAAGATTCCACCAGGTTCGCGACTAATGCGACCAAATAAAGGCCCGGTCCGAAAAACAACCTAACGAACATACGGCGTCCCTTCTGCCAGGCGCATGTGGGTCGAGTCGGCACGCGTCCGCGTGTGGGGAAGCACACAAAAGGCTGAGAAATGGTGAGCGAATTGCTCATTATCGAGTGGTCAGGACGTGCAAAGGGCGTCGAGGTCCCGTCGGGATTTCACAGAGGCTCCTCCGGAGACAGGCATGGTGCTGGCCCCGCTTAAGGGAGCCCTGGGCCATCCCCCGAAATTGCGGATTCGCCGAGGGCGAGAATGAATCGCGCGAAAATTGTCTCTACCCTTGGTCGCCCATCACCCACGCTTTTCATCTCCCTCGGGATGCCGGCTTTTCAAATCTTGCTCATTCGAATCTTTTGTAAGTCTTAAGTGCTGTTTAAGCTGTGAAGCTCCGCGTTTCTGGAAAATGTAATTGTCGTTGATTGTGAACGCTTTAAGTCGGGGTGTGATGATGATTTTATGGAGAGCGTTATTAGAGGGTGTTAACTATGACGAACGCGAGATGTTATCCAGAGACTAAAATCTTGGTCCACTATATTTTCCTGAGCCAGCATTTGTAATTTTTTGTACGGTATATTTCGTGATATTAACTTATAATTATTATTTAAAAATTACAAAGAAAAACTCAACAGAGAGTTATTAATAATTCGATAAATGAAAAACGGGCTTTTTAAAAATAATAAATACTTTAAACTCAATCCTTGTAACGTTTTGAAAGCGAATACCTAATTACGAACAAGGGGATGCTCCCTACAAGGCACTTCGCACCTGTCCCAAAGGGGGACTATGAACGTGCCGGTCTCTTCGAGGAAAAAAAAATGGAAGAAAGCACGCGCGTATTAAGAAGAAGGAGCAAAAAAGCAACTGACAATGAGAGGCGCCGGTTAATTCCCATGTGGTCCTCGACGAGCCATAGTGTGTGGTGTGTAGTATATATGTGTGGAAGAAGGGCGCGCCATGTTGTCTGGCCACCCCGCATTGCGCCAGTAAACTCGGCGAAATCCCGGACGTAACCCACCCGCAATATCAGTCCGTCTCCATTTCTCTATCTTCTCGTTTGTCCTGCTCCTGTCTTCACCCAGAATTATCGTCTCTCGATCCTTCTTGTGGGATTTTCTCCTGGATTAGCACGGTATTTCGATTTTCGAAGTTTTGGCGAGGATAAAGGATTGAAAGAAGTTGGACGAAGTTTCGTGATCAGCTTGATAATTTCGAGCAGAAAGTTCCGTTATTTGTTTTCACCGTGCGTATTTCGTGATGAAACGATAGGATTACATGGAGTCGAGTGGAGCTGAGTAGAGTTCCACACCATCGTTATATATTGCCATACACATTTCCGGAAACTGCGATCATATCAACATTTGTATCTCGTTCGAAAATGCTAAGGAAAGCACGGAGATACAGTCACGAAGTCCGATTTTGTATATGTTGGATACTCCGTTTCATTATTTCTTTCATTTACGCGTTTTGAATTTAATTACTAAAATATATAAAAAATATCTATTTATTATACAATTAAAAGATTATAAGTAAAGTGACAGTCAATAAAATCCTGAATGACGCAAATTAATTCCATATTATTTAAAAAATGTGATTATTGCAGTTAAAAGAAAAGCTATTATTTAAAAATAATGTGTACATGTTACATCTGTCTAATACATAAGCAATAGATAGAAAATGAAGAAGTTTCCGAATACGGCTATAAATGTGCGTATGAAACCATTCTCATGTCTGCCTCGAAATTGACCGAAAAACCGATAAGCCAGCAGTCGTCTTCAAGATCTTATCAATATACACATATGTAAGTCTAGATTAAAGTCGTTTCTTTTTTCTTTTTTTGAGAAAGTAACAATCTCGTACAATTCTTTACAATTCTTTTTTATTCTTCCACCGCGTTACTTCGATTACATAGATGGAAAATCGTAAAACGATAGAGAAATAGTACCACTGGCCCATAATATATCTTACGTGCCGTTGCACTCTTCTCTGTTATATTAGCTCCCATTTCGGTGCACACGGCTTTTAGAGAATCCGAATAGCTTCCAAGAAATTCAAGCTAAAATTTTATCAATTTTATCGAAGAAGATGCTTGCCAAAATTGATAAAATTCGCAAATGTTTTAGGGATTGTATTATTATTTACGTGTAATATTTATTCGTTAAATCGTTAAACTCGTATCTCTAATGTACTATTGAAATCGTAAATCTTACGGGGAGTCTGCAGCAAGAGGGGCTTAATGCCTACTTCTCTGGTCGTTTTTCTTCGTTTCTTAAGATCTTCGAGTGATTTGCGAAGAAGCTTTTTGTAAATGCACATTAAATAACGATTGATTGAAGTCTGAAGTCTCTTGATTTTTTCGATTTATAATTTATAAATAAGTAAGATTTACAAAACATTAATGTAAAGTTCTTGTTTAATTAATTTTATAAGAATATAATTCTTTATATTTTTGTTATGTGCGTATACAAGATTTCTAAAGGATCATCTACAATGAATCGCAGTCGTAAAAGTCGTAAGAAATTTACCAATCACAGTTCATTATTCTCTTCCTAAAAAGAATAATGAACTGTGATTGGTCAATTTCTTACGACTCTTACGACTGCGACTCATTGTAGGTGGCCCTATAAGCTTCTAATATTTTCCTTTATTTATATGGATTTACTCGGCTTTTACCCGGAGACAAAAATTAAATAATTTCCGAATCACTTGTCTCATATTTTCAATGGTCATAAAACATACAATACTTTTACTAACTACCTTAATGTGATGAACCAGAGACGTAATAAAAAATATGAAGTGCCTTGATAGGGATCATTAGATTCGTTATCCTTTTTTTATTTCCGTAGTAGGTAAAACGTAGCGTTCCACTTAGGATAATGGAGATAACCTTGACATCCTCGAGAAAAAGCTGTTGCCATTATGCTAGTCTTTTCGCAATCCAACAATTTGAAAAAAAAAGAAACGAAAAAAAAGGATTTTTTTTTAGCACTTAGAAAGACAAGTAATTTGATGCCTCCACCCTGTACATTACACTGAAGCCTTCACGGCGCCCAACGTGAGACTAATTTAAATTTACTTTACTTAATATGAGTGTCATCCAAACGCCGTCGTTTCGCGAATTCAACGTATCAAATGACGATCTGTTAATTGGAAAACACCAAGTTTTTAGAGCTTCACGATGTTCGTCGGAATTTACTCGGATACCTCACGTTCTCCATTCATTAGCACTTTCCCGTTACGATTGCGCTAATTGATAGAAACACGCTGCGGGTCTCTGATGCCGGCCGACTGAAATTATTAATTCGCGCGTACGACATCCCGTCGTAATTGTCGTTTCGAAAGTTCTCGAACTGACACTCAACGTGGTTCGTTCTTCGTACGCTATATAGAACGTCATATGAGGGCACGCCAGGTGTCGGCATATCCGCGCGATCTACCTGCCCAACACCTGCCTTCGCAGGAGGTGTGCTCTTGGAATCCACATGAATTAATAGCATGTTACGTACTAAACATTATATAGGATATATTTTAGGAACAAATTCGATTACTTTCGATGATGCTACTTCTGATATCAATTTAGAATATTAAATGCAAATAATCTACCAGACTTGCTTAACATTGGCAAAATTAGATTTATTTATATAACTCAAACATTACGCAATATATGAACAAATATAGTAAGCTGTAAGTCGCTGTTTGACTATGACATAGGAATATTATCATAGAAAATTTAATTTTGTACATGTTACATTCATCACTATTCTTGTTGTCCGGTGCCGATCTCTTCTTAAGCCCGTATCAGACTATGGATTGGGGTTGGGATTGGATTGGAATTTGACCAATCAAAGCTAAGTTAACTGAACTTGTTATTGGTTTTCTTTCTTCCGATTGGTCAAATTCCAATCCAATCCCAATTCCAATCCATAGTCTGATACGGGCTTTAGGCTTCTTGGCAGTCCACATCCCGTTACTTTCTTTCTCTAAGTTTTCATTCACTTGCATATCCATACTGTTTCCTTTATTGGAATCATTGTTAAAATCTATTTGAATCTCCTCATTCCAATCAGCAAACAGCTCGTATCTATTGCGCACCTCTCCCGACAATTGACGGGAGAGGTTAAAATCTTGTTTTGACGTTGTTTTTGGCGAGGAAAGCTCGTGAATACCAAAAATTTATACGCAGGGCTGCGTTCCAAAACAGTACTCTATCAACTCTGAGTAACTAAAAAGCTATAGTTTACGTTACGTATGCTATAGATTTTTAGTTACTCAGAGTTGATAGAGTAGAGATTTGGAACGCAACCTCGGAAGACGAAAATATAACCGCTAGATATATTCACGGCAATTAAAGCCGAGAATCACACACAAAACGTCAGACCGTTCACAGATTCGTCCTTCTCGCCGAAAAGCTGTGTCGGTTCCTCTGCTGTTACGAATTGAAAAATTCAGAATTTAATTTTGATAGGCACGAGAAGATTTGGAGCCTCTTAATTTGAGGCGAGGAATTTAAGTAAGTCGCAGTTGCAGAGTTATTCTACGGCGCAGAATATAATCTTAGCCTCTTCTCATTCAGGATTCGTCTTTCCCCTTAATCCTCCGTCACCTCTGTTCCAGGATCAAGCGAGAACGAGAGGGAAACGGGGCTTGAATTCATTATTTCCCGTATCCTCGTTCCCAAGTAATTGCATTCGGCTCCACCGGGCCGTAATTTCGTGCAGCCGACTCTCCCCGTACATTTTCAGGACGCGTCACTCGGTATATCCGAGCATGTGTCTCATCGTTGATAAAATTTCGGTCACCATTAATCAGGAGCCAGTCAGTGACAATTAGCCTTTGCAGCGGGAACGGTCTTCGCATCTATCATCAAATCCCATAATCTCCCTCTGCTTGTCTTTTTTGATTATCGGGATTGTAATTCTCCAGGCGTGAAATTCTGTGCTCTTATTGTTAGCTCTTTCCTGTTTCCTTCAATATTATTTCAGCTTCTTTGTAGTAATCAAATCTCAATTCCCATAACTTCCGATATTTCTTTTCTAATGTAATAAATATTTCTTTAAGATGTTTCTATAAAATCTACTAGGCCACGTCTTTTTATTTACTCGTCCCCCATCGAGTGTTTCAAAGACAATTAAGCATCATCATGATGTATTCAACGTTGTTGTTGCGTCATAAAGCAGCGCGCTGACCTTCGGGACGAAAGTCACCTGTTTCGCATACTGCGTAACTACCAGTTAATTAGTCCAAGATTATTTGAAAAGAAAAACAGCGATCTTGAAAGAACGCGAGGGTCGGGTCGCGGCAAATTACATCTTGACGATATAATTTATTTACCTCGTCAACTCCGCCGACCGAAGTCCGGCCACATACATCTCGTAGCATTATCCGGGATTGTCTTCCGCCGTCCGTGAAAATTTCGCTTGACGATCACGAAGATCGTCTCTGACGAGAGCAGACAAGGCCGTTCGAGGGTGCCACCAGCTGTTGCCAATTACCGTCTCCGTCCATAAGAAAAGGTGAAATGATTCTTGACGAATCTCCTTTTGCCTAATGCAATAAAATCGCTGGCGAAGATTACCGCAGCATGACTGCTTTTATATGAAATACAGCAATTAGGCGACGTGCTTCTTGCGATTCTCGTTGCTGTAAAGAAGTTCCATTTCTCGGAAAGATGTTCTCCCGGAGATCGATGCGACATGTCTGTTTTTTCTACGTCTACAAACTGTCGTCTCTACGTTGAGTCTCATTAAATCTATACATTCATAAAATAATTATATTTCGCGCCCATCGTAAAAATAATTAAATACTATTCTTGTGAATAATAAAAGCGGAATTTATTGTTCAGGCTTAGAAAAGCGTACAAATTATGCGCCCAAAACTATAATATTGGCGAAATAATTCTATGACAATAGACAACGGCTATTTAAAAGTCAATCGGCTATCGAGCTATCGAGTGTGACACAAATAAAGAGATTGTAAGAGCACGTTTTCCGTTGTCAAGCTTATTGGTGGCACTTCCTTTAAAGAAATGGCTGCATTGTCTATCTGCCGAAACACCAAAAAACAGAGACGAAATTGAAGCAGAGGCGAGAATGGAACATTTATAAAAACTGAACGATCTTTGAAAATTAATTTATTTGCATCTGATCTGTGCAATCCATTATTTTCCATCGCCCGTAGTTTTTCGGCCGTGACCTCCGGCGAGTGTACGGAGAAACGACGCTTTTTCGTCGGCAGGAATGGAAACGTTCGTATATTCAGAAGAGGACACCTGTCGCCCATCATTACGCATCGTCTCGACGGGATTACTCATATCACAGTGGGGGGAAAGAAACTGAAAAGGAAAGAGGAAAGAAAGGGGAGGCGAGGAAGCGCGGGAGGAGGTGGTTAACGCAGAAGAAGAATCGTCGTGAATATGTTTATTGGTCGGGGAAAGAAAAATTGCTCGTTTCTCTGGCGCCGCTCCACGAGAGAGATCGGCGACGTGAGACGAGATATCAGGCGACGTCGACGACGGCTGTTGCCTCATGTAGAGCTTTCGGAGCAGCTTTCGTCATTTCTCTCGACGCCTCTCTGCATCTTTGCTTCGCAGAGCTTGAATCAGATCTAGTCGCGCAAGGTGCACAGAGTTCCCGTTGTGAGCGGACGTTTTCTTCTGGCCTTTTTTCACTCCAAGAGTTGCTCTTGGCCTTACGAGTTTTGTTTCCGCGTCCAGCACACTTATTTTCGTTCTACACAGCCGACAGTATATTTAGTAATGTTAGCTGCTGTAAATTTGTGACAGCAAGGTATTATGAACGATATGCTTTCAACAACGTTGATTCTTGTCAGAAGTAGTTAAAATCGGTAAATTTCTAATTGTAAAGTCGTGACGATCTCTCTTGGATTCAACGCTGTTAGCTGAGGCGACACAAGCTTTCATCGAGCAAAAATATTCAATTGTTAATTGAGAAACAAATAATTCTGATAGTCTGTTAGTTTTATAATTTCGTTGCAAGCATATATAAACGCGTGTGCAACAAACGCAAATAAATTAGAAGTCAATTTAATAAATTTTCAAATGGGATTCATATAAAAATGCAAAAATTTCTTTCATAAGTAAAAATAAATTTCCTTTACAAAGAAACATCGCAAATAATATAATAAATAATACAACGTGCTGAAGATTAAACGAAATGGAATTATCAGGATATTCTTAGAAGTATATAACAATTAATTATATATTAATGATAATTATACGATGAGACTTTTGAAACTAATTTCTGATTAGTCTCCTAATTATGTCAGTCGAGTATTATAGTGACTGGTATCTCTAATTTCGGCAATTATTATGCGGTTGTCGCAACGAGTTTATATAAGCAATCAGATCGGCCATTTACACCGACAAATATAACTCCTTTTTATACTCGATTTATCTACGAACGACTCTCATTTCGCGTCTCTCGTGTCTTCGTCTCCGTCTTCCGATACGGCGGCGAAGACCCAGCGTGGGTGCGTTGGATTTATCTACGTTAAACGATCCGCGGTTCGTCTGGCCGGCGTCTGGCAGCCCGTCCCACTCGTAAAGTTACCAGAAAATAATCAAGGTGTCTACGAGCCTCGTCGAGTAAGATCACACGAACGATTATATCTTTTTTATAGCGCGACAGAAGTGTTTGGAGCTGTGGCTCCTCGATACCAGAGTAGGAGAATAAAAAAGAATCAAAGGGGAATCCACTTCGGATTTTCGTTGCAAGCATATAAGCGCGTGTGCAACAAACGCAAATAGATTACAAGTAAATTTAGTATTAAAATCCCAAAATTTCTTTCATAAGTGAAAATAAATTTTCTTTACAAAGGAACATTGCAAATAATACAACGCGCTAAAGATTTAACGGAATGGAATTATCAGGATACTCTCTTTAGAGGCATATAGCAATTAATTATATATTAATGATAATTATACGATGAGACTTTCAAGAGCCTCATTACGCGGTCACGTTACCGTTTGCAGTATATAATAAGACATAAATCGCTAAAAGGGGCCATGAAAAATTTACGTGAAATCGATAGGAGTGGCTCGTGCGGATGGGCCGCATGTAAAATTGATCGACAGCTGCTAGGACCCCGCTGGATGCCTACAGCAGGAGCGAAAACGTCGTCGATCGAAGGACCTCGGCTTACGTAAAACCCTTTGCGCCCGATCGAATTTCCCGACCGGCCGGCCACCCGGCGACCGCGGCGACGGCGACGGCGGCGACGGCGGCGGCCTGCACAATTGTGCGCGCCTATTACGAGTCCGTTTTACGATCGCCTCGTAAACGTCCGGATCCGCGAAATTGATGGACCACTATATGCGACAGCGCCGAGCACATGCACGCACATATGCACGGGCGCGCGCACGAATTATCGCGCCGATCCGCGTTACCCTCAATGCGCTCTCTCGCATGAGGCCGATATTCCTATACATTGACGGTACCACCGTTCATCCTATAACGAACGTCAAAGGATTGTGAATGCGGAATAAAAGAACTCTTCCGCTCACAAAGATAATTTCAAACGGTGACAATGAACTTTAATTTCTCTGTCGTGTCGCATGGCGTATTAAATAATTCAGTTTCGAATCCCTCGTTCCGAAAAAGTTCAGTTAAATTTTCCTCCAGCTTTACGTTTGCTTTTTTTTATTAATGAATTTATCGATAGGATTTTTTCGCTTTTTGTTGAACGCATGAGATAATGAGAGGAATCTAAAATGTCACATATGGAGAACAATAAGAAGAAGATCCGTTCTATGAGAAATATTTCTGGCGGGTTAGTGGTCAGCAATGTGTACCAGGTGTTTGACTGTTTTCCATGATGCAATCTTGTTTTCCATGATCGCGCCAGGCATGATGCAATATTTCCTTTCCTCTCGCAACTTTATATAACTCCACGCAAGAATATCGTGCGTTGAAGCACTTCTTATTCTTCTTCTCTTCTCTGTTCGGAATAAATAATTCGTTTCGTCTATCAGCGCGGTCTGATGTAAAGAGAGCTTAACAATATAAGGCGATGATTTACACGCGCGAATTGCGCACACGCTAGCGCAAACAGAAAATCCCCGAGTGCGCATTGTCCGCGGTCAGTTTTGCAAAATCCATGCTCCGCGCGCGAGGTAATCGAGGAAGTGAATGATATAATGCCCGACATCGGCGCGGCGCGATCGGCCGTGCTCGTTCGTTAGTCCTGCATGATATTCCCGCTGTCGTGGGCGGTGTTCCGCCAGATCCGATCCTTTAAATATCCTGCGCTAAGGTGGTCGCGCGAAGGCTCGCCGTCGCGGCCGGCGGCGTTATTACTCGCGCCGCATGTTACTCACGCACATTGCTGCGGTAGAATGTTACGATGTTTCTGGGTTACGACCGAAATTTCCGGCGAGCGCGCCCATAGTTTCGTATTTCATACTCGAAGGAGCTGCACAACTCGCCTCGGTTTAAAAGGCGTGTCGCACTGACCACCCTCTACATTTCGCGTTCGCATTATTCACGTCGCGCATTGGCGACGCTATCGGGAGATATACGACGTGAAGTTTTACCCCGAAGCTGTATCCCGATTCTTTAAAGCCCGTTCTACATTAGTCGCAAGTCGATCGCAAGCTTATTGCGACAGCCAATCAGAAGCGTCAATAGTACCATTCTAGTTTCTGATTGGCTGTCGCAACAGGCTTGCGATCGACTTGCGACTAATGTAGAACGGGCTTTAGAGCCGTTCTACAATGAGTCGTTAGTCGTTAGTCGGAAGCAAATTGACCAACCATAATCGATTATTCGAGGAATACTCGACTGTGGTTGGTCAATTTGCTTCCGACTAACGACTAACGACTGACTCATTGTAGAACGGCTCTTAAGCCGGTTCTAGCCGGTTCTACAATAGAGTCGTAAGTCGTAAGCCGTAAGAAATTAACCAATCGCCAGTCGAATGTGAGGAGAATAATCGACTATGATTGATCAATTTCGTACGGCTTACGACTTACAACTCGTTTGTAGAACCGGCCTTACTCGAACCGTGTCGCGCCACAAGCTCGAACGTTTGTCTATTTAGAATGTCTGAAATAATGTTGTGGATAACTATTCATCGTTCGTTGAGGAAGGCGCAAATATTTTACCGCAACGCGCGCGGCGCTTTCTCGAGTCGTGTTCGGCGCCTCGGCAAATTCTGTCCTTTTCGTCATACTGGGAGCTTCAGGGACGGTCATTTATCTCAGATCTCTCAGCTTTGGAAGATCAGAGCGGCTCTTATCGCGTAGACGGTCGCGCGAAGCAGAAATATTCGAGAGAGATGGAGAAATCGAGCGGGACGGAAAAGGGAAATACGAAACGTCTAGGCCTATTTTCGGTTCCTCCGTTCTATCCGTTCTTCCTTCCTTCCTCGCTCGTCTGTGTCTGTTATTTGCCGGTTACTCTTTGATTCCACCCCTTTGGGTCTTGTATGAAGGCTCATCGCACGGATATAGCCATCGTTTAAAATGATAGTCTTATCGGACTATAATCTAGGTGGTTACTGCGGATCGAAGGATTCCAGTTGGCTTTAAATTCGGAGCTTCCTTCGACAATGTCTCATGCACGAAACGACCTGGTTCCTCGTGCGAGATACAATGCGCGATCGATCGACCGCATCAGGCCGGTAAGGGTGCTCGGGAAAGAATCGAATTGGAGAATGTTCAAATGCGATAAATTTCCATATTCTTTCCAGAGATTTTATATATAATAGTATTATATATATAATAAGACTATATACATACAATAATAATAATATATCGACGTCGTCACGACGAAAAGGCATAAGCGGCTTTTATCAAATTTTACAGGAGATCCAAAAATTGAGAAAAGTCCAAAAAATGTTATTCAAGGTGCAATTTTTTTATTAACTAATAATAAAATTAACGATTCTCGAATTTTTGGTGGATATAACCATAGTGTTAGATGCAAGTCTTGACTCTTACGACCTGTTTCCCATAATAATCTAATTTTCAGATTTTTGTCGCTTACGCCTTTTTTCGTGACGCCGCCGGCGATATGATAAAAATAAAACCCGGGACTTTTGTGATAGTTAATATTTTAAAAATTCTAATACTTCTTCATATTGTGCATTTATCGGCTGACAGCGGCGGTGAGCATTTTTTTCTTTTTTCAAACGACCTAGCTACTTGCGGACTCTCATCGCAAAGATGATGCGAAGACGAGGATGAGAAGGAAGCGGAAGCGGCACGAGACAGCGCGTGTCAGCGAGAGTAGAACCAGCCTAGTGTCAATAAACCGCGGTGCTTTTTATCCGAAAGATGCGCTGTCGTCATTTTCGTTGCGATGCAGACGAGAAAATGATTGCGGCCAAATATTTATTCCAATCTTGGCTGGAAGTATCCCCTCGTCGTCAAGTGTAGTGCGGAGAAGAAACAGCGAAGATTAGTACATCTTTGGGATTAAAGTTGATCTTGCGGATTATAACGAGATTATCGATACGGCTTCGCTGTTATGTGCAATTATTTACATCCACGTTAACTAATAAAGATAATAAATAGTTTAATTGTAAGTGAAAAAGGAGCTGAATAGTTTTATGTTTTAATTATATCTGAAATCTGTCTCTCACTATTATTAATGTAGTGATGCAAGAGATGCAATTAATAAAAGAATTTGCAAGTAAGAAAAAAGTTACATTAATTTTCAAATATCAGATATCAAAGCAAATATCAAGGATCTAATTAATGTTTCTCAGGCGGAAGATTTTGCGTATATGTGTGTCGTGTGCATGAGTAATACCTTATATTTAGAGACGTGCGATTATATCATTTTATATTAAGTATCTACTGCATGCATTTTATTAAAAAATAGGCGAATGTCTGTCTAATGTATCTCGCCAAATCTCAATTCCCTGTAGAACCCGATGAAGGCACAATACCTCGATATCCCTCGGTTTCGTCTCGCGCCGTCATGCCGCGTCTCTGCGCGGATATTCTGCTAATTATAGATCGACTGCCGTCGACGCTGCGGCGCGCGTTCACGTCGCACGACGACGACGACGACGACGGCGAAGAAGACGACGACGACGACGACGACGAAGACGACGACGACGACGACCACTTCGAAGGCTTGGACTTGAACCAATCCTGACCTTCCCTGCCGACCTAGAAAATTGCGTGCACCATATCCGGGCCATGTATAGTGTGTGACGTCGGGGCCGCGGACAGGACGCTTCTCGCTCTGCACCACTCTCATATTCCGCATAATTAAGACACGAGTTAAATGTCAGGAGCGCCAATGAAAATTGGACGAAGGTGAGAACTCGATACCGCAAACGTACTACGTGGAGTGTTTTAAATTCTTCAGCCTTAAGAGAGAGAAGAAAAAAAAGCTATATTTTTGAACGAGACGATTATTACAATTAGGGTCAGCTATTCTGCGAGATTCCTTTTATATCGGATTCGTTATCAAAACAGAGTTCCGCAAAGATTCCAATTACATAATGATAATATTAATAATATGATGAAAAGTAGAACTAAAATGCCAACCTAGAGAGCGAAGCTATGCGTATACAAGCGTTGCTTATAGCAACATAGCAATCAGAGTTAGGAGCTGACTGAGTATCTTTTGCAAATCCCATTCTTAATGCTGATGCTCTATATTGATCTGGACTTCGTGTACAATATATCTCCAGTTCAAGCGGGCAACTATTTAAGATCCACTCAAGACTTAAATTTAATTTGGCTGCGGTGCAAACTTAGAAGAAATACGTTTCACCTTTATACTCTTCAGATTGCACTGCAGCTTATCGTTTTCCGGAGCCAACGTCTCACGTTGCGATCTCTAATATTATTCACTGTAACATTCAATTAAGCAGTTACCATCACACTCTGCGGACGCGGAAGCCAAAGCTAAAGTCGTATCGCGCAAGCGGCCCTCTCCCGATACTCTCCGTTACATATTCATAGCATGCACATACACACGAGGCCTAGGCGCATTTGGAAAGGTCAGGGCCGTAGCAAGACCTCTGAAAATTCACGACCCGCCACGTAGAACCTCCAGAGCATTCGGACTCGCGTATCCCCGGTGCGCCGCGCCGCGCCGGTGCTCCATTCCAACCCAATTCCTTTTCTTTCATCATCGTTCTGGACGACTTCCAAGCGACCGAGCGGAAATTAATATCCTCGGGAAATTCGAGGGAACCGGAAAGTAGCCGACGAACGAAAGCGTGGTATCGACCGCTCGCAGAAAGAAATGCATCGGTAAATCTAATTGGGGGCGGCTCAATCACGGGATTATCGTCGGATGGAGCTCAACGAGATTAAGGAAAATCGACGAAGGAATACTTCGGTAATAAAGTAACGAAATCGAGGGAAAGAGGAGCAAAGATAACGGGACGCGCATGCCTAAATGCAATTTCGTTGCAAATTGGAAAGAAGAGGGTTGGGTCCTTGTTAGAGAAGTTCAAAGTGACCCGAAAATCTAAAGAATTGATAGAACTGAGTAGGATCTAAGATATAAGAGATAATTACAAGAGGAAGAAGAATTATGACAAAGTTGGTGAAGTTTACGGAGTGATCAAAGAGAAACGCAGTCGATTGATTGAAAAATTATTGGAAGCCATTCTTAAAGACTAAGACATTATTTCAAATTAATGATTTCATATTCTACGTGAAAAGCGGTATTGCTTTAATATATCAACAAATTATGCAAATTCGTATGTCGTCTTGAACATCGTAAGATACGTAAGGATGATGAAAGACGAAAATAAAAGCAGGAAAACAAGCTTCCGTCTTTGAAAGCAGCCGACAGTGACAACGTGAAGAAAGTGACTTGAAACGAATACAAATTTTAATGAAAACTAGACGATCATGTTCTAGGCTCAACGTCCAAAAAGACACCAAAGCCGGGGTGGAAAGCTGCGTGAATTTCTATCGCGCCAATAAAAGCCCCATGCCGGAAAGAAAGCGAAAATGAAGACACCAGAGAGCAATCGGTATCCCCTTTCAGTACGATCATGTGTAAAGAGGCGGAAACGCGCGCCGAGGGAAACGCGCGGCGGCGAAGATCAAAGGAGGAGAGAGGCGAGGGCGACATCGGGTGTCATCCCGAGATCGCAGAAGTTAATTTCGATGGAAGGCCGGCTCAAAGGGGGGGCCTCGCGCGAAGAGCTTTATCGCGCGCGCACGAAGCGAGCCGAAAAGCCGCGAATGAAGATGAAGCGAGAGAGAAGCGAGCCCGAGGGAGAAAGACGGGCCAAAGAGATATCGGAGCTTTCGGAGGTTTTCAAGGGGATGGAGAGGCAAGATGGCAGGTGCGGGTGATTGGGGGCGATCGATGAACCTCCGAGGAAAAGCCTGGGGTGGTGGGTGCTAGGAGGCGAAAGGGGAGGGAGAGGAGCGCCGTGGGGCGGATGCTTCGAGGGGATGCCGAAGGGTGGTCGGTCGACGGGCAGGGGGTGTTAGGCCGGGGGCAGGAGGTCACACGAGTTCGCGTATGTATAATACGTAGCTCTCTCCCTCGTGTGTACACTCTCCTCGTATTCGACGTTGTGCAAATAGCGCGACTTGCACGTGCATGCGATGCGCCCGCACTCGGCCGAGAAGAAGAGGGCGAGAGCGAAACGGAATGAGAAATGCGGTTGGGATAAGACGCGGGCCCTTTAGCGCCGGCTAAAGATGAGAGGTCGATACGCTTCGCTCACCTCGTTGAGAATGGAGGCTTTTCTCAATACCGTGCTTTGCATATAATAGATATTGAAGTCACGTGCGCGGTGAGTAATATAGCGGGAATCAACGATGAAAATTGCCAATTCGCAATTGATTGTACCAAACACGTGACTCTCATCACGATTACGTCTATATCGAAATTGTGCCATTCCGCAGTCTCTAAACACGTTATGTCAATAATGGGTTTTTAAGTTTCTTCATATGAGCCATCTCCGCCCGTCGAAACGATCATGAAAAAAATATCTTTTCGAATAATGCATGTAACGGAAAGCATTCCTAGGGGTTAATCTGCAATTCCAAGAATTCCCCCAAAGGAATAGACCAGGCCAAATGGCCGAACCGGTGGGGCCATTAGGAACAATCAGAGCGAAAACTCGGGTCGAATGAGCAGGATAAATGTTCAAGGAGACAATCGAGCTTGGTGTCCTCCTTGGATGTCATATTACTTATTGATTTCAAAAGAATTCCGCGTAGAGGTTGCCGGCCGGCAAACGTTCTTAAATGGCGGTAATATTGGTCCGGAGCCCAGGCCGGTCTTTGACGGGCAATCGAATGGCCACGTCGTCGTCGGTTGGCGGTAAATCAAAGCACGTCTCACTCGTCTGAATTCCGCGCGGATGATGTCACGTTTCGTATCGAACCGTGAGAACATCCGAAAAGACACGAGAGAGAGAGAGAGAAAGAGAGAGGGCGCGGATCGAGACGTGTCGGCGAAGGAATTCGGCGCGGTCGAGAAGTCGCCAACGACGTGGTGCGAGCAATTAAATTAATAAACGACGAGCGCATATGCCGATAGGCGTCATACCACGACATCACGCCAACAGAGAAGGGGAGCGAAAAGGTAGCATCAATTAAAGTAGCGAGATTGTGCAATTAGGATTATCGGCGCGGCCCTTTGTTCGCCCCGGCGATTTTCAAGCGCTCGATTAGAACCCGAGTGGTAGCGGTCGAGGAAGGGTGTAGTCGTTCGCAGGAGGCATGAATTTCGATGCGCGTTACGCATGCGAAAGTTTCCGGCGAAAGCGATTAATCGGCGGCGATTAATTCTTGGAAGCAATATTGCGGGAGAATGAAAGCAATATTGCCATCTCGATGAATTCTTGGGAGCAATAAGCCGCAGATATTTCCCACCCGAGTTACGAAGTCACACTTGGGCGTATTTTGGCGTTCAAGATTGATTCTACATATTCCGTCTAGAATAAGTAATTATAATCTGCGTAAATGATGTTTCTAGTCTTTGCATGACGAGCTGATAACGATCAAATATCTTCTTTCTAACAAGTTGACATAATTATTCTCCATTCTCTTTCTCGAGAACTCTCCTTATCGAGGCTAACTTTAACTTCACCTATTTCCAACACGTACTTCGCGACTTGGAGTAATTCGCGATCATTTATCTCTGTTAGGCAGCAAATGGGGACGATAAAAATGATAATACGAGTGGGGTGGATAGAAAGGGAGATTAAGGACTGTATGCAATTGCATGCATAGTGAAGTCAAGTCTTAGGACATTCCTCCCGTTACGTAACCGACTTTTCGCTAAACAAAAACTGTGTGCGGAGGATCGATAATGATAAATGATAACTATTACCATTGTTGGAGAAAATTGCGTCAGTATGTTTGCATAATGCATACCGTTGTGTTCTGGATAGCCGATAATACAGATAAAAAAACAGACTCATATTGTTCTCGTGTTAATAATTACTTGGAATTAATGACTTTCACTTATTATAATTATCGATCCAACGTATTAATAAAATCAATACATTTTCTAACGGGTAAATCCAATTAACTCCGCTATAACATTAAAAGTGTATTCCATTAAAATCTAAGTGCCTTCTAGTACATTGTCACTCTTGAGTATCTGAAATTTTTTTTATCATTCATTATCTACTTTATTAGTGAAGCAATAAGAATGCTAACAGAACGGAAATTTCATTATCCGATAAAAACAATTTCGGACACATTCCGCATGATCGTGCGCGTAAATTATCGCGTGCATTAAAACTAGACAAACAAGAGCAACGTAGCTGATAACGGCGACGAGGGTGGAGAGGGAGAAAGCCAAAGGGTAAAGAAACGTAATGCTGCACAAAGTCAACGCCCTGCCAGCTCGACGCTCGCTGCATTATGCAACCCTCCCGAGCGACCAGTCAAAGCTCTCTTTCTCTCTCTTTCTCTCTTTTTCTCTCTTTCTTCGCTATAGCTATATACGCATTACCACCAGCAACCCCACCATTACCGACACGAGCGACTCCAGCAAGGCCACAGTAGCATAGCTATCTAGAACCACGACCACCCCTGCAACTGGACACGCGACTATAGTAACAGGCCCAAACCTATTTCTATATCTGTCGATGAGAGCGAGCGTAATCGAGTTGTTTCCGATGGTAGGAAAGGTAAATTTATATAATTTACTCGACAAACGCAGCAATGCATACAAGAATTTTTCATTGAGAAAAGCAGTACAAAAAGTGTTAATATGTTGTAACTTATTATGAGTAGAATCATAAAATCATGAGTAAATTACGAATTGGCAAAAATATTCGACTCATTACACAGTTGTTCTAATTATCATAAAAATCTTATAGACTTTTCTTGTAACAACGTATTTATGAGTGCGGGAAGAATTCTAATGAGCCCTCTAAAGAGTTCTCTGGAGAGTCCTAATTTACAATTAAAGATTTAAAGAGATCCCAGTAACTACAGAGTTGAAGATTCAGACGGCTAAAGGCTCGCAGTATTCAAGGACACCAGAAGATAATTTAACAATCGATAAAGCCTTTACGGAACCTAATAAAACAAACAATGCGCTAAAGCTGGCATCGATCGGAAAGTATCGATACGCTATTTACAACCGCGCTGAGATTGCTGATATTAGATACACGTAGCAATCGTCGCCAGCTTTATGAACCAGAAACCAATTTCTTTATGACGCAGAGAAATATCATAACTAAAGCACTTTTCAAACGTGAAATACAGGAAAAAATATAAAAGATATTAGTCTTCAAGAATTTAAAGATTCGAGAAAGTCACGAAGCTCCGCAGATTCAGATATCAAGGACACAGGTTAAATTACACGGTAATTTAACAATCAATAGAGCCGTTACGGCACCTAATAAAACGAATAACACGCTAAAGTCGGCATCGATCGGGTAATATTGGTACGCTGTTTACAATCCAGTCGAGATTGCAACACCATCGCTAAATGCGAGCCGTTCCATGTTCCCAACACGGCTCGGCCCTGCGTAGCTAAGGGTGCGGGCGCTATCGGTCTGTGCATTCGCGTGGGTGGCGGTGAGGAAGCCTCTGTTGCAATTATGGAATTGAGATCCTATCTGGCCGCGCGAGTTGTGCTGGAATCGACCCGCAGTCCTTCCGACGAATCGCCAACCTACTTACAGCGCGATCGAGATGAGACTTCGACCGTTACGCTCGAAACGGAACTAGGAGAATCCGCAGCTAATTATGACGGTTTAACGAAAATTTTAACTATTGGTTGCGAATTCGTATCGGTATCTCAATATCTTGCAGGATCTACTTTTAAGCAAATCATTCATTATAAATATCAGCGGATAAATCGTATTGTTCAATTCTAACACGTAAACATCTTTATTGCTATATACTGGCTACGTCTATTTTTAGATCGTGATGAATTACTTTGCACTCTACGATAAACAAAACGTCGTAGTCGGTATACCAATTTAAATGGTACATTGCCAAAATCCATCCGTAAATTTTAACGGGAAATTTGCTTTGTAATGTTTCTTACAATTAGATCTTCATACGCATAAAAATTTACTTCGTATGACTGAGCGTTTTATTATTCTCGTCACAGCGTTTGACGGATTTGAAGCTTGCTTCTCGTTTAATCAAAAATTTGATGAGCTTTAATGCACAGAATTACATACATATGATGACACACAGATTTCAATAAACTGCATCGAATATCCGATCCCATCGGGATTTTCATCATAGTTGGGACGTACTGCACTCTCGCGATGCGTCGAGGGAGGATGTAGGAAATGCTCGGCGTGCACCGAGCACATGGTCGGAGCACTACCCGTGACAGCAGCTGTCATATACCGAGCGCACGAACACCATTGTACCATTTCCATTTTTTTCTTTTTTTCGATATCGCACAACGGCGCTTCCTATAGGCACGTATTCGCAGGTGTTTCGCCCTCTTTGTCTCGTTTCTCTATCATCCATTTTATGCATCATTGTCCTTGCAATCTCTTACGCTTTGTATTTTGATTTTGCAATTACGATACGGTATTCTATGTAATTCCATTCGAGTGCAATTTTCTCGAGAATACGAGTAAAACAATTCCTTATGAATTAATATAAATTCGTGAGATAGTTGAATTCGAATGACGTAATTAAGACAATTCGTGAAAAAGTAATAGCTCTTTTAATTCTTTGCTGGATGTTCGTCATAGAATAATTAAATATTTTTTTTTATATTCGCAAACGTTGCATTTTTAGATTAACTCGTGTCAGATGCGATATTTTATTTTTAGGACGCGTCGTGTATTACACCTTGAATTTGGGTCACACTGTTTGAATTAGCGGAAGGGGTTGACCTGCATTTCTTCAAACACTTGGGGAGGAGAAGCTGCATTGAATGTGAATAAAGGAAACTCCATCCCTTTTCGATAGAGTGCATGCTCCTTTGACATACGGCGATGTTCTTTTTACAGGAGCAGCGCAAACTGCAGTGAGCCACGGTAGCAAACTGTAAATACTATTATGAGATAATGAAAGAAGTTTTACGAAAGTTTCTATACTCTTCTGCGCTGTCGTTGAATTTTGATAAGCAGTTTCCGTCCACTCTTTTTATCGGACGAAATAACTCTTCGTTAAGTACTTTGAGAAAATAGTGAAATTATATTGAAATCCATCTCACTCTCTCTTTTCTTTCAATAAGTGCTGAGATCTTAAAGATTTAAATCAATGAATTATTCTGTGCTTCTTTAACCGCCGTGAACCGACATCCCAATTCATATTTCAACTGGGAATTACATTAATCGCGAAGCAGCTCGGCAACTCAGGACATTGCTTCAGTTTCGCTGACGGGTCACTAAGACCACTAGAATTTATGCCAAGTCGACAGTAATCAGAGCTGGAACATCCGAGAGCTGGATCAACGCGTGGCCTGCCGAAACGGGCATCGTACGATTTTCTTTGATTACGTTACATAATGTGAGAAAGCGCGGAGAAACATGAATTCGTCTAACGACTGCACATTCCGACCGTGTCATAATTATTACATTGATTAACACAGGTCTTTTTTTATCTTCGCAGAATACGTGGAAAGAAATATGTTCGGCATATTTATAATAGGCATTTCTTGCGATTCTTAAGAGATTTTTTGTATCTTTAATCTAATATTTACACGCGTAATTAAAATGTAGATATACCAACTTTTTTCCGTAAAAATGGTAAAATTGCTCAAAAAGTTCACTGTTTCGAGTTTTGAATAGAATAGTTCCGTCTAGCGGCTCACTTCCCTGAACACATGGCAGTGTCCAAATATACCGGGCGTACTATTTTAAACTACTCATTTCTTCGAATTAAATCGTACGAGTGAATCAAAGCCAAGGCAAATCAAGGCCGCTAAATGTAGAATTGAGTACGCCGAGTCAAATTGCGATTCCACCAAAGTCTGTCAAACTTTAAATATTATTATATTTTATTTGTATCAGAGATAATGTGTACACTATCGTTACCAAAATTCCAATTGGAATAATTTATTTAGAAGCAATAAAACATAAAGATACGGAAATGCAATAACTTTTCTTTCTAAATTATCGGACGTATTAAAAAACTAGATAAATAAGTAGATAAAATAATTAATGATATTTTGGAAAGTATGATATACACGAATGTTGACATATGATATACATAAATATCTTCTTTTTTTACTTATTGCATATGTATACGTATCTACATATCGGATTACGGTACATGTATCCAGTTTCCTTCAGAGGGGACATTGCAGAACTGCTTCTTCGCGTATCTCTAAACGGAAGATACGCATTGATGATACAGCTGATCTCGCCTGCGGGCGCAAATCGTCCAAGAACAATGACGAAGATATAGGGGAGGGGGCCGACTTAAGGGTCAGGAAGGACTTCGAAATCATGCCGTGGGAAGGGCACCGTGGCAAGCGACCGCGCATTTCGTTTTGTTGTTCGTGAACGCACGGGTGTGCGTGAAGGGTATACACCTAAAGGGACGAATGAGAGGGTGGAGGCAGCAGCGCACCACGTCATGCCACCCCGAAAAAACCCTCGAGACAGTGCCGTCTTTTGCGAGCGGGCTTTGCGGGCACGTAATTTCATCACGCGGCGCGCAGACCGACGAGAACAATTTCCTCTTCCACGAAAATTCGTGTCGTTTATCGAGAAACCGCCCACCAGACCGATCGGCATGCATGCCGCATGCAATTCCAAGGAGTAGTTAACGTAATTCTGATGTCGACCGGATAAAGGCGCGGGGAGAAATTTCTTTGGCGGCTGAAGGCCGATTTCGCTAACGTCATTTAACTTCTAGTTAAAAGTCTTTGTGTCATCTTACTATAGTGTAAGAAGATTTCTTATAGTAAAGATAATTTTTAAATCGTCCTTACGAAGTGATTAAATAACTTCGAGAAAAAGCTAGATATATATATAATTTTTCGTATTAGTCGAGAATCACGATAAAATAGCGCATAACAGTTCAATTATTATACGAAGCAATTAGCCTCTGAAAGGCACAATCTCAGTGCGAACGACACTGATATCTATGAAGCTAAGTCGAACATAAAATTATAAGCGCGAGGGGAGCACAGTGATCGTATTGTTAACGCGCGTGGAGCCGCAATAATGTAACCGTCGTTTGTCTGGCGTCTAAGGGCGCACAAAGAGAGGTCTTACCTCAATATCGGTAAACGTTCAATAATTACAATTATTAACGGTATACCTATTAGCTGTCGTAATATTCTTGCGCGTCTCGGAAATGCAGCTTTACGCAGAGCCAGCCAATATCTGCGTCTCCTTGAACGTACTGACGCATACATACTCTACTACTACTCACATGCATGCGATTGTCCGTACTTAATAAGTATTTTACTAATAAGTGAAAGTATAAAGATTAACGGTAGCAAACATTTTCAAACGTTAAAGAGAGATTTTTCAGTATATTCCGAAATTGCTGCTTTTTTTGTTATTTATATTTCATTCTTAATATTATGTGATCTTTTTCCGAATTCTCTTTATTATTCAGTGCACTTTTCTTTCTGCGTTTAGCTTTTCTATTTAATATAACGTATGTCTCTTCTAAATTATTCCTGATAATAAAAACAAAATTCTAATTTCTAAACTAAAATTAGTTTCTCACAATTATACATAGCATCGCATTGTGGCATTATGGTGTTTCAAGTCTGCGTCGTTATGTTGCACGCAGACCGAATTAACATCTCTCAAGGCCGTATCGTAATATGCATTTGTATTTCAAGAGTTAATTTACATTCAGTAACGTTTACACGTGTCCGAACGTATTTGTTTGAACGTGAAGGAGGGTGCGACGCCGGAGTACTCTGGAGTGTGATGGATATAAAGCAACTGCCGTTAACGCTCCGTTCCGCTTTAATCGAAGGCTCTCCTTGAAAATCGAGAGCCATTGCGGAGCCACGTTCAATTAGATTCGAGGCACTCGAAGGCGAGACAATGAAATCCGATCGCGCATCGCGTCGCGATATGAATCGCCATCGACGTCTCACGTCGCGTGTACGTAACTAATTCACGACGAGGTAAAATCGGGAAAGCAACCCGCAGTCTCGGGAGACAGGAACAAGGGGGATGGCGATGGCGCGTTCTCTCTGACTCACCCTCGCCATCCGGAGAATTATGGGCGTCGAGTGTGTTCACCTTCTCATAAAAATTCAGAGATCCTCCTCCACGGACGGAGGAGAATCCCGGAGAAAGGTATTTATTATTACGACGCGCTAAACACGAGCACTAATTGCTTTCTCCCGGGAATAGGATAATGCCGAAGATACGGTTACCTCTGACGCGGGAAGGGATCTTTCGACTAGATCTATAAATAGATATCACGCGTTGTTCACCCCTACATTGTCACCGTGGTAATTTTTAAGCCACGCGTCGAGCTGCACGCAATTATGCTTGCTGCTGGCGTCGCAGTTTTATCGCGTTTCTAGAAACGAAGAGACCCGGCTTTACGATCGCGACTTTTCTCGATGGCGGTTATTATACGACCACCTCCGCGCTGCAACCGGCGGCCTGCTTGCTATAAGAAGACACTTAAGAAAGACGGATGACTTCGCGAAATTATTAATTGCACGACTCCTGCACTATAAGACTTTGCTGTACGCATGTGCGGCTCGCGTTATTTTAGATTTTCCTCGTAAATAAATTCACGAAAAAATATATGAGGAAACGGTTGTCTCTCTGGTAGCGCACAATAATTTGTGATCACGCGATTTGCAATCGTATGATATTTTTACGGTGAGTGACAACGAAAGCGAGGGATCCCGGGCTGCTTCGGTCCCTCGATCTGAGTTTCTCAAGTTTCAATTAAAGCTCGGATCAGAGATATTTTCAAAGTTACAATATAAAAGATTCATGTTTATGTTTTATTTAACGAAACTCTCTCTCTCTCTCTCTCTCTCTCTCTCTCTCTCTCTCTCTCTCTCTCTCTCGCAATTGTACGATCTCAATTCAGCTAAGAGCAGTCAGTTGATGAAGCCAGATAGCTCTTAGAAAGCATCTAAATTTAAGAAGTGGCACCACCATCCTCTCTTCGATACGATTTCGTCGCGTGGCCTATCATCTGTGCTTCCTCGTAACACGGCGAAGCGAACGTTGAAAGAAGAGAGCGGGAGCGATAGAGTGTGGCGTAGGAGAGCGACTAGGGGGTCTCGGGGGCCCCGGTCGCGTTAACCAGAACGAGGGACAGAAAGAGAGAGAAAGTGAGAGGGACCCGAGAGGCAGCATGCGAAAAAATACTCTCTTGGCACTCAGCTTCGGCAGACGAGATAAATAGCGTGCGTGGGTGCGGCTCGACGATGTCTACGGGCCACACGCCACGTTTCAAGCGGATTGAGCGAGCGAACCACACGAATCCGTGAGGGGGACGGCGCGAGAACGGAAGAAAGATCGAGAGAGAAAAACGTAGGAGAGCGGTAGGGAGGGAGGAGGGAAAAACACGCCGGTGCTACACAGACGAGGAGAGTTCTTACTCACGTTTTAAGTGCATCGACGACGTTTTAATGGCGCATCAGGTAGGAGTAATGCGCGTCGCCCTTACGGGATTACTCTGCAGTCCCCTTTGATTGTCGTCTCGCGGGGATATTTATGCGTTGTCGGGATAAATAGAAAAGTCCACGACGAACGCGGGCGGTGAATACGGGAAAGGAGGGGGAGAGGGAGAAAAAGGGGCATAATTAACGATCGAATCGTGGGGGTGCATGCGGCACCACATGAGTGATACGCGCGTCGTCAAAAAATCTCACCTGATTAGCGAAGTTATGACTGCGACTCTTTAGCTTTAACGAGTCACTTCGGCGATTTTGACGCAAAGTAGATTTTTTTAATTGGATAATTATTTCGATTTTTTGTCGCATCTCTTCTGCGCCAATTTTCATTTGACAGAGAGAGAGAGAGAGAGAGAGAGAGAGAGAGAGAGAATAAAATAAAATCGGCTTTACCAACTATTTACTTCATTTATAAAGTTTTTTATGTTTAATAAAAAAGAAGAAAAACTTAGATATATATAACTTCTCGCATATGGATAATGATAAGTGAAATAATAAATTAGAATAAATAAATCGTGCACCAGTTGAATGAGAATGACTTATTAATGCCCTGTGTGTGCGATCTCTTTTGAAATTAATCCGCATTATAACTTCTGAATTGCCAATTATGAATCATTATAGAACGCGAATCATTTCGGTATATCGCCGAAGTGCGACTTGCCGAGCGTGTCTCGTGATTTATACGACGTTGTGTCATTAGCTCACGGGTGGCAAATTACGGACTAACTATAATTTATAGCCAATAAATATGACGCGTATTGTGCGCGAGGCGGCAATCATCGCACATATTTGATGATCACGAAATGACGATTTAACAATCGAATATAATGACGATTTATCTCAATCTTTGCCGGAAAGTACAAAAGCAATATCCCTTATTTAATAAACAATTGCAGATGCAGTTTCTGACTGGTATTAACTTTTAGTAGTATTAAATAACTTTCCATTAATTTATATAATAATGCTATATTCTTATATAGTGTACTATTACATCGATATTTTATCGAAAATACGTAATTTTTTAAAATTCGTTGTTATTCTGATATTTTCATAATTTTATCCGTGATTATCCAATATTAATTAAGAAATAAAGTAATGTGAAGTCAAAAAATTGGCTTTAACTTTTAACTTATTAAACAGAAAAATTGTTAACATAATTTATTAGAATAATTCCTTGCATCGTAACGTAACTATAATGTTATCAAAATTTAACAATTTAACCATTTAAGAGTTAGTTAATGTCTTTTCGGACGTTTTGAATGTAAAGATCATTCAACTTCTCGTCTCACTATCGTCGATTGGAAGCGGAAATCGAGATGCTCGAATCACGCCACCGCACCGATACAATTGAATTCTGACGCAATGCGTCATGCGATTGTCGTTCATTTACCCGCCTCAGGACCAGAACGGTCTAAGGATAACGCGTTTCTAGAATCTTTCGGACATTTCACTAAACAATAATTACCTAAAACATCGCTTCCATCAGTTCTTATCGGGTGCTTTCCATTTAGTGACAAGTCGACACAAGTGTCGTTCTGTCTTTGTTACTCATTGAATGCCAAGAAAGATAGAACGATGCTTGTGTCGACTTGTGTCATTAAATGGAAAGCACTCATCATTTCCATTATTACAATTCTTACACGGAAAAAAATGATGTTGTATCAACAGCATTAAGTCTAATTGAAAATAATTTTCAGTATTATAACTTATGTGGCATATAACTTATACAATATTTTATTATTTTATGACACATATGTATCTATGATCTATTTAGGCACAGTTCATAGTCTTATGTCTGTTATTTAATCTACTGTATTAACGCACTTGAAAAGGACCAAAACCCATGGTCGAAACGTAATGCTTTATTATATAATACATCTGGCCAGCCAGATCGATCCAAGTTATTAAATTCATTGAAAATAATTTTGTTAATTCAATAACATTATAATGAAACAAATACGTATAATCTTATTTTATTAAAATTGTTGTTGAATTAAGAAGATTAATTTCAATTAGACTTAAAATGTTATTGATACAACATCATTTTTTTCCGTTTACGCTCGTAATAATAACTTATTTTAGCAAAACGTCGAGTGATGTTCTGATCCTTCGATCAGCAGCCGCATCGAGATTTCGACGTTGGCGCGGTTTGTTTCGATACGTGGATGTGAGAATGGGACTCTCGGTGGAAGAAACGGATGAATCTCGGGAATCTCGCCCCATCGATGTTTTAATAATACACGTGTCTGCATGTGAACACGATGCAGACGCACGGCATGCTGCGAATATTTGTCTTATTTCCTCGATAAAAGTCCGCCCTGTTTATCCTTCGCATTTCGGGCGAGTCGATCTGGGGCCTCGCGGGCTCTTTTGTTGAACCCAGGGTGAAGTGCGGCGTCGATATGTAGCCCGGGGTGATCGTATCGTCACGAATTTTCATGGAAATCGAGATACACGTCATCCTTCGATCGATGGGGTCCGATCGATCATAGATAAATCCGCGGCCGTTCGTCGATTGCGCGAGATATACGAACATTCAATCTCGATTCAATTCAATTCGGTTCTGCGAATCGAACGTTGGTGGAAATCGGCTTTAAAGATTACTCCCACGTTGAGAAATGTTTGAAAAATCAACGGGCGACACACCTAATCCGTTAAGGCATGAATAAATATTTGTTGGAAGCAACAAATGTACACGTTCGTGTCCAACAATCTTTATGCTGATGAACGGAAGTGCCAGCCAACTTTATTGTTCTTTTACGAAACTTCCTTTCATGGCACGCAGCTAGATGCTGCTGAAAGAAAATCAGAACGATGTTTTCCATTGTCCATTCTTTAGCATAGACATGTAACAGGCGAAGAATGAGAAATAAGCGAGATGAAGAGTGTTCGTGAGCTTGGTAGCGCAGGAATGGATGATAAGAGCGTAGGAATCTTCAAATCGTTGAATCTGATAAAATAGTATATTTATAATCCGATGTGAAGATTTAAAATAGATATATACATTTTGTACAAGATCGTTGCGCGAACAAAAGATAATTGTCGCAAGGAGCGACCGAAAGTGCAGCGCTAAGGACCTAATTTTCTGGCAACTGCTTTTGAGGGCGCGCGAGATCTTGATTTTTTATTATCACGCTTTTCGAAAATTCGAGAACTCACGATATCAAAGCTCGTCGAAGCATTTTGACAGATAATAATAGTAGGCTGTTTTATTGTTTTATTGATATCTCAAAAACAAGCGCTATTGATCTTTGTTTCTCTTTGCCTTGTATGTTTAGAAAAAATGATATACTTCCAAAGAGAGCGCCGAGACAAAGGAAATCAAACGGTTGCCTGTTTGACGATAAATTGCATTAATTGTTGGGAAGCATGATTAGAATTGGCATTCCTAAAGACGTTCGAGCAAGAGAGAGCAGATACTTGTCTTAAATATAGACAAATATTCATCTTGGATTAGTGAAATATTCCAGGAAAAACTTCTTCCTTATGAATTACTAAGGAGAGAGATCTATTTAGTAGCGGAATAAAACAGAGAGATAAAAATTTTTTGGAGAAAATTCATGCATTGTGAATTTACCAGAAGTCGAATGTGTGTGCAATATCAAGCGAATTATTCCTCACGTCTTATTGAAGAAGACACGAAAATAGAATCCATTAAATATTTAATAAAGACCTCAGCGTGAGATTATAATAAAATTCCAATTTGCTACTGCAATTATTTTTATATTCTTCTATTTGATTCTTATGAAAATTATTAGTCTCTCCGATTCCTACTTTTCATAACACTAATAAATTCTCTCTCACGAAAGAAATGTATCCGACAGAACTAAAATCGTCCTATCCTTCTCACGCAGATGCTACGGAACTTTTCTCTGCCAAATTAAAGCAGCCTAAGACGTTTCCATTCTCACTCAACGTGCATACCCCATATATTTAACAAAGCTCGACGTGTCGTTGCGATCGACAGGATTTATATCGTTTTCATACCTGGTGAGACGGCAAGCGCGAGGAAGGCAGCGGCGGCAGCGACGTAAAGTATCCTGAGCGCATTTCCCGAGCCGCGCCGTCTTCTGCCCGGCCTCTTCTGGGCGACGCGACAGCAGCAGGAGTCGTCATTGCAGCACACCCTCGCCGTGGAGTCGCCGTACGATCGTCGGGGTTGCACGTCGAGGACGACGTAGGCCTTTTCTTCCTCCTCTTCTTCCCCGTAGGGCTCTTCCTCGCCGTCGGCGTCCTCGGGCAGGTCGGCGGCCGCCGATGCGCGACGTCGACGCGGCGATCTCGTCCGGCGCGGGTCGCCGGCACTGCGGTTGCCGCCGCCGTCGCCGGCACGGTCGATCGCCGGCTCGCCTCGATACATGGCCTGCGGGAGCAGCAACGACGACGGTGGCCAGCAACGTGCCACCGGGGTCGGCTGCGCTCGTCAACGTATCCTGCCTGCGGTTCCTGTAACTACACCCGCGCCAGTACTACCTTCGGCGGCCCAGTCCCTCACCCTGCCTGCGACACCGTGCGACCTGGCGACACGATCGCTGCTACGAGGCATTACCGCTACCTGGGCCGTCCGAGCCGAGCCACCACTAGCCACCGGCACACGTAGCACCAACCAACCAACCAACCAATCGAACCGAATCTAATCGAACCGATCAACCGATCAATCAACCACTGACTTCCTTCGACCCTTCCAGAGCCGTCGCTCTCTTTCTCTCTCTCTCTCTCTCTCTCTCTCTCTCTGGTTCTGGCCGAGTCCGCTACCGATCACTGTATCCCCGCCGGCGATGATATCTCGACGGTTGTACTATCCCTGCGGAAAATACGTTTCGCGAAATGATAGCGGACGACTGCGGTATGACGAGATAGTCCGTTTCGCGAGGACGCGCTCCGTTCTCGGATTTGCCGTCAGGACGACGACCCTGACGCGCCGCGCTGCTCCTTTCACGTGACACACGCTCCGGAGTGCCGTAGTACCGTGACGCGTGACGCACCGACGAGGGTGAAGGCCTCGAGGAATCCGCGTATTATATCCGCCGCTTCGGAGGGAAGGAAACCCTCCAAACGTATACGCGCTACGTATTAGCGATGACACGCGTCGAGCGCGGAAGGAAAGAAGGGTTCAACTGTCTCTGTCCCCTTCAACACCCTCTTTCTTTCGACCGTCTTCGTCCCCTTTTACTTTTCTCTATTCGAAACTCGACGGCCACCCTTGCTCGCGCGATGAGGAACTACCACCAAGCGCCATCGACAGTACGTTCTTCCTCCACCCTTTCTGCTAACGACTGACTGCTACAGCTCGTGCGTCGTCCAGCGCGCCTGGACACTACCACCGTCCGGTAGGAAGTGTCGGCTGCCACGAGGTGGATAGCTCTGCGAAGTCTTGCCAGCGGCGGCGGCGGCGGCGGCAATAGCGGCGGCAGCAGCACCGGCGGTAGTGGTAGCACCGTAAAGGCGGTAGTAGCGGCGGTGGCAGCTGCAGCTGGTGGTGCACCGGCGCATCGAGCAACTGTGCTCCGCTCGTACACACGGTGGTACCGAGTAAGTAGCGGACAGGCAAATCAGTGGTTCAACGTTCGTTTAAGCAGGACCTACCCCGGTGCGCGGAAGCTTACCCCCTTTCTCGCATTCTAAAGTTCAGTACGTACAATTTGCCGGAGTTTGCGTTCGCAACTCCGTCACGACGACCCCGATAGACAATCCAGCCCCCTTTTCAGCTGGAGTCTCTTCGCGAAGGTCCGTTCGCGACCGCCCTCCCTTTCTATCTCTCTACTATCTTTCTCTCCCTCTCTTAAACGGTGCGCTCCGTTTTCTGCTGTCGCAGAGGAGCAGACCGCGATCCGTCACCGTGAACTCTCGCTCGCGCACTGCCGCGGCTCTCTCGCTTCACTGACTGGGGGGTAACGCGCCTTCGCGCCGGCTGCCAGCAGGCCAGCAGCACGAGCAGTGGCGAAGCTCTCTAGCACACGGCCAGCTACTAAGCAGCACCACGCACGACGGGCAGCCTCTCGACTGCCCTCGACTCTCGTAAGTGTGTGTCTGCCCGCCCGCCCGTGTCGGCGCGGTGCGGCGCGGCGTGGTGCGGCCTCGCGCGCAGGCGGCGTCGGCGTCGGCGTGCGTCGAGCGGAACGGCGACGACGCCGTTAGTCGGCGGAGCTGCGAGCGACCGGCTGCCGGCTAAGGTAGAGGCGGCGAGTGGTTCTCCTCGCTCTCTCGCTCTTTGCGACGACGACGACGACGACGACGATGGCATCGACGGCGGTGGCGGCGGCGGCGGCGGCGGCGGTGGTGGTAGCGACGGCGACGGCGGTGGAGGCGGCAGCAGCGCCGCCGCGACGCTCGCGACGACGACGTCGCGATGGCCTCGCGGAGGAGCGCCCCGTCGATGCCATCGGCCTGGGCCGAAATCGATGCCCCGCAACGCGGCGTCTGAAACGCGGCACCCCCGCGACCTGTGCCACACACCACCGCCACCACGGCCACACACGCCTTACCCCCGGCGCGGGTATACCGGGTGTCCTATTTTACCCCACGGCGCCCTTTGACTCGCATGAAAATCGTTCACTGAAAATATTCGAAAAGATACTGCTGTTTTTCTTCTTTTATTCCTTTTTTCATTTAATAATAATTTAAAATATCTTTTCAGCCGTACAAAATAGAGTTTAAAGAAGCTTTCATGCCAAGGAATCTAGAAATGCATAGAACAGCTCGGGAAAAATATATACCTGAACAGTCACGTGATTTAAAATGCAAAATGAAATGATTTTTGTTGTTCGCACTCTTCATCTATTTAGTTTTAGATTTAGTTTTAGTACAATATGGAGTATAATGAAAGACATGAAACTTTCTTGATTTTACCTTAATTTCTCCTTTAGAAAATCTTCGGATTTAAAATTAAAAGCGCAACACCCCGTGCATACAATCTCGTGCACGAAGATTACGAACACCACTTGTTATTATGTAAACGTATATTGCACAAACATATATGTACATTTATGGCTATGTGTAAATTTGGCCACGTTGTACGTGTCTAAAGTGTTACACAAGCATGCGGCAGTACAGTGCACACATTACCCATCCAAGTACTCGTACATAAGTATACATGATCGAAGTCGGACGCACGTACAAATACACGTTGAAAGTATTGGATGGGAGAGACGTGCCAGGAGGCGAGATCCTGAGGAAGGAATTTCCTTCGATTTATCGGTTGCCTTTAAATATGCGTTGCCTCGTTCTACATGTTGAGCATATTACTCAACAGAAATAGAGAGTCCCCCCTATATTTGTCAAATAGAAAAGCCCCATCTTTAAAGGAAATATGTCACGATCCACGCACTTTTCTTTTTCGAATTATAGATGCTTGAATTTGTGATCAGCCTGTATAATATATTGTGCAGATATATCTAAAAGATAGAAACTTTTTTTTCCTAAAAATATATAATGCGCACATACATATATGCGGGTAATAAGAAGTAATATATGCCACCCGCAATATATCGAGTCTGGAGTTTGCGAGAAAGTTCCTTTTTTTCATTTTTATCGCATCGCGTGAATATGCATATAGGTGGGGCGATAGAATTTTCTGAAACTATAGCAACCCTGCACGAGGCAACAGAGTGGAGAATGCAGTACGGCTACATTTCAACGGTGATACGAGTACACGAGTGCTGCGACGACAAATGTAGAACATTTATGTTTATATGTCATTTTTGCAGGTAATTCGATTTCAAAATCCAACACGGAAAAAAATTAATTCATTGATATACCCAAATTATAGCTTGCTAACGCAATAACATTTATAACTAAGCAGATTTAAAAGAATAGCAAAAAAATATGTCTGAAAGCAGTTATGAGTATATTTTCTTTGCTACACTGTCAAATCTGCTTAGTTATAAATGTTAAACTTGCGTTAACAAGTATAACTTGGCTGTATCAACCAATCTATTTTTTTCTGGGAAGATACTGCGACCGATGCCCAGGATGATATAATAAAAGTAATATCAGAATGAAATAATAGAAGATAAGAAAGTAATATAAGAATAATAAGAGTCATAATTTTGTATTATACAATGTTTGCTTATCTTCGCAGTCGACTAAATCAGACTTACAGATACTCTTCTTTTATTCGCAACATTTTTGGCAACGCTTTTGCTATGCGTATAAATACTGCTGTCTGCGGACTTTAACTGAAAATGCTGTATACTCCGTGAAATATTGCCAGCAAGCGTTATTGCGGTCAAACATTACTCTCCAGACTTCTCATAAAGGAAGGATTAGATTGTATTATAATTGAGCTGAGTGTGGCGTATTCAATATCTAACGTTAGATAACAATTTTTATAAATGTTGATTCATGTAGATTTAAAAGAAAAATGTCTTTATCTCGCTTCTAGTTAGAGCTTGTCTCGGAGTCGTACGTTCACTGCGAACAATTCCGATTTTTAATTTTAGATTTAGTCAATAAAATATTAAAAATTAACGAAGCATCGAATTCGTTCTATAGATAAAAAAACATGATGGTACTTCGACACGCGTGATTATTAACGATCGTAGCGGCAACCACCGAGTACATCTCCCGGCTAATTTCGGGCTTCCAAAATTCGCATGGGATTCCCGTTCCCCCGACATGGAGTCAATAGACTCTCCATTGCGGCAGATGTGCGTATCGATTTCGGGACGTTGTCGATTCGCGCGTATCCCCGAACGAACGCGATATCGCACGCTTCGCTCTTTGAGATGCCGGCGACTCCTCGTGCATGCTGTCTTCGTGCTGCTTCGTCCCCGCTTCACGTTGCGGCGGCGTCGGCGTCGGCCAGCAGGCACACGCAGCGCGAAGCAGGGGGTTCCGCAGGGGGAGCACCTGGAGGGGCCACTGGGTGGCCGGCATCACCCTTGCCAGGTGGCTGCAACTTGTTGTTGCGGGACCCCGCGACCTACGTGGGCCTTCTTTCTCCCTCTTTTATGTGCCCGCCTACCATCTCTCTCGTACCCTCTCTCGCGTGGTCCCACACTCACGATTGTGTATGTGTAGACACTATAAATCGGTATTCCCGTTTTTACGTAAAAGCGAGGACATCGCGTTTTAAATCGGAAAATTGAAGTTTTGCGGGAAGGGGAGTGAAGGAGGGCGATATGGAAACAGATGCGAGATGGACTACGATTGAACGAACAGTTGCGGCCAATATTAAGTCACGTTGCAGCGAATGTGAAATTGTAACATCATGGAATTTCTCCGATATTATTTTTAATCTCGTTTTACGCATTCTGCGATAAAAGCGACGATGGAAAAATTTATTTATTTATATAATAGATGCTTTAGCATTTTATTAATATTAAATTTGTTGCACGTAGAGAACCACAATCCGTATGGTTGATATGTGGTAATTAAATACGTGGTAATTAAATAAAGTCGTTTTACAATGTATTAATTGTTAATTGTTATTTATTTATATATAGAACGATAATATTCCATCAGCAAATTCCTCTAAACAAATATGTTTTCGCAATCCGACGTCTATTTTTGCTGACGTCTATTTTTTTACCTCTTGTCTCTTTAGCGGCATTTTTCTACAAATGATTTCGCATATATGATTTTATTCGTTTTAAATCGTCGCAAACGTGAATAAAAGTAGATCGCTGTGGTCGAAGACGGAGAATTCAAGAGGCAGCTGCTTTCACGCATCATTTACGGCACCCGTTGCCGTTATTCTGAGATGACACCTCCTCCAGGTAACAATCACACCGCTGAAAGAAGTGCGTGAAACCTTGTGTCACGCGAGCGATCTTCCAAAAATGAGGAAGTGGACACTCTTGGAGTGGCACGCGCCATAATGTCCCCCTTTCCTTTTGCAGCCGTTGACTCTTCGATCGAGGATGGAAGACGTTTCTTGTAGTGCATCATCCTCCCGTTTCTCTCGTTTTTAAGCCCAATGTTTATGCTTGATAATCCATTGTGAGTCTTTATCGTGCAATAAAAATTACAATATTTGAATTGATAATGTACATCTTAAATTATTCGAAAGCTTTAATCGCTAAAAAGTCATATTTTATCGCTGTACCCGCATGCCAATGAGAGTGTATTCAACTTTTACCGTAATATAGGGGAGAGTTGCCGAATACGTACCACTAAGCTATTTTTTATTATATTTCCCATTTGGTTCTGATTTGTACGCAAATAAACGTTGAAAATTGTAGCTTGATGTTTCAGGCACCTGTTGTTACATATTTAACCTTTTACTAATAACAAATTAATTTATTATAAGTCTTTTTGTAACGTGCTGTAAAAGGTATGATTTAGGCAACCAGTCCCTTAAATCGTATCCATTGGCATCCGCAGGAGTGGGCAAGAGGGGGCATTTGCCCCCCCCTGAAATCAGCAAAAAATTATGCATTTGCTCTCCCTTTGAATAAAGGAAAAACAAAGTTGTACTAACCTTGCCGATCTTTGCCCTAATCCATAGGATTATAATTTAAAAAGGTGGTACAAATATTTTAAATTATAAGTATTCTAATTCTGGAAGTAATATTTTAAATCATGCCCCCTCCTGAAAAAAAATCCTGCGGACGCCCTTGATACGTACCTATGGGTCTTCTAAAGCATATCTCCTTGAAAATATCAAATTTTTATGTGTGAATAGAAATAATAAAAAATATAAGATTAATAAAAGGAATCATTACCTAATACCTATTTTATTAATAATTTATGAAAAAAAGGATCAAGTATTTAATAATTACTAAATAACAAAAATAAAAAGGTAAGGACGTCGAAATAAACCTGGCTTAAATTTATTTTTGCAAGTGACATTTGTATTCATATAAGCACGAGTTCCTAAATCCTACCGGTACGATATAGAAAACCTTATGATGGTACGATTTAAGAAATTTGACAGATTTTATAAAAATATCTATTTAATCTTTATAATAATTATAAATATGTATATACAATAAATGTAAAATAGTCTACAATAAACCTTTTTCATGAAAATATAAAAATTCAGAATAAAATTACATGATTACATTATTATCAGCTACAAAAATTGATCAAAAATTAACATTAGTTGTACCTGATTTTTTAAAGTTAGCACGCACGAAACAAGACAACCTGATAAATTTTTGTCCATATTACTTATTTCTTATGTATTTCATATTTTTGTTACTAAATGTTGCTTATATTAAGTAATAATATAAAATATTAATGAGGTATGATTTAGGCAAGCGGTACACTGAAAAAAAAATTCTTGGTAAACTTGTGAGATGCATTTATATACTTTCTTTTGAAGTATTTGATTATTATTACCGATTATAATAATAATAACAAAACATTTTGTAATAATTATAAACATTTGTAATAATTATAAAAGAGCAAATTTTGTTTAGTTGAGCCAACTAAATACTTATTATACGTTTAGTTGAAACTATTTCACCAAGCACCTTAGGTGAAATAGTTTCAACTAAACTATTTCACCAAGCATCTTAGGTGACATAGTTTCAACTAAACTATTTCACCAAGCACCTTAGGTGAAATAGTTTCAACTAAACGTATGATAAGTATTACATAATTTAGTTGGCTCAACTAAACAAAATTTGCTCTTTTATAATTATTACACGGAAAAAAAGAATGATTGTGCCAACCAGATTCTGGTTGGCATGAACATTCTTTTTTTTCCGTGTACAAATGTTTGTAATTATTACAAAATGTTTTGTTATTATTATTATTATCGGTAATAATAATCAAATATTTCAAAAGAAAGTATACTAAATGCATCTTACAAGTTTACCAAGAATTTTTTTTCAGTGTACACATTCGACAACTCTCCCCTATATGTTGTGTGTATTACAACGACCTAGTCTTGTAAAAGTAGAATCATTTATTTAGAGTCAAGCAACATCAGGATAGGTTCTTGCATAAATTAACTCGACTAACAAACTTTCTCTCGACAGATTTTCTTTCAAGCATGCTGTCAGAGAAAATTCGATCGACCTGATCTTCGTAAATCGATGGAACAGTCGACAAGATCCGCACGAATATCAGATTGCTGCAACATCTCCGCGAAAGAGAATCTGTTAAACTGCGCGAATACATTATAGAACACCCGCGGACAATTTAATTTCCGTCGCGGCGAATGTGTGTGTGTCTGTGTGTATATATGTGTGTGTCTCGAGTGAGTTCCATTTCGGCATCGTCGCCAAACCCAACTGCATTTCGACGGTCTGAAAAAGAAGAGAGAGACGGGAAGGACTTCTGGGGGAGGGAGGGGCGAGGAGGGCAGTCTTGAGAGGGGCGACGAAGAAATGTGCGTCGGGGGTTACTGAAACAGAAGTGGGACACTCGCGGCGAAAGGGGTTGGCCCTCGCGCACTGTGACAACGGCAAAACTCGAAACGACACCATCGTCGGACTTGGCTTCCGGCTATTTCCCGGCTATCGATCCACGAAGCGTTACGACGAAGCTGCCCCACGTGCAATTATAGGTGTATCGTGTGTATATAACACGCACCGGCAACCGGGCGCATTCGTCCCGCAAGGACGATCCACGAAATTTATACGGCGCCCGTAGAGCCGATCCTTGATTAATTATACAAGGAGGCGAACCGTTCGATTACACTAACTTACACCAGTCGAGTTACCTTAGGCGTGTTCGGGGAGCGCGCTATCAATGCTATTGCGTCATTCTGTCCTTGTTTTATCATGGGCGTCCGCA
>NJRP01000026.1:137516-187105 GCA_003063835.1 Aphaenogaster floridana
AGCCTAATTGGTCAATTTCTTCCGACACGACTTACTTATTTGACCAATCAAAGCATAGCTTATTAAACATGAGATTGGTTTTCTTTCTCCGGATTGGTTAAATTCCAATCCAATCTCAATCTCAATCTCTAGTCTGATTACGGCTTTAGGAGAATAATGAACTGTGATTGGTCAATTTCTTCCGACACGACTTACGACATCCAATGTAGACCCAGCCTAAGACGGTCTTAAAATAAGAACCGACTATGGCTGCGTTCAGCAGACTCAACAGTTGAGCAACGTTACTAGATTTATCTATATTATCTTCATTGGCCGCGTTCAGCAGACTCAACAGTTGAGCAACGTTACTAGATTTATCTATATTATATCTTCATTTATTATAGAAAATCTAGTAACGTTGCTCAACTGTTGAGTTTGCTGAACGCGGCCTATGGCTGCGGTCCACTTGATGCTACAAATGTTTTGAAGCATTCTTTGATTGGTCAATTAATAGAATTCTTTATTCTGATTGGTCAATTGAACGCTTCGAAGCATTTGTAGCATCAAGTGGACCGCAGCCTATGAATACCGGCCAAACTCTGCCAAACTCTACTGAGATAGTAGCTCCATCTGGATTAATGGATATCTTCGAAAGAATATACCTAACCTATTCTGCTCTACCACGTGTTTATAGTCGTAAGTTGGAAAAACTAACTGAAGACGATTGGAAAGAGCAGTGCTATCTTCCAATACTGACTGACATTCTCATAAAAGAAGAAGAAATGACGAACGCGGCTTCACCGCCGTAATCGATATTAATACAGTACAGCCGTGTTGTGTAGTGTTATAAGAATTGCAAGACTTCAAAATGCACCGAGTAACCGACGCGAGAGAAGTGATCCTGACAAGCGACACCACCGGGGAGAGTTGGAGCGCCGCTGTATGGGATCCCCGGAACGGTTCTCTGTTGTCCGTGTACAAGAACGCGACGGCGCTCGGACACCGCAGCCTTCAGCTTCTGAGCGACAGCTACGTGTTAGGCGCGGACGCCACGAGACCTCGTATACACATCTGGCCGCTGAACAACCCGTCACCCTTGCCCAACATCCGACTGACCACGCCGGGGAAGGTCAATGCCTTGATCAGCACGCCGAACGGTTCCTATATAATCGCTTCTATAGGGGAGAAGCTGTTCATCTGGCAGACATGTAATGGCAGGCTACTGGTCATTCTGACCAGGCACTATCAGACCGTCAACTGTCTGGCCACCACGAAGGACGGTTCGTTATTCGCCAGCGCTGGCGAGGACGCCCTGGTATTCGTGTGGTCGCTCTACAGCGCGCTGAACGACGCGCGTTGTTCTCCTGTTCACGCTTTCTCCAACCATAGTTTGCCAGTCAGAGATCTGCACTTCGGTCATGGTGGCGCCCGCGCGAGATTGTACACAATCTCGCTGGATCGAACCGCGAACATCTATGAGCTCGGCAGTGGAGCTCTCCTGGTCTCGTTGGTGTTCGACGTACCGCTCACAGCGGTCACTGTAAATATCCGCGAGAGCGAACTCTTCGTGGGCTGTACGACCGGCGACATATTTCAGTGTAACCTGCACGAACCGCCACGCGGAGTCGAGCATCATGTAAAGACGAGCTCGAGCAACGTGGGCGAAGAGAGTGCCGTGTTCCAAGCACACAAGTCAAACGTGACCGCCCTGTCGGTATCCGTCGACTGTCGTACTCTGCTATCTGGATCTACCGACGGTGCAGTCCATATCTGGGACATTGCCAGCCGACAAGTACTCAGGACACTCGAGCATAAAGGACCAGTCACCGCTGCGTTTTTCGCGAGGGGATTCGACAATTTTCGCGTCCCTGTTCTCAAACCGCGCTTGCAGGTGCACAATCTGCAGTTGACGTCGAACGACGGCAGAGAGAGCGTCGTCGAGGTCATCTCTAGAGGACGAAACCCGACAGAGATCCTGAACTTCGAATCCTATGCGGAAGGTACCAGCGATTCTCGAGGATCGGATAAGATGTCGAAGAAGTTGGAGGATTTGCAGAAAGAGATTAAGAAATTAAAGAAAATTAATGCCGCTTTATATCAGTACGGCGTCACGCATATTTTAAATAAAATAGTCGATGACTGAGGATATTCGAGATATTCAGGATTTTATATATTTTTTTCAAGAGACTGAAATTTTAATTTATATATTTTGTAGAATATATTATATATGTATATATATATTGTATATGAAGACCCGGGGCGGAAAAACAAGGAACGTTTTATTCAAAATGAGATATGGTCGTCATTTTGTAGCGTTTATGTACATCTTGGATTAAAAACTGTATTAATCAGTGGAAAAATGAGTGAAAAAATTAAGGTAGAACATTCGGGTATAGGGGAAATAACAAACTTTAAAATTTATTTTACTCAAAAAGTATAAAACTGACATTCCTTGTTCTTCCCCCGGGTCTTCATATATATATATTAAATGATGATATTATACCACTTTCTTTCTATGAAAAGATGTTTTATCTGTGAAAAATTTTGCAATTTCCCACAAAGTGTAAGAATATAGTTATGAAAGAAGTTAAAGAATAAAAATTAAAACATTAATTGTTTTTTATCAAAGAATATTCTTTATGCATAAATTGTTTTATGGTTTTAACAAATATAATAAATGGATAGATGTACTTTTCTATTTTATTATCTACTATCTATACTATGCTTTTTACTCCCTTTTCGGAATATTCAAATATTCATACATTTATTAACCAAAAAGCTATGCGAAGATCTATTTTGGTTTAAAAGTTAATTTTGCGAGATATATTACGTTTTCCTATATGATTAATGTCGGATGTTGCTAATTACCTTTATTAATCAAAATACTAGATCAGAAATTTATATCTTTGACGGATGATTCGCCATTACCGAGTCAAGAAGTGACATTCTTCATCAACCCACGATGAAATACGATATTATAATTAACATCTTTCATTGAGGCACTACGAAATAACGTACAGGCGAAAATAACATTGTATTGCCAAACCCGAAGAGATGTTTGTTTTTCGCAATGTTGGATAAAGGAACCACCGGCACGATAGAGCAATCTTATTTCTCGCCATCTTTTCTGCATTAAACCACTCTTCCTTTTTTTCTTTTTGTAATGATATAAAAAAATGCCGGCTGGTAAAAAATGCACAATCTCATCTCACATGTATTAGCAGAAATCTTTAGCAGAAGCTCTGTGCCACTCTCTTCGCTCGAAATAAATTCACTGAACACATGTCGCATGTCTTCATATCTGTGTCCCTATTCATATCCGTATATCAGTGTATCACGGGATACACGTGTACAATTAATTAAATGGTAAGCTGGCGCTAAACGTTAGATACGATCTTCATCGACGCTCCTTTATATTTAAATGAGCCGTTATGCGCATATAAATGAAACGCTCACTAGCAGTATATCGTGTCCGTCGCGGATAAATTAAACTGCGACCCAGAGGCCCTTCGTTTGTACAGGAGACAATAAGCCATCGGTTCACCTAATTTTCCGGTCACATCGTGACTATTTCAGGCATATCAATTGCACCACGCTTTTATTTATTTCTTCGGAAGGCTCATTAAAAAATAATAAAACCGATGAACGACGTTCACAATTTCGTACGAAACTACAGTCAACTGCAGAACAACACTCGTGTCCATTTCCACCAATGTAGATTAACTTTAATCTCGGTTTAACTTACTCTTTATCTTTTTCTAGTTCTAAGAATTAGAAAAAGATAGAAGATAGATAAGAATTAGAAAAGTATAGAATTAAGATACAGACACAATGCTAGGCGATAGCGATAGGAACAGAGAATAACCACAAGCAACCCAGATAACACACGATATTCAAAGAATGTCCATAAGATGTTCTAAGAACATTGTAACGTTCTTAGAATGTTCTATGGACATTTTTAGAAGGTTTGTGCTATCTGGGAATAGATTTCAACCTATCATAATGACTGTGCATTGATACACGGTTTCTAATAGGTTGAAATCTACCCACACAGCACACTTTATCCTGAGGATATCCCAGAGTGATCCGGATATCCGGATATCCAATTGGACATAATGCGATCCCTCGGATATCTAGTGGATATCGCAATATCGTGTGTTGTGTGGGTATTGCCTGTGATTATTCTCTGTTCCTATCACTATAATTGTCTAGCATTGTGTCTGGGCCTTTAGAAAGATAGAAAAATTATTCCGTGAGAATTTTTCTTAGGAAACGCTTTACGAAGAATTTTTCGGGGAGAAGTGAAAAGTCAGTTTACCTGCAGGATATTAATATATATATTACCGTGTCTGTAATAATTTTATATATACAGGATGTTTCAGGTCAATTTAATAAAATTTCAGAGCGTTATACGAAATGGAATTTAGAACAAAAAAGTTCTAGGGTTTTGAAGTGAAGGGTTTTGAAGTTACTTTTAAAAATCACCAAAAACATAATTTTTTGAAGTTTATCAGCTATAGCTTTTTAACGAAACGTTTTCGGACCTATATTTATAGGAACTTTTTTGTTCCAAATTCAATTTCTTATAAGATCCTGAAGACCCTTTCAGTGATCTGACCTGAAACACCCTGTATATTATCATCATGTGCCAGAAAAAGTAATACACCCACAAATTAAATTATTTATGTTTTACCTAAAGTTATGAATTCCCAATCTTCGGAGAGGTATTGGCTTTGCCGGTATGGAAATTTTTTCCATTCATTTTTGAAGCGTTCGATGTCTCTATCGAGGCGGATGTATTCACTGTGACCGGACGTAAACGGTGTGCAGGAATAGCACGAAAAAGCATCGCGAGAACGTTCACACACGTTAGGGAGATTATCCACAATGGAAGATCGCACTCGTCCGGGAAAACGTGTCGAGAAAATGTCACGCACAATAATGCGTCATAATCTGTCGCGCGATAATCTCATCACGCGTGTATAAATCTATATATTATCCTGCATCATCGTAATGCGGTCTCTTTTACACCCACGTCGACATCGATCGAATTACTGTAATACTCGATAATTGACGCCGCACGCGCCGTTCTAGAACATTCAAAAATGTTCGTCTCAGGATTAATATTTCTTGATAAATAAGACTTGCCGACCCTGAGGGTCGCATGGTATATCAAATTCGACCGTGTCGTGAAAATTAATAATATATGTTTCCATATCAAAGTAGCGGTTGCTGTATATATACCCAGGAAGAACAGAAAGTCATGATAACGTCAAAATGACATCAAAATGACCTCAAAATGATGTCAAAAGCGTCATTTTAGCCTCATTTTGACGTCATCATGACTTTATGTTCTTGGGTATGTATCTAAAAGTATATATCGAAAGTTTTTGAAGATTAGAACCGTTATATATATAAATACTATTGATAAAAAAAAGAAAGAGACTTTATTAATTGTTAGAAAAAAACAGATTGTTCTCTCGCATGAAAACATTCTTGTAATAAAATGTATTTCTTAATTTTATATATCACATATGAGACCAATCAAAATGGTTGCTGTAATAGATAAATATGATTCTGCAATATTAACAATTTTTATTTTTATAAATGTAAAAAATGTAAGATTACACTGAAATTACCGAAAAGATTTCGATGAAATTATTTTACCAATTTTAAATCACGCCCATAGTATGTATTTATCGAGATATATTTATCGAGATACCATGTGATTTATCATTAACAATGTCTCCACATATCTTATTCCATTAGTATAAGTATTATTTTGGTATATACTGATTATGTGCATGGGCGCTCGCAGAAATTTTTCTAGGAGAGGGCAACAAATCAATTTTTTAATATTTATAAAATATTTTTGTTTATAATAATAATTACTTCACATATTTTTACATATTTTAAAAGATTAAAGTTTATTAGCTGATGTCTTTCCTGGTGTATTATTTTGAGTGAATGTATAATTGTCTTATTTTAATCTATATTTTCGAGAAAAGAGCCAGAGGAGAGCAACTATCCCCTCCCCCCTTACTCCCTCCACCGGGCTGCGGTCCACTTGATGCTACAAATGCTTCGAAGCGTTCAATAGACCAATCAGAATAAAAAATTCTATTAATTGACCAATCAAAGAATGCTTCAAAGCATTTGTAGCGCCAAGTGGACCGTAGCCTATGTGTGTCTTTATTGTGCATCTAATCATGCAAGTTAGCTCATTGCCTTTGTCAGATGAGATTGATGAGATTGAGTTAGTATTAATTTTTGGCTTGAAAAAGATCTAAGGGCGTGTTATGCAGATCGCGAAAAATACATTGGTCTCGCAAGGAGTAGGGGAGAGACACGAGGACAGGCGGACGCGCTGCGACACAAGGGGTTTGAACTGTGGGGTGGCGGCTCCGTAATCGGGTGGAGTGGCGCAACTCCGGTGGAGGCGCAAGATATAAAATCGGACGTCGGGTAACAGGAGGCATTCAGTGTCGGTGCGATTTTCTAAGCTTCACATCGTTGCTACTTAGAATTTCGATCGGAATCATAAAAATGCAGGGCAACCGGTTTTTTATCTTCGTGATTCTTCTGGCATTTTCTACGTCTCTTAATCGTAAGTCAATATTCGCGAATTTTACAATTAACTTCAAAATATACGTTTTCTCTTTTACTCTTTAGTCATTAATGTCTGGTCCCTTAATCCGCAAACTTCAATAAAAAAAGCAGAAGCACTTCTTATATCAAAATTTTTAAACTAAATTTTGAAATTTATTATATCAAAAATATTGAGGTACTTTTATAATATAATTTTTTAAATATTAGTTAATTATTTTTGTAAGTTGTATAATTAAAAGCATCTTGATAAATTAAAACTGGCTTAAATTAGTCGCAAATTCCCTTGATCTGAATATTAAACTCGGATTTTAATTTAAGCTTTACTTTAAAATAGAATTGTGAAAACAGCCGATTCTCAGTGTTAAATTGTCATTAAGAATGGTCGATATCATAAAAATTATAAATGAAAAAAATGAGTGACAGCAGGGAACTTCTAATCTAATATTAAAAGTCACAGTTTTTATTCTCTCGCGAATAATGTGTTAGATAATTCATTCTCATTGAGGCCAAACAGCAACTTGGATGCAGCAGTTCCCAACACGAAGTAAAAATGAAGTAGGACGGGGAATTAAAGTGCAAAAAAAAGCCATAGCGCGGAAAAAAGAGTAACATACTGAATTCCCGCAGGAAATCGTTGAGCGTCACGAGTGCGAGTGTAGATTAAATTGTTAAGGATTATGATGTCCGACTTTTGATGGAAAAACGTCGACAATATCCTATTTATTTTGCAGTTGCCAGATGCTCGGTTGGTCAGCACTATGAATTCACCAGAGGCAAGAAACTCGCATGAGTGTCGCATACTTTCATAACTTTTGTGTGGCATTTTTCATATTATAAGTCTTTATGACTAGTTTTTTGTATTGCTTCATAAATATCAAACATACGCACATATACACACAAACGTTACAACTATCGTCAATCAAACCGACATTCTACTCATTTACATTTTCTTTAAATGTGTTTCAGACGTTTTTCAAATTTTTGTGACGCTTGAGCGTGTTGCTGATTGTGATATTTGATTTCTTTAAAATTATGATGCTTAGCAATTGTATTTTTATTTAAATAAATTAATAGAAATTTTTATTTAAACTTTTAATCAAGAATGTAGATATTTGTCTTTTTAATATTATCATTTACACTTTCAATAATTTTGAGATTTTTAATATATTTTATATTTACATTTACAATTTTGTATCCTTAAATTATTATAGTTTTTAAATGCTATACGAAGCGTATGTGTATGTGTATAGTATGTGTATGGTATGTGTATAATAGCACACGCACACAATATTTCGCTTCAATTATATACACTATGAAAGTATTATAATTTATTTGACAAAATAATAATTTGTAATGTTTTCTTTTTTATGTTTTTTAAACGTTATTGTATTATTTGCATATAGAGAAGTGATTAGATGCGTTAGACTCTGATGCATTAAAATAACTGATTGTTAGCAAAAGAAAAAGCAAATATTGTTCTATAATTTTCAAAGAGAGTACAGCAAAATAATTTCGAGCATTTGATGTTCTAATCGGCTATTGTCCCGCTTCACGTTCCAGAGGGTCAAAAATTGAAAGTCAACGATAGACGATCTGCTGGATTGTTGGCGTATCCAAGAATCGGCCGAAATTCGGAAATAGCGAGTTTTCCTAGAATGGAGCGGACTTTCGGATTAATAAACAAGCCCCGAGTCGGACGATCCGATGAATCGAGCTTGGGCAATTTGAATCGATTTCACGATTTACCGGCCGATGCCGACATCGAGTTCTACATTGCACGCGACATAGAGCCTGATGTTCTCTTAGATTACGAAGGTGTGGAGAGCTTTATGAAAATAATCTCAGAATATTAAAAAGTATATTAAACCATTAAGTATCATTTTATATAAAAGTTCACAGAAAAAAAATCTTATAAATAAAAATTACTAGAATTTATAAGAATAATTTTAATAATGTTCTTAACGGTAAATTTTTTCTTAACGGTAAATTGGAAGCTTAATGATACAATTGCTGCAAAATATTTTAGCATGTAAACGTTGAATACATACGTTGGATGTTATCGTGCAATAAACCTTTAACGCATTTCACGTCAGATCAATATCCGCGATGCTGTTATTAATTAAAGCGGCTTTTACCGGATTGAATAAAATTTATGGAAAAATATGATTCGCGAACATTTGTGCGAAACAATGCAGCATTATGTGGCATGCGCTTGCAGTTTTTAATGAGTTGATTTGGACGACGTCCTGCGGACGATCACGCCTCAGGATCTCGTTTGTCGCTTTTAAACAAAGTACATGCAATGAAACGTATATAGACATTATACATTTCTGTCATGTATGGGTATTCGTTTGTTAAAATTCTACTCCTTTATATAGACTATGCAGACAGACCATTTAAACATGCTGACAAAATTCAAAAAGATGGTTCCTGGTTAATACCCGATCATGTACACGGATACAAGGACCTTCGTTTTGCACAAAAAATCGACGATCCTCGATTGTACTACTCTATTTTGCGAGGTATGAATAAAAGAATCCTATCCTATTCTTTTTACCCTTCATTACGAGGATGTTAAATTAATTCATTAATTTAGATCGTGATTTATTAAAGTAGTTTGCAATTTAAAATTTATGAAAATAATTAATTGTACCTTTTAAATTGATTTTGTTAAAAGAGAAATATTGAAAATATTTTAATTTAAACCTATGTGATGCATTGTTCAAAAGAACATTAATAGTACGTTCGCAATAATGATCACCGATCACATCTTTAAATGTTACAGAGGTATTGATCATATTATTTTCGCTAAATTAAATATTCTCTCGGAATACGTCGTGTATGTTGAATAGATATCGACTGTCATACGCGACGTCATATTCATTCTTTGACATTATGCAAATCGCTTTTCCATGAAGAAACGTGTCGTGTGAGCGTCACTGCTTCATTAATCCTTAAGTGCGAGCAATTTAAGACGGTCCACGTGTGATTTTTCCCGCTCTGCAATGTGATTGATCTCTTTCCAGGTTCTCGAAATAGTCAAGGTCAAGGAGGATACACTCCAAGATTAGGCCGCGAGAATGAACACGACGCTGCGAATTTCCTGTAACTTGTCCACCTTTTGATCATTCGCGTCTCGCGATTTTGACGGATGTTGACTCGAGGCAAAGAACGGAACTTACTGTCCAAAAACGTCAGGAACGTAACGTGTGGTGCTTTTGATCGTTTTTCCTATTTGCATAGGCGACCTACCTTATCCTTGCACTTTGTACGCAAGTTATGCAACACAATACATAATCTGCACTTAAGTACTGCAGTTTATAATCTTACATGCAATCCTCTCGCCTTGTATCGTCACGAAACAGCAATTCTCCGGCGAAGCAGCCCAATCTTGATGTGACTCGGCATGCTATTTAAACCAGATTTCTATTCCGAGATCCAATTTAATGTTCGTTTTTATATGAAAATAATGGAGAGTGGAAATAAAAGTTTGATTTACATGACGCTGAGCTAATTGGTGATCTGTTTTATATCATATTTTCAAAAACTCAATTAAAAATGGTGTGTTCTGATCTCTTATGACTATTTCATTACACACATATAGCAATTTACAAATAGATTCTATTACTAATGATAATTGAAATTTGGTACAATATTTTTTTAATACACAATACAGAAAGCTGTGGCCAATCATATTACAGGTAAAATCTTATAGACAAAGAACAATCCTCGTAGTTTCGTTTTATTGTTAGCGTATAAATTGGGTACAGAAAAACAATGCCATATTGTTCCAATTTTCAATATACTTCCATTAATTTTTCCTCTGAAAAATGCGATTTACACGCCGATGAATGTTACGAGGGGGGACGCAAAAATAATTCGAATGCGGTTTGCGAACTGAACGTTGTTGCACATTGCGCTGCTAAGTATCGCAAGTTGACACTATTCTGAGTCACTCTGCCGAATGGCGTAGTTCTCGATTGACTGATTTGTTTTCCGCGGCATTGTTTTTCCAGTGTTTGCAACCACGTTCGGCAATTTTTGTGATGGCTGATAATAAAGAACAGAGAGTGTGCGTTAAATTTTGTTCAACCACCTGGCCTAACCACAAACAAGCCGAAATGACGAAAACTTGAAACATTCGCCACGCAATCAATTAAAATTGTCGTCGGACCATTGATGAGATTTCTGAAGTGACTGGTTTGTCTTGGAGTTCATGCCAGCGAATGTTAACAGAAGATTCTTCCTTAAAAGCTTCACGAAGTATTGCAACAGTTTCAGCAGCAGTTTCTCTCAAAAGAAAACAAAATTTAACGCACACTCTCTATTCTTTATTATCAGCCATCACGAAAATCGCCGAGCGTGGTTGCAAACACTGGAAAAACAATGCCGCGGAAAACAAATCAGTCAATCGAGAACTACGCCATTTGGCAGAGTGACTCAGAATAGTGCCAACTTGCGATACTTAGCAGCGCAATGTGCAACAACGTTATTAAGTTCGCAAACCGCATTCGAATTTCGATTATTTTTGGGTCCCCCCTCGTATAATCGAATTCGATTGAACATAATACGATACCGTACATCATTTTTTTCACGGAGTGCACAACGAACGTAATAAGACAATACACAACAGTGACTCGATGTATGTAAAATTCAATGGTTTTATTAATTGACAAAGTGTTCATAATGAATATTTTCGTGTATAACGCGCCGGCGTGCGCGCGTATCAACAACGTCCAGGTCGCGCATGTACACGTATGTGTGATGTAATAACAAATATGTACACACGTAGAGAATACGTAACAAACTAGTGATACACTTTGGAGAATGAAGGGAATGGAAGGGAAGATAATGAGACGCGGCCGGTTCGCTCGCGCTAATTGAAGGTCCATTTGTCTTGAAGAAGTAGTCGTGAAATATGTACAAACCGTGTCGCCTCGCCTCGGGTTATTTGTTAGCAGACTAGAAGAGACTTAGACCTAAAAGGTTCTTCACGTACCCATTCATCATTCACACGCACTCATTATGGGCGCAAGCGGCCGCGGGCAGCTGGCCGGACAAGCGGGCAAGGCAGGCAGACAAGCATAGACAGACAGATATTCGATAGGTCGGACAATCGTGACCGATATCAGCCCTTCGATCGAATGCTCCGTATACTAATCTCGGTGACACGCCGGCCGACACGGCGAAATATCGATTTTCTCTCTCGGTCCTTTCTCCGCATTCGCCGGATGCGCTGCATGCCGAAGGGAAGAACCACGTCGACTTAAATTGCACCCGCGGGAGATGTCTAATCACGACTACATTCTCGTCGTCCTTTTCCCAAGAGGTGTCCAGCTACCCGTTGATAACTATCTACTCGTGCGATCTGCGAAGTGGCCACCAAAAATGGGTGCTTTCTATTTAGCACAATAGAAATTAACTAAGACTTTTAGTTATTTTTGCTTTCCATTTAATTCGTGTCGGTAATACAAATCGACTCCGACTACCTCTGTTAGTAGTGAGATGGAAGATAAAGGGAAGGGAAAAATAAAATTACAAAACTGCAAAAGTCTTTCCGAAACTACGAAAATCTTTCTATTCTCTGCGATGTAAACTAAAAATTAAAAAACTGTAAAAATTATTTTAAAAAATAAAGAATCTGTGTGAAAATAATATTGTCCTCGCGCTATCGTTATCACAGCTATCGCTGCCAACAATTTGTCACTAATCGCATTAATAAAGCAAATAATCTTCATTTATTCGATAAAAAAATCGTATTTGTTAAATTAAATTACAAAATATAAAACAAATGTTATATGTTTCTCCGAGTGTAGTTGTGTATAAATGTATTTAAAGTACAATTGGAATTATAAATCAACTTACTTTTATATTTATATTACTAAATTATACAGTCGTTACAAAAATTAATTATTTTCCGTAGTTTTAATTAAGTTGTTCGAAACATTATATATATATACTGAGCGTACTAATTTCCATGCGTGATAATTCTTTCGTATGCTAATTCAAGTCGAAATAAATGTTCCTATAGATCATGTGACTGGAAAGCACCCATTGTACATCGACACGTATTGACCATTTCCTGGAAATATTGTTTACATATTCCTTGTCAATATATAATGAAATACTCGAGAAAAATCACTTATAGATATGCTATACTCATTACATTTTCCTAAACGCAGTACGGAAGTCCAGAAGGTGGTGAAAAAATATTAAAGACACTTTTTATGATGTGCTTCAAACATTCGAGTTATCTGCATTTGATTATTGATCGTTCCTCAGATCATTGGTTGAATTTTATATCGCCTTTTATATAACAAATAGAGATTAGATGTGCAAAAAGTGACATAATATTCGACGTTTAATGATAAAATTTTTAATTGCTAAAAGATTATGTAACTTATCTTCATAATCAAATGATATTTAGAAATTTTGATTTCATGAATGGCAGTCTAGAGTTATTGCGATCAATATTTTAAGACTGCAAAATCTTTAATGTCTACGATGACCCAGCGAAAGCGCACCGGGATGAAAATTCTTCAGTACAATCAATAGGATCCTAATTTGACGTCACTGTTAAATTTGCAACACCGATACGTGACAGGATGATTCGACGTGTCCTTGAAACTCCACCGAGGAGCGTATACGGATTACTCGTTCGAGCGCGTGCGTTCTCGAGAAGTCGATCCGAGAGCGATTCCTGACATGGTTATTACCGCGCACTAATTGTTGTTATCCAATAATACCCGGCCGATAATGGACGTTCCGTAGTATATTAGGATAACGTTATTAGCGGAATAGTATGGATTGCGAAATCAGTATTGCGCGACAATACGGATCGGCGTGGAAGAGGGCCGCTGCTTTAGAGGGAAACAAACTCGTGCGGCGGTTGAATAATCCGCGGCGGTGGCGGCGGCGAGAGCCGCAGGTCCATGTCCGTAAGCGAGAACGCGGAACTGCCGTTTGCCGTGATGCGCGGCCCCATATTGTCGTAAGGCGAGCCGATGCCGACTTCGGTGGAGCGTAAGGCCCGGCGCGGCAGCGTGGCGAAGCTAGAAACGTTGATTGCCCCTGCTGACGACAAGGCCGAGGTCTTGCCGCTGGCCGATACGGCCGCAGCGCCGCTCACCGCGTGGACGGGGATGTCGAGGAGATCCGGATAGCAGCGCTCCGACGAAGCGTCCTGCGGCAGCGACACGGAGATGAAGATGTTGCCGAAGATCCCGGCCGGTAGCACACCGGTAGTAAATTCCGGCGGAGGAGGCGGAAATACACCGGCGACGGTCGCAGCGGCGCACGGAACCGCGCGAATGGCGTTCACCGAGCTGTCCGCGGGTCGCAGCCGCTCGACGGTGACCGCGGCCGCGGCCATAGGGTCGCAAATGGAGCCGCGCTCCGCCAGCTCGAGGTCACCGGTGCTACACGCCTCACCGAGACTGCCGTGACCGCTGCCGCGATCGTTGCTGTTGCCGGGCGTCGTGGTAGTGGTTACGGATAGATCCAGTAGCTTCTTTTCCTGATCGCCGAAACTGCCGCTGCCTTGCAACTTCACCTTCTCGCGTTTGCTGTGCCGTCGACTTCCGCCGCACAAACAGAGAATCAGCAAAACGGCTGAGATGGAGGCACACGCGGCGGCCGCGCCGCCTCCAGCCAGACTTACCCAGAGCAACCAGTTGTCGCTCTGGGAGAGAGTCGGAGCCGTGTAGACGCGAGGTATCGCCACGCTGACCGTGTCTCGCGCGAGACCGGCGATATTCCTCGCAAAACAGGCATACTCGCCGGCATCGCTATCACTGGCGTTGTAAACGGTCAAGTTGCTCCATCGGTCCGCGACGGTCTTGGACGACACAGATTTATCGTTGAAAGGCATGCTGACCTCGGACGTTGCGTAAACGACGAGAGTTCCCATGTAGGATTGATCAGTCAATTTGGTAGCGTTGATCGGTCCGCCATTCAGTTGCCACCAGACTTCCGGCTCGGGATCGCCGCTCGTCCGACACGCCAGGCTGAGGTTACCGTTGGTCTCTTCCTGTATTGTGCTCGCCAGAACGAACACTTTTGGTTCGCAGGCGAATTCCACAGGTTTCACATCCTCCCATCTGCGGCCTTCCAGTCTTGATGGACCTTGGCAGATTTGCGACACGGAGTACAGCTTGCTAGGCACATCGGGGATAAGCCAAGTGCGGAAATCTCGCAATCTGCAATCGCATCTCCATCGGTTGCCGTCTAGCGTTAAGGTTTTCAGTCGAGACAAACCGGATATCACCGAGGTCTCCAGATACTCCAATTGGTTAGCATCCAGTTTTAAGAATTCCAAGCCGGTTAGCCGAGCAAATGCCTGTCCGTGTACCTCGGTCAAGGAGCACCGCTGCAGCTCTAAATTCCGCAGATGCTGCAGCACAGGAAACTGTAGATTACGCAGAGTACCGAGCGGATTCCCGCTCAGTATCAGAATGCGCAGGCGCTCGTTCCCGAGGAATGTGTTCGGTTCCAAGGCCGTTACGTGATTGTCCGACAGATCGATTTCGATGAGTATCCTCATGTCTTTGAAAGAATCCGCGTGAATACTGTGGATGCCGGCGTTACGCAGAAAGACCCGCTGCAGGTTCACCAGGCCGGCCAGTTTAAATATCTCTGACTGTAGAGCAGGTATTTTGTTGCCGGACAGGTCGAGCACCTGCATATCCGGGTCGAGGGACGCCGGCAGCGACGTTAGGCCGGCATCCGGGCACAGAGCGGACTTCTTGCCGGAGGTCCACTTGCATCGGCACACCGCGGGACAATCGGTCCAGTCCGGGAAGGCGGCTGCCCGTGACAGCAAGGCGAAACACCCCGTTAGAAGGAAGAGGGCGAGTAGTATGCGCCCTCCTAGAGGGTGAGGCCTTGTCACTAACATAACACCGTCCTTTTATCGGTGTCTACCCGATGTCTGCTGATCCCGTCCGATCCTCTTCTCGCCTCAAGGCGAGAACAGGCAACTGGCTCCACCGCAACAAAGCGACGACGACGATGACGATACTTCTCCGTTTCACTGACGACCTACAAAACAAAGGCCTTGCGTCAGCGTGTCGTCTCGTAATCGATTGTTTGTGTGCTCAATACTTTGTGGTTGTCGCGGCATCCTATCAAAGATTCGCGCTCACGTCGCGATGATTTACCATCGTTGGCCCACGTCCGCCACCGACGAGTTCGAACGAAAGAATGAGGCGAGTGCGAACTGCTATCACTACCGGAAAACAGGAATTTAATATAGGCGGAAGAATAGGATATCGGCATACAAAAGATGACGCGCATAAAAGGAGAAATATTACATTGTTGGAATAACAAATAGCTCGCGACAAATTAAAGAAGAACCGTTTCGAACCGGGAAAGAGCTAATATGGACCCGGTAAAAAATTTTTCATATATAAACATAATAAAACTTGTATAAACATATATAATTATGTATGAAATATGTCCATACATAAAATTGCCCATATATAATTATATATAACTTTTATATACATTTATATATGGGTGTAACTTAAAAAGCGCCCACTATTTATATAGCGTTATTTCTTGTAAATAACTGAGTCGAAAAGTCCTGAACCATTTTTTTCTATAATGCTTAATAAAGCAGTAATTACTCAGTAAAGCTAATCCAATCAGCGCCGACCTTTAGACGGGCATACGTCAGTGAGCCGCGCGCCTGATAGTGTACGTGAGCGCTCGCCGCTAGCGTGCAATATTCTTACGCGTCGCAATAATGCGAAAAATTTTATTATGCATTAAAAATCATATTTCTTCCGTCAGAAGTATCTCCTTAGAAAAAGTTTCGACAAGGGATAGAATTCTCGTCAAAACGCTTAAGGCTATACAATAGTGCTTATTACATAAAAAAACCTACAATCTTTTCGCTTACAAATTGTTCTTTGTAAATTCGAAACTCTGTGTGTCCTTTTACATAGAATAGACACATTATCTTTTTGTTGCTGATACTTCTTAATTGAATTATGCCTTAAATTATCTTTTCAGTAGTTTTCCCATAAAATTCGTTCTCTATTATAATTATCTATTACAGATGACTTTACTACTTAAAAAATCAATTCCTTAAACAGTTTCTACAGAAAATGTAGGAATATTAAGAAAGCATGTATATATAATAAAACAGAAAACAAGATAAACTTTCTTATTATCAACATATGAAGATTTGGATAAGCAAAAAAATAAACTGTTTTATGTTAATTATTTAAATATATTTTTATACATGTTTATATACGTTTATATATGAAAACTTTTTTACCGGGGATTAACGGATATGATAAACGGATTTTGTATGCAAGAGTTATATTTTTTACAAGTTCGTAGCTGTTTAAAACGGATGACACGACGAAACGCATGGGATGCGTCGGGCATCGTCATGCAAGTAGAACAAAAGGGAGAAAACAGAATTACGAGCGAAAAGTTTCTTAGTCTTACTCAAGGGTCTCGTTTCTGGCCGTCTAAGCGTGCCGTCCGCGACACCGAATGAGGACGTCATGCTCGCGTGGACGCTTCCATTGTTTCTCTCAGGAGTATTCATTTCGTATACCAGCTCTCCGAGTTCCGTCGCACCAGCAGCCTTGTCAGCGAGTTCTCAGATCTCATCCTGATTAAGTGAACGCCATAAGCGCGCGCGGACTTTAAGCCAGCCAGCCGCTCTCTTTTATAACTGCCACCGCGACTTAATCTGGAAGAAGATTACGAGCCTTATATAAATTATGTTCTTAACGTTATCGCCGGTGTCGGTGAAACACTTACTCGCGTGTAAGGTACCAGGACGAGTCCTCCGTTCGAGCCCGCGACGATCTTCGTTTATTCAATATGCAGCTCACATAAGTAGAGTCGAAATCAGAAAGAGAGCGCACGTGACAAACTATCGATTATGCGACCGATATGAATTTTAAATCCCGCCTCGGGGCTCCTCTATGCGGTCAGCATATTAATCAACGACGGAATATGCCTGTCTCGCCATATTAATTGCTGAATCCGCTAACGGTGCTACTAACAACCCCCTCCCCCTCGTCCCGTCCTCGTCGGCGCGCGTCGTAATCCACACCAGGCGGCTTACTACACTTATCATAAATTAATCGCGAAGAAGCGTCCGTAGTACCACGATTAGCTCTTTCATGGAACACGAGCCTGCGAGTTGCGGCGAAGAGTAGGTCGGTGTCACCTTTCCGCTGGTTTTCGCAGGCGCGGAATATGACACGGTTGCGGCGTAATTGAATTGGGCGAAAGTTTCCCGTCGAATTGGCGGCGGGCAGTAGAGGCAGTTTCAGTTTACGAGAGTCCATCTAGCTCGTCACAGCGCCCTGTCGCGCGAATTAGCGATGTCGATCACCGATGCCGAACTTCGCCGATCACCCTGGGATCCCTTCGGACCCTCTCCACCTCTTCCCCTTTCACCCCCGGTGCTGGCCGATCTTCGGCTGACCTGGCGAACGCGATATCGGTCGGCCATCAACCGCAGGCCCTCATCAGTTTACCTCAAACACGTAAACTCACCTCGTGAACTCGAATTAGCGCATGTAACAGGGCGAAAAAGATTCCCGCGGACGCGTTTAACCAATCACGGGACCGCTTACAGCCTCCCACCGACCTTAAAGACGAGCGTACACTGTGTCTCACACCCTCGGAATTCCATCGACTCCATGTCGCGCAGCCGTTCTCCCCCGCAGCTTTCCGTTCCACGGTCCAGCGACTCCTCGCAAACTTTGCCGACTACGAATCGTCGCGATTGCGTACCGAGAAATCAATCGGGAGCGACGAACGATCACCTTCGCGGACGCGACTGTCCTTAGGGTCGGAACTTCCGCGAGGGACGGAAGAGCGAACGCTCTATCTTTTCTTTCTTCCTCCGAAACAAATGGCGATGCGTTCCTACGTCGCTGCACGCACTTGCCGACGCTCCTCTTCGCCACGCGTATCCTCTGCCGTGGACTCTCCGTGTTCGCTCTCACGAGAGGACACCCCCCACCTGCGCCATGAGGTCGTCGACTGACATCGATGTCCTCCAACGCTTTCCTCTCTTCTCCGATCAATTAATCTACCGTACCGTACCGGCGGAGCCTAGGCGACAACAGGCATCCGCACAAGTCGTTTTGGTCAAATTCGATCTCTGTCGGACTGCGCGAGGAACGAGACAGAGATCGCGCGGAGATCGTTCCATCATCGGAGCACCGCATCCCTCGGCCTCCGGAGGGAACGGCCTTGGATCTGCTTGGGGGACACTCCGGACGACCGATCGGACGATCGCGAACAGCGCGCCGGCACCCAAATCCAGGCCGGGTGCCCTAATACCGCGTCCGGTCACTCTCTCTCTCTCCGTCTTTCGACGATCGGCCGCGGAGAGCCGCAGATTTGCCGCAGCGGCCACCGACACGATGGATCTGTATCCGCGTACCCGTCCCTCTCTCGCGCACGCGGCGCCCTCTCCTCTGCGTCCTCCGCCCCCGCGTTCACCCGCCCCTCCCGCGAACCTTCCCACTTTGCGCTCCCCTTTCTCTTCCTCCGTCTTTATCTGCCTCTCTCTCTCGCTCTCTCAGTACACCCTACTATGTGCCGTTCACCCTTTCCGGTTCCCTAGTCGCATAGCCGTTTGCGGGCAGCACCGTCGAATTCTGGGTAGCGGTTCAATGATAGTAATATCTCCTCCTTCCTACATTCAACCCCCTTCTCACTTGCTCCTTCAACATTCTTTGAGAACCCTCTTTGGTTCGCCTTGGTCTCTCACGAGGCAAGAATTCCGCCGAGAGGATTACTTCACTTACCTCAGTGAAATCGGTCACAACAAGGATGCGAGGCGATAGAGGCGCGACAGCGCGGAATCCGCTGGAAGCTGATAATGGTCTGACTGGTGCAGGCGCAGCTACTTCGCTGAAGAGAGATCGATTTTCCCTTCGGACTGCCACGTTAAGGCTACGTCGTTTCAACGTCGAGCTGGGATTAACCGGGTTCTACTCATGGATTCTGCGTTATCGACTAGGCGCACTCGCGATACCCACTAGTTCAGGTCTCTGCAAACTTTAAGTTCGGTCTGACCTATCACTGGCATCACTACTTTGCGGACAGCTTCAAAGTTACTAACGATATCGAAGCGTAGATAGACAGCTATTGTTTAGATAACAAAATCCGTGGGGGGAGTAAGGAGAATCGACGATAGCAGAATGGAAAACGGATTTTAATTGGTGAAAATGATAGAGGAACTCAACCATGCGACTTGATCTGCGCTTTCGAGCTTTTATTACAAAACAATTGGTCTGTTCTTTTTGCTGCACTTCTGAACTAGTGCAATAAGTTAGAATGGAAGAAAATATATTTGTCTCATTCTAAATTATTGCACTAGTTCAGAAGTGCAGCCAAAAAGAACAGACCATGTGTCAGGATATCGATGGATAGCCATTGTTTAGACAACGGATTTCACAATGAGGATTGGAAGAATCGATTTGCAGAATGAAAACGGCTAATTGGAAGGTGGAGGAAGAATCGAACAAAGCCGCCGGGATAACGTTTTCTGCGTTTTTTCAAGCTTTTATTACAAGAATATAGTATAAACTTTTGCTCGCGATAGCGCTCTCCGTTGCGCGTGAATTTTTATACATATAATTGCATCTCTCAACCCCTCGCGCAGGCCACGATAGTCATAGCTTTTTTCGATAGTTTACCGATATATATATAATAATAGATCTTACGATTAGCTTATCTCGTCTAACTTGTGATCTATAGGTATATTTGGTTTTTCTTCTTCTGATTTAACTGGAAACATACTTGGCAATTCACGTCTAATAAGTACAACGAAGCATTTTTTTTAAATCCCGACCTCAACATGGGCGTCGTCGGTCGTCTTCTTCGCGCGTTCTATCTGCCGTAATTTTTTTTGTGACCCGGCGTCACCCGCCTGTAATTGATATGTCAATTTTTTCCTTACAGCGAAGTTCCAGCTCGTTCCGGGGAAAAGCGTAGTTACTGCGAATGTCGACTTCACGGCAGTGCTGGGTATTATTTCCAGCTATTGGCTGAAAAGGCAGACAACGAAACGATTTTAATGCAATTAGAGAAAAATCATGCTTTTCTATAAGCATTGGCAGTTCCTAGACAAAGAGATTATAGTGAAAATCCAGTAAAGATTCTCATAATTAAAAAGAAGAATTGTGAGTAATTTTTAAAATTTTGCGACTATTGGAATGCATATAATAACTCTATTTTATTGGTCTGTCTAAGAGCCTGTAATTGATTTCGCTTAATACCTTTGTAATATATGTCTCTGTTCATCGTCGGACAATTCTTCGGACCCTAAACACATGGTATGAAAATTAGCGCGATTATTCTTGCAATAGAGAAGATACACATTGTGCTACTATGGCGTACCTGAACATTGAAATCAATGTTTGTCCGAACGGGACGATGATGAAGGGGTTGCGGCGGTCTAAAATTATTCGCAAGCGGCGCGTTTGGCTGCTTTTCGTCCCCTTGCATTAACTGTCTCAGGGCGTGTAACTGCAATAATTATAAAAATAAAAATTATAAAAATATATAAAATTATAAAACGTAATGCAAATGATATAGTTTAATATTTTTCTTCTTTTACAGAGTTTGGGATATAAGATAAACAAAATAATACTGTTAAATAATTTAAATTTATACAACAGAAAGATATTAAATATTTTTACATAAATGAGATAATCTCATTAATATAAAAAAATTATATTTAAATTTATGATTGTATTATTACATGAATATTATGCTCAAAAAATAAAATAAAATAAAAATCATCCCTAATCCAAATCAACTTTCGTTATTAACATTAAAGCTACCGACAATTTATATATACTAGAACATCACAGACGCGCGCTGCGCGCGCGCTATTTAAAATTTTATTTTTTACTTTTTACTATTACTATTAACCTCTCGATATACGTAATAACTGTCAAAATACGCGATCTTGACGATGACAGGCACTCGCGAAGTAAGCGCAGCAAAAGAACCAATCGGCATCGCGAAAAAGCGACAATAAATTTCGATACATTCGAGTATCGATTTAATATGCCTTTTTTAGAAGTGGAACTATTTCTACCGAATCCGTTATATGTATATTAAGAAAAAGTCGTGAAGTCAATTGAGGAAAAGCGATAACATTGAATGCAGAATTTTTAATCAAAAGTATAAAAACAGTCATTTGACCGGCGATGGTACACGGAAAAAAAATTTGTTAACTTGACTAAATCTTTCAACTAAATAAAATTTATTTAATTCAAGTATTTATTTATTTAATTTAAACATTCATTTATTAAACATATAATATATTTTATGTTTAAGTTAAATAAATGAATGTTTAAGTAAAATAAATGAATGTTAAAGTTAAATAAATAAATACTTAAACTAAATAAATTTTTATAAAGATGATACTTTTCTTCGCCAGTTAACAATAAAACACCAAATAATAAATTAATTCGACCTGACTGGCCAGATATATTTAGAAACAGGGCACTACGTTTCGACCATCAGTTCTGGTCCTAAATAAATTTTATTTAGTTGAAAGATTTAGTCAAGTTAACAAATTTTTTTTTCGTGTAGTTTTAGTGTTAATCAAAAGTTTAAAAACGGTCATTTGATCGGCGGTGGTAGGTTTAGTGTTAAGTAACGTGGTATGAGGTACAAGTGCAATTTTAGTGCCTCGCTGAATGGGATCGATATCAATAATAACAAGATATTTGCAATTCTGATGGGACAGCTAATTTAAATACGTGATCGATTATGACAAATATTATTATATGAGTAGGTGAGAATGCTTAACTTATACATCAGAAACAAACATTTGCCGCTTACTATACGAAGCTATTATAAGATTTCTCAATGAAACTCGATTTTATTAATAAAGTCAGCTACTTTATTAACTCGAGAAAAACTAAGTATAACAACTCATTGAATTTAATTATATATTCGCTAATATACATATTTCGTGCGTAAAAACAAGCTTATTAGTAAAGAACTGGATTTTAAACATTTTTGTTATTGTTACATAGAGAATTTATTCATTATTCTTAAAATCAAAATGTCTCTTCTTTAATTTTACGCTTGAAAGAACAAACGAGTAAATATAAAACACAGTTTCTTTTTTTAGAGATTCCCGTAAAACCCGTCAAGCGTGATTTATGATAGCATTGCTCCGAGATACGAGCTTAGTAAGTGCCTCATTTCCACCCTTATTTCGCAACTTACTTTAGTTACGCGACGTACCTCGATGTTTCAAAGACTTTGTTCCTCTTAATGATCGGAATTGCATAATTGAGTGGGGCCGTCGTACTTGGCGTCGCGCGCGCCAACACTCGAGTGCGGGGGCGTGTGCATGCATTTTATAAAAGCGGCAGCGGCGATACTTGCCTGCTGCTTGGTGATGTATATAGGCTTGTTGAGGATGATCCATGTGGTGGTCTCGTGACACGCCGGCATCGTGGTGGAGCCGTCGTACGTCATGTAATGCTTCGTGTCCGGCAGAAGTTCGCGCACCCCGAAACGTTTAATTTCCATGGCCTGCCCTGTGCAATTCATACGATCGATAACGTCAACTTCGTTCACGTACACGTATGCATACACGTGCAACGTACGCGTGTTACTGCCCGATTGCTGCCCGACGCCGCAGTACACACAGCTGATACGTATATTGTTACGTATCGCTAAAGTTATCGTGCATACCGCTCGATCGTATTTGCATACGTCAAGGAACACTTGCGTTCCCTTAAAGAATGATGGTAATTATCGATTTATCTTCTCGGTAAAAAGTTGGCGACAATACCCCGTGCGAAGTTTTTAGAAAGTTATAACGCATGCCGCCATCAAACTTTCGAAGGTACATCAATCTCGCAACTTTTTCATTCGAATTGTATTTTTATCTCAAGACGTAAATTTATTAAGAAAAAAGAAGAAATAAGCACACACATAATATATATATATATGTGCTCCTTACTTATTTCTTCCTTTTTCTTAATAAATTTACGTCTTGAGATAAAAATACAATTCGAATGAAAAAGTTGCGAGATTGATGTGGCATGCGTTATAACTTAATAATTGTTGATATTAATTCATATATATGTATATAAATTAATATCAATAATTATTACTATATGTAAGTTAATAATTATAATTATTAATTTGCTTGAGAATTAATAATAATTTAGGAGAGAAAAATATTAATATATCTATATATATATATAATATAATTAAAATGTTATTCAAGAATTAAATACACTGCTGTTCAGCATCACTGTGAAAAATATTTTATAAATTCATCTGTCACATCGTTGAAAGAAATATAATCCCGCATTAATTCGTTCGATATGCTAATCTTGGTTGATATGGGAACTCTCTGAGAATTTTTAAACTCGTGCAGCTAAAATTCGTCAGCTAAAACTAGATTATCGTTTTCGCTGAATTGATCGCTACTCCCCCGCGTCGTACTGTTATTCCAGAATTCGTTACGTTATTGGATTTCTCACCTCCGTATTTGATTTTATCCAGCTGCTGCGTGAACGTTCTCAGCTCCGGGTTCGAGAGGTCGCCCACCTAGAAAAGGACCGAGATCGCCTATGACGTATCGCTTATTCCGATCTTTATTCAACGTGCGATAAGCATCTACGGGAAAGATTGGGCATGTACCTGTAAAAGTAGCGATACCGCCACGATCCCCTGCGCCCTGTGTAGGGCGTCCGAGAAGTTGTTGTAGAGCTGCGAGTTGAAGCCGAATATCTGAAGCTATGAGAACAAAAGGCTTTGAACGTATTTAGTACTATCATATAGGTACTATCTCTTTATGTAACGCATCGAGAATTTAATTTGAAGCTTAATTGCCACAAACAAGCTTTGAAGTTGAAACTGAAAAGATCGCGAAAGGAATGTCGAAACTCTTTAAACGTTTTGTTTAGATTTATTATCTTTGTTTCGTACCTCGGCAGGGAACGCGTGTCCATCGACGGTGTGCTCGCTGCCGATTCGATCGTCCGCGCCGAAGTGCAGATGAATCTCGTGAAACTGGTAACGATAACTGAGCGGACCGCCGGAGATGTTGACGGGATGGCGGGTGTCGTTCTCCACGGCGAACACGACGCTATGACCGGTGTTCGCCAGAACGCCATTGATTCTGTGCTTGTCCAGATGAAGCGGTTGTAAATTCGGGTCGAAAAGTAATTGAGTAGGCTCGAGATTGACCGGTGATTGTCTTCGACCTTTGTTACAGAGCCACCATTCCGGGTTGATAAGACCCCAGAAGGCAGGACCTTCGAATGCGAATGAGGGAATTTTCTTACGAGATATGTTAGATAACAGTAGAGAGGGGAATATTATTAATAACGATGTCGATTTAAAATAACCGATCCAGATGGCTTACCAGAAATACCGTCGTACGTCCACCATTCCTCCCAGCTAACGGGTGTCGATTCTGTAAATGTTTTGTTATTAACAAGCGATATAATCTTCATGAGAAATCCGATAATTCAGCATAACTTTATGAGGACTGGATAACTGCATTGTTTCGTAGCGAGATGGGACAAAGGACTCTCTTTGTGCAAATCGAATCGCATTAGGTAAATGTGTCGGATTTCGTAATCGCTTCTAATAGCACAGTATCCATCCACCGAATTATGTTCCAATAGCCCGGAGCCAAAACTTTTTGATATGCTTGAATTTTTTACATGAAAATGTAACAATAATGACGTAATAAGTGTTAAACGAATTAAAATACATTTTGTCAGCTACGCTAAACTAACGTTTTATATATTGAACATCTTTGTTTCATTTTTATCTAATATTGCTTTAGATAAGAAAAATAAGAAAAATAAGAAGATATTTTTACGAAGGTAGGTGTTAAAAATAATTTATAAGGTGATGAGAGGTCAGTATAAGAGATCATGGAAATGTCAAGATATTTTCAAATAAAATGACGTATTGAAAAATACCACACTGAGAAAAAAAATTTGTTGAAAAAACAAAATATTTAGTCCGATACGTTCAACGTAAAACATTAGTTGGTTTAACTGAACATTAGTTGAATTAACTAATTCTTGAGCCACAGTGAATTTTATTTATTTATTTAACTAATTCTTGATTAAAAAATTTTGATGGTTGACATGAATGAACTGTACCCTTTTTAATTCAACTAATGTTCAGTTAAACCAACTAATGTTTTAGTTGAACGTATCGGACTAAATATTTTGTTTCTTCAACAAATTTTTTTTCTCAGTGTAGAAACGCACAGCAACGTTGGGCATACAAACCTTTTATCAAAATGACAACAAACACTCCCCAGACACCCAGGAAGACGGAACTGAAGGGGGCCATTCCGAGCGCTGCGCGGTCTTCGTCAATTGAACATCATTCGGCTCGTTTCTGCGGCACATAGAGAAGGAGAACCAGTTGATTCTCGGGCTGGGCTCGAAAGTGCTCGCGTGTCGCGCACCCTCTCACGTGCCTCTCCGAGGCCCGCGGAGGTCGCGACTTTCGCCCTCTCGGGTAACTTCAACAACCTGAACCACCCACGAGAGACTCGACGAGTCCGGTAACTTTCGAGCGAGAGAAACTTGACGATCCACGATAACGTAATTGATCCGTCAACCGCACCGCCCCTTCGAAAAGGAAAAGAAAAAAAGACGAAAATCCGCGAACCGCCGTCGTCGGGTTCTAATCTAATCGTTCGGCGTCACGCAACGCGACGACTCCGACGCCGACGAACATCGACGTCGAATTTGCATCTCCGACGCTCGTTCCGCACGAAAGGGTTATCGCGCGGCACGATAGCGCTCGCGGGCGACCCTTGTTCGTGTGAATTCTCGCGTTATCCGCGTGCCGTTACAACAACGTGCCCGAAACCAGATCGGTCATCCGCCGTCTTCAACAAAAGGAAAGCTCTTTCTCTGGCTCTCTACTTTCCACTTTCTCCCTGTCTCCCTATCTTGCTTCTCGCGGTATCCTCGCGGAATGCAAGCAACAAAGAGAGCACCGAGCGAGGCGCAAGTCCGAGAAAATGCGGGCAAGAAAGAAAAGACAAAATCCGCAGTCATCGTTGTCCGGCGTCGCTTAAACGGGGGCGGGGTTCTCTTCTCGTTCGATCCCCACTCTGGTCCATTCTGGAGTCCACTCCACCCCGGGTTCCTCCACGGCACTCGAGCCGGTGTATTCTTAGGTCAGGGAAAACTCGAGTGCGCGGCTCGCTTCGATCGATCGATCGGATCTCCACACGTCCGTCCACGCGAAGAAGAAGAAGATAAGAGGAAAAAGAAGCGTGGAGTCCCGCCAGAGAGAGAGAGAGAGAGAGAGAGAGAGAGAGAGCGAGAGAGAGAAAAAGAGAGTACGTGCTCTCCATGCGCTCGTGAATTTCAAAGGATGGCCACTCTTCGTCGTCGCCGCGTCAGCCGCGCGGCTTTCTCTCTTTTTCTCTTCCTCTCTATCTCCTTCTCTCCCTCTCTCGCTCTCTCTCTCTCTCTTTCTCTCCCGCCTTGACTTCGCCGATATGTCTTCGAGATAGATACTTTTATCGCGCATCGAAACTCGCCGCTGAAATATCTCAAGCCTTCGCGCCCATCGATCGTGCTTCGCACGTAGCCACTTCATCCTGCTTTAGTCGCCTATCGACCGATACAAACGGACTTTCTCCCAAAACGCTAGAAGTTTGCGTTCACTGTTGAATTCTCACGGTTCTCGGGAGCAAATTCAGGAAGCGTGAGTACGGTGAAAAAATAACAGTCGATCGTTTAGTTTACGTTGATTGGATTAGGTAAAATCGGAGTTGACGATAAATTGATCCTCTTTCTAGGTTAAATAATATTCTATATTATAATTATATTCATGATACGAATAGAGAGAAAGAATTAAACTAATCTGGGTTAAAGGCAATTCTTGCATCGATAAAGCCGGCTCTCTTTAATCACCGTTGTATCGCCATTATTTGACGCTTTTTTTATTTCAACGGTAGATCGTTTGAATTTTTAAAATAAAACGCTTCAAAACTGACAAAAAAAATTTGATATTACTATGGTATTTTTTAAATTTATCTCTGTCAGGGATAAATAACTCAGCGTTTAGGAAAATGTTAGTGGTATATAAAAAAGTGTGTTTTGCTTACAATTCAGTTTATTTTTAGGATAATTGTTTTAAAATTGTCAGTTAATATTAATAAAATTGTTAGAAAATAAACTCAAGTTTCGACTAGAATTTAACAAAATGTTTCTATAATCGGGAGACTCACATATAGCTGCTGAAAATAATAACAATTATACCTAATATTATTGCTTGATTAATTTTATGTGAGTCTTCCAGTTTGAAAATCAATTGTAAATATACAATTTCTTTGTGAGATATATCATGTTTAATCAGTTAGAGAAATACTATAGTATAATATCATTTAATCAAGCTTGGTCAATTTAATTATTTACTTTACTCGTGCTGAAAAGAATGTGCAATTATCGCTTCATCGTTCGAAATAATGAAACACCCTTGTAGCGTGTAATCATTGTTCGAGCGGCAAGCTTCATTAGATTTTATTAAGTAACTCGAAGGGAATTAACTGAATTAACTCGATATTTCGCGAGGTCCGTCAGACCCACGGGAAACAACGCGCATAGGAATCTAGATCGATTTACCGTATTACCAGAGTGCAAGCCTTCGTCTCTTGTTGCTTCGCGTTTCCAGGCCGAGCGAGTGGCCAAACTCAAATTGTTATCACCGCTAATCGATTAATCGAACGATATACCCACCGCCGCCGGCGAGCTTCTCCATCCCGAGCAACAAACATTCCATCCGCGCGTTCCGAATCCCAGACAACGCGATGGTAAGGACCGACGTGGGTGTCTCGTTCATACAGAAGAAGAGTGTGTGCAGCACGATCCTCCCTTTCTCATCGGCTTATCGACCGTCTCTCTTACATGTCTCGATCGCCTTCCGCTTCGATTGCTCTTCCCTCTCGTAAATCGCGAGATTTCTTCATACCTTAATCGGCTTCTGCTTTATACGCTGTATTCTCAAACACCACGTTTCCCTCACACATCTCCATTTCCTGCTTCCTCATACCCCGCTTCTACTTGATCGCTCCTACTTATAAGCTTCATGCTTCAATTGCTCGCTACCTCATACCTGGATCGTCTTGCTTCTCATATCGCTTCCGCGACGCCGCGCGCAGTCACGCGACGAAGACACATTCTGACGTTATCCTGTCAACGGTAACTAAACCGAGTCCTCAACACATTTGACACGGAAGCGGACTACGGCTACTGATCGAGGATGATTGAGAGGCAGGGGGAAAAGAGAGAGAGAGAGAGAAAGAGAGAAACGGAGGAAGAGGAAGAGAGAGAAAGAGAGTAGGTACACGCAGGTGCGACGGGGGCAGGAGCGCGCGCGAATCGATCGCGGGGTCCGCGACGCGAAACGCCGCGACGCGGCGACGAACGAACGGTGCGGCCGAAAATTCGCGTGACGAGAACGCGAAATGGGGAACGCGCGCGGCGTCTCCCCTGCGGAAATCAATAAGCGGCGATCGCGGAGCGTGCTCCTCCGCGCCGTCCTGACGCTTCCCGGCCTCGTCGACGAGTCGACCTCTCGCGCCCGCGAGCCGGCGAGACTCTACATATCCCCTGGAGAAAGAGAGAGAGAGAGAGAGAGAGCCCCCCCTTCGTTACGGTTCGCCTCTCTCGTTCCCTTCTTAGGGCCACTAGGGGATACTGACCGTGGACGACGAAAAGGACGACGTCTTTCTTTTCCTCCTCCTCCTCCTTCCCCGCCGGCGCACCACTTCTTCCACCGATTTCGCCGTCGACCGCGGCCACGACGACGCACGCCACGCAGGCCGGTGTCCCCTTCGAGGACGATGCCGCCGGAGGACGATGCCGCCGTGCGCGTCGCGGCAGGGTTCGCGGCCCGGCGCCCGAGAGCTTCCCACGGATACTCCCTGTCTTTTATTCGCTCGATGTTCTCCGCTCCCTCGTATTCCTCCGCGGTCCTCCCGCGTTCGCCGATTTTTCCTTTTTCCCCCGATCACGGAATAATTTCGTTAAAAGCGCACGGCGGCGAAGGAACGACGAAGGAGGAACGACTGCCCTACGAGGCGACTGTATACGTCCCTCCTCGCGCGTCCTCACATCCTCCCCTCCCCCCCTGCCTCACCACCCCCTTCTCTCGCACGATCCTTTTCTCTTTCCCTCGCGCGCCAGCCACCCTCGGCGTCTCTCTTTCGCCCTCGACGGTATCGTGGCGCACGCGCCAGGTGTGTCCTTCCTCTCTGCCCTCCGCGTACGCGCTCTCGCCGTCCTCTCTCTGTCCGTCTCGCCTTCTCTCTCGCCCCTTTCCCTTCTTCTTCGCCCTCTCGCGCGCGCGATCTATTTCGTATTCGTTCCTCCTGCGCGTCCCGCTCAGCTCGCTCGCTACGTTCGCGCTTGTTCGGCCGCCGCATCGACGCGTCCGGACACGGGGGACGAGAGACTCTCGTGCCTCCGTTCGCTCGCTCGCTCGCTCGCTCGCTCGCAGCCATCGTCGTCGTCGTCGTCGTCGTCCTCGTCAGGACGTTTGCGCACTCGAGCCGCCGCCGGCGTGAGTCGGGACGAGAGGAAGCGAACAAGCGGGAAGCACGAGGGAAAGGGACAAACCCGGAGACCCTTCTCCGTTCTCTCTCCTTCGTCACGAAGGAATCCCGTGCGAGCCGGCTCGAATTACGGCGAATTGACCTATTTGCCTCAAAGGGGTGGGTTGCGCTCCTTCGGCAGGAGGCGAGCCCGCTCTTGCGAGAAGCGTCCGGAATCGTAAGCCGGATAAGGGCGCAATGTCGTAGAGCGCGACCTCGAAGCCGCTCTCCGCAATTTCCCTTCCCTTTGTATGCAAGCGGCGGCGCTCGATTGCACAAAAGGGAGAGAGATCGAGGGTCGGAAAATCTTGGAGCATATCCCTCTCCTCTCCTCTCTCTATCTCTCTCCTCTCTTTCTCCCCCGCTTTTACCCTTCGTCCCTCTCTCGCCATCGGATTCGCGTTTCTTTTCTTCTCGGGACTTGCCGCGCGTAACCAGAGCGCGCTATTATATCGGGCGTTCGGTCGGTCGATCCCAGGGTTGCTCCCGCTTTCCGGAGAAGTATGCCAGGAATTTATAGAATCCATCGGAGATATCGGCAAACTGATCCCGTCCCGTCTGGATATTTCTTGAACCACCACAAACGCAGATATACAACTTCGAACGGATATTTGAATTATAATTATCGCTCTGCGGAAATTAGATTGATCGGCATTTATTAATAGGGGATATGTGAATCATTAATGTGTGTTTGTACATGTGTACTGTAATGTATTACGCGACATACCTTGATGTGATTGTACATGATATGTTGGCTCTACATGCAGGCTCTATGAAAAATGTTGTAGATACATGTATATGTAATACGCATATTATGTTACTAACTATATTACTATTAATATTGATATACATTTGATGTATCAATGAGGCAGCATATACAATAAAATTATATATATATATATATATATATATGTATATCCTGAATAAATTTTGGTACAATTTACAGAAGGTGACTTTCGTTTTCTAAATCCTCTGCCCGCATATACGTTTTCCGGAATAAGACAGTTATATTTAATTCCACGTTCCAAGAATATCACTGCACCTTGCAGTGGAGCTTCTATTTCCGTGAGCTTCCTCGCGTTTTCTCTCGACCGAGAGAGAGAGAGAGAGAAAGAGAGAGGAAGAGCTCGGCTCTTCCGCGACGGGAGTGCAGGCAGCGGCATCGCCTGGCGTTAATCCTGTCATCGACATCGGTCCGCGGAACTTTACGGCGGCGACTTCCGGCACCGCCGCTGAGTATATCGATAGACACATCGGGGCGAAATTACGCTCGGGGATCCTCTGGCGTTGGCGTTTCGAGGTCACCCGGCGCCCCCGCCAGGATCTCCGGCGCGCGGATACACCGAAAAGCCCCTGACTGGTCGACTCTACGCGGAGGCGCTTATCGATTTTCAAAGCGGCATTGCCTCCCCCCCTCCCTTCCCCCGCGAACGCCACTATCCAGAGCAGGTCGTCGTCGTCGCCGTCGCCGTCCCCGTGGTCGTCGTCGTCACCGTCGTCCACGTTCTCATCGTGCGCACGAAAGACAGATGGGAGGAAAGTGAGAGAAAGAGGGAGGCCTTTGGACGATCGTGCGACCGGCCGAATCGATGAGACGCGTCCAAATGTCCGGACACACTCTCGCGGCTGCGTCTGATTGCCCGTTTGGATATTGGATTTGCCGCGAGACTTATGTCCGAGCCCTCGTGTCGGCACGTTCCACAACGACGCGGCGGCCGGAGGCGGCGGCGGCAGCGGCGACGAGCGACGACGATTATGGGTTATCGATATTGCGGACTTAGCTCGCCGCGCGCGAGCCGGGACGCTCATGGATATGCAAAAATGTAAAAAGCGCTTCCCCAGACAACGTGGGCGGGGGTGTTTGGCCGGCGATCGTGTCGCCCTGGCGTGAGCAAACTAGTTTGCCTCTTTCGGGAACACGTCGAGAGACGCCGCCGGATCCGAAAGCCTATGGCCACCGGACAAATTCAGGGCGGTGTTTTCGGTCGATGTCCGATAGTCTAACGACGAGAGGCGGCATAAAAAGAGGCACTGCGCGGGATAGGTGTGGAGAGGAGAAAATTTATGGAGGCTATTACAAAGCGGGGAGAATTATGCAAACGTTTTTTTGATACGTTTACGTAATTTCGATACGTGCGTAAATATGTACTTACTCATAAAGGAAAAAATTGTTCGTACGTTGTTTTTCCTTTCCGTAAATAAAACTCTTCGACGAAGAAATTGATTAAAGGAATGTGAAAAATGAACGTTCGCCTTGAAAAATATGAGCACTTGCCACCGGGGGTTTCTTTATATTTATCACAGCTGGTTCCTCAGTTTCGTCTGACTATCGCGGGAGGTGTTCTACTTACACGTGAGATAGCGGTTCATCATTACGAAAATGTATAGAGGCAATTAGCCGTGTCACATGACATTATGTTCTGTCAAAACTTTGGGCAGCTTTAGAACCGTTATTAACGCCTACAACGTTTCCATATCGTATATTTCGCGAACGCTCTAAAATGCTACTATATGATTACTCAAGCCGAAAATACGAGTTTAAATTGGTGATTACCTTGCAAATTTTGGAAGTTAAATTAGGCAATTCATGCATCCTGCTTTTCCGCAGAGGGGACGGTAAATATCTCGGAGGGCTTTCAACTCTTTAAACGATCGTTTGAGCGCATAATTGCTATAACTGAATGCTACAAGCATGGCGCGACTTATGAATAGTAATTCGTGCATTATTATTAGCTTTGACTGCAACGATCTAATTACTATCAGTTTCCGATATCGTACTTATTAGTAGTCATCCAACGTAGACTGCAAATACAAATTTCGCAGATGAATGGAACAAGAAACGGATAAAAAAAAGATGATGATTTTAGTGTGAAAATAATCCATCGTATTTTTTTATACAAAGGTTATGTAGACTGACAATATGAATCTTTTAAATCGCATAAATTTTTATGTGTTTTTATATTTCGTGCGTTTTATTAATTGTGTTAAAAGATGTTTATTTTAACTTGCAAAATTGGAAATTTCATGGAGAGAAGATTTAATTTCAAGAAGATTTAAATAATAGATTAATGAAAATTATGTATATATATAATATTCCTGGAACACACACACACACACTTTTAGCTCTTCTTTTTCATACGAGAATAAAATAATCTTCTATTTCAGTACTACAGCTTTAAACGTTTTATAGTTCCAGTAAATTGCGTATCTACAGATAACTTTGCTAAATTAAGACAAAAGTGAGCAGAATCAATACAAAAAATATATTGCATTGTACGGGTAACATTTTTCTTCTTCTGCTTTCAAATTACAAAGAGTGATGTTCTTTTCATTCTGCACTCGGATACTTGGAGCCAGCTGTTAATCGAAGCCATGGGTAATGTCCGGAAAATTACCTAGGCATCCCGGATAAGACCCGAAATATCTTGATACTTGCCTGAAGACAGCATGACTCCCAAAATATTCACAAGGGAAGTTCCGAAACAATTACACAACAGCTACGAGTAAACAACAAATTATTTTTGTTCATCTCAATTCAATTAGACTTTTTCAGAATTTAATACTAGATTTTCGAAATATTTATCGAGGAATATTAAAAAATGTAACAAATGATAATGTTCTTCGAAATTCTTCTAATTGACTCTATATTCTCTCTCGCTAAAAAATGCACCGTTAAAATAGAATATATTTTATCATGGTAATTTACTATTTTACCGATAAGGATCTAACTTTAATAAAAAAAGGTACTTTTTATACATTTGCGCTTTCAATTTTAAAATCGTCAAGAGTTCACACATTGAATTCTATCTTATTTTCGTATCGTTTATGAGCGCATTATGTTTTCTTCTATTTGAATTTCAAATTACCACAAAAGACGTCTCGCCAAGAATTCCCAGCCGCAAGATCCACCCGAACATGCGGCAATAACAAGTAGTAGCTGCAATAAAAAAAAAGAGAGAGGGAACAGTCGCTCGAAGTTACTTCTTCGAATAGTAGCGATGAAACATTCTTTTCAGGAGTCGAATACAGAAACGTCGCCGGTCGCGAAAATCCAATAAAGACGGTGCTCGTAAAGCGAGGCAACAAAAGGATTACCATACCGACGAGAATAATGCACGATGTAACGATGTCGTGATGGCGAATTATAACAGTGAGAACTCATCGCGTTCTTGGAACGTTAACAAAAAAAATATGACTTTTTTAGCTGCGATTTTACGTAAGGCCGCGAGGGTTATTACCCAACGATTTCTGCTGCCGCAATGTCCCGCATGTGCCATCGATTCAATATTCAAATGATGCACATACTTCTTTTTAAACTGTATTATTATTAAATAATACAGCTTAAAAAATATCTATATAGATCAGCATACGCTGTATTATTTATTACAGACATTTATATGCTATATTATTTATTACAGACATACAGCGTTCGTATAAAAGGAAGTAAGAAAATCTTGATTTAAAATATCTCGAAACGGACTACTTCGCTTTGAGTTATCTCGTCGAACATTGTTCCCTGATCTTGTTTATTTTAACTTCCGAAGTACCCTACGGCTCGAAGGGCGACCGGATTTGATAGCCGCACGTGAGACTATCGCGGCGCGATGTTCCTTTATGATTTTCTCTTCCCGTAGCTAACCGTAGGTACTCGTGGCTCTTTCGGGGCTCGCTCGGAAAGACAAAACACGCGGGTGCGCATTTGCGAATTCGATGCGCGCCACGGAGGCGCGAGCCTAACTTGACAAAGAGTTGCAGGCGTCGGAAGTGAAATGCAGCGCGATATAATGGTGCGCCAGACAAATGTCGATGTGCGAGCAACAAGTGCCGAGAGGGCCGTCTACTTCTGACAATGAGCAGGAAATCTGGCCGGCACTCCACGGATACGTGTGCAAGTAGGGAGTGTAGGAGCGCACGCTGGTCACAAAGAGGCATTGCAGTCACAATTAGCGATCACGCAAATTCAGGTCTCGTTCCATTCAGCGACAGCTGTACTCTATACGGAGTCCCCCAGTACCGCATATATCACACGGCGACGAGTCGAAAGCGCCGCGGAGCACGAGAGCGCTTTGTTGTGTAAGAAACGTAGTGGTGGAGCGCGAATTGAATCAGTCATTCCGAACGAGCCCTGTCTTCACGGAAGTGTGTTTTACGGAAGAGCCGGGAAAGCCGGTAAAATGAACGATAAAATAACGTTTCGGAGGCGATTCGGTGTCTGGACTTTTCATAAAATATTCGAGGCTATCGATTTCGATAAGAAGAGATTGCCGCAGCGTAAACTCGAAATATTTAAGATTCCGTAATAATGCAGATCAATTCGGACGGATTTACTTCTTGCTGCAATAGAAAGAGTTCTAAAAAAAGAGACAAACATTTATTTCATACACTGAGAAAAAAAAGCTGTTGAATCAAAGTGGTATCACGGGATGCCAAAAACATAAGTAGTTCAATTGTATTATTATTAGACCCAATGTCCGCATTTTTAAACCAATAATTCAGTCATTGTTTTAATAATCCAAATATTGGGTCTATTAATAATACACGGAGAAAATTTTATATTAAAAATTACTATGTATAATAGTAGCCGTGGACTATTGCTGGAATCATAAAAATTTTTGCTATGTTATTATATTAATAATTATTAAACTCTTTTGTGAAAATATAGTAAAAATTTTTATAATTCCAACATGGTCCACGGTTACTGCCATACATAGTAATTTTTAATATAAAATTTTCTCCGTGTACAATTGAATGAACTACTTATGTTTTTGGCACCCCGTGATACCACTTTAATTGAAGCAACAGCTTTTTTTCTCAGTGTACACATACAAGAATACTATTATTATCCGTCGCATCGATTAATTTTTATTCACGTATGTGAAGACATGCAAGTAGCATTGTCAATTGTTTAATATATATGCATAAGCGTTAGAATGTGTGGCTTATCGTGCGCGTGTCATGAATATAATAATTGGTAATTGATAATTGAGGAAATACGCGGCGGATAAGGGAAACAATAGCGAGGCGCTTTGCGCGGCAGGGAAGTAAACGATATATATTAATCCTACAAATGTATACGCTTATCTACCTCCTTAATCGCGTTTTTACAGTTTGCACGCGATACAGTCATTAAAAAGGGAATTCGATATGTATCGCCGCGTCATTATTATACCGCCCGATTTATCGCGTACCCCGTAACTCGTTTTATATACGTGACAGGTGTAATTTAGAAATCGAACGGGTACTTAGTGCGGGCCTCGGGTGCGAAATATCGCCCGGAGATCGTAAAAGAAAACGCTAAACAGCAGCGGCGAGATTTCGCTCGAGTTTATACGCTCTTTACGTAGACGTGAGCGGCAAGCGGGAAAACGCATAAACAATATGGAAATAATTTTTAATTACTGGAACGGCAATAAACATACTCGGAATGAATTAAGTCCCGCGAGTGTAGTAGTACGTTAAATAGTAAATACCATTCGCCTCTCTCCCAGCAGTTGAAAAAATTAATTACTAATTTATGTCAAAGCGTCGGTGGATAATACTACCGCGCGTATAAAGTGTATAATTACGCTATTACTCAAGACTGATGTCGACATCGTGATTTACCTGATAAGCATACCAGTACACTGTGAAGTAGTTACTTATGCCCTAAGTTCAGCAAAGCATTACATAGGATAACGGATGATTCTTTAACAACCAACACATTTCTGCACATTAATTAATACTAACGTCATCGTAAAACTGTGTAGCTGTGTTACTATTTGACGTGTCCCGACAAGAGTATCGTAGCATGAATGAAATAGTTATATCTTATTCCGTGAATACGATGAAGGCCTTAATGACGGACGAGCTACGATTGCCAAGTCATAGCGCTTACTGTGGATAATGAAATTTTCTCAGAGCTACAGCTATGCGATCTGAATAGATAAATATTTCTTTGGCTATGTTAATGAATTATGTTTATGAATATAATGTGCATGAATAAAAAAAATATATTTATGTGAACTTTACTTCTTTAAAAATAGTTATCTTCAAACTTTAGAGAATTTAATAAGATTTAAAAATTTAAGAACCATTGATCGATGAAAATTTGAATATCCTCCGATGTTTTCTGAAATCTGATGGAATTTTATCGTCGAGCTTCCAACCGACATCTATTTTTTACTAATACATGATTAGGCGGGCATCTAACAGGAACAATTATGATTTGCCGAAAGTCTATTTTATCATTCCGTTCTGATAGTGTCGTTCCATTCCATTCTGGTGCCAAGGTCGGCTGGGTCGTTTCGGACTCGGTGGTCGAATGTCGGGGGAGCAGGGAGTCGATTCCGGTCTTCATGGTATCCTTGATTGTCTGCCCGATGTTGTTCAATGTGTTTCCGATATCATTCCAGACAGAATTCCGCCTCGCTCGGAGGCTGCTGGCTTGTGTGGCGCACGTCAAAGCGACGAGCAGCAAAAGCACGCTCAGAAAACGTTGAGGGAAATAAAATCTCATTTCTGTACCTTTCCTTGAAGGCACGGCAAACTGCCACCTTAAACAAACCTTAAACACGTTCGATACGTTATTGTGAGATATTTCCGGCATAGTATTACGTTAAAAAATTTGTTGCTTAACATTTTGTTACTTATTATTTATAAACTCTCTGATTTCCAATTATTGTAACTCAAAAGTTATCGCGACGTTCCAACATTAATGCAATGCGATCATCTCTCTTAGTTTATTCTCAAATTTCTGTAATCGAGAGGAGTAGCGCGATAGTTTTGGAATATTCTGTGTCTCTAATGGCTACAAACAATCTGTAAACACTCTTAGTATTGGTCGAAATTGAGTAACCGTGATATGACCAAAGCTATCAAATTTATTTCAGGGATTTCAACATACAGAATAATACGGGAACTCGAGTGTATGAATTTGTAAAACTCTATGTAATGTATGGCGAAGAAAGGTATAAAGGTAGAAAGGAATTGTTATTATATATTAAATATAAATAATGATATTATATAAATATAAATAATAAAAATAATATAATATAATATATAATATTATTATATTTTAAATTATATTATACTAAATATATTATAATTTATTATATTATATTAAATATTATAATTTATAATATTATATTAAATTAAAAAATTCTGTATCATAAAAATTTGCTGTCAAAAGCTTAAAGAATCCTGCACTAATGAAACAACTGTCTTGATATGCTGAATGATCACAAATTGCAAACTTACTGTAACATTTTTAAATATGCTTGGAGTCTACGATAAGTGAAATAATAGAAAACGCATAATGGAATAGAAAATGTGTACCTCCGTTTTCTATCTGTTCCGACTGCGTTTGGATGTGGTGCGCAATCGTGGGTAGTAGGTTACGTGCCGCGGAAAACGATGAATGGGTTGTCAGAAATGAGTTGTTCGGATCACGGTGGTGGAAGGTTCTTATCGTGCGGAATGAAGTAAAATACGAGCCTGTTCAGAAACATTTATGTGCACGTGCTCAATAATGTTTCCTCGCCCCTGTCTGCGCCTAGTCACGCGATTGCGCTCTCGTCGCGTCTCGCCGCGAATTCTCTGTATGCAATATAATACAACACTATGTATTTTCTATGTGTTATAACACAGCCGTCGAACGCGCGCTGTAATGCGAAACCAAATGTTATTATGGCACATCGTCCGTCTTCTCGCGAACAGATTTTGAACCGCAAGAGATATGTAGCAAAATCGATGTAGATGCATAAAATTGTATTGCCGCTTTCTTGAACTTTATTTCGCAGACAATACACTTTTTGTTTCCTCCAGAGACATTAAAAAGATTTAAAATTACGAAAGTATAATCCACAAATATCGCTTAGAATAATTTGACAAACAATTTGACAAACTCAAATTTGCATGTATTAAGTATGTCGGAGAATGTCGCTAACTTATGTTATGTATAAAAACAAATGCAACGAAACTTGACTCACGAACATCATCTTCAAATTTATTCGCACGATCTACGCAAAGATTACGAAGTGTAATCGATATTTTTGCATTTTCTGAGAGACCTTATGTTTATTCATCCATTTTCTCTCTTCGTTATTCGATATCGAGAACCGATCTAAAAGCAATGAATGCCGTGAAGAATTCTCTCGCTTTGCTCCGAGCAGTTTACTTTTTTAATCATGACGTACAGTAATGATAATTACAGCGTAGCGAGATATCGATCAAGCTTACGTGTCGAGTGTTTCAAAAGAAGAAATCAACACCAGAGCAGTTTTTTGACAAATTTAGTTGACGTATTCTCGATATAGTTTCAACAATAGAGAGAGTATAATTGAATAAATATGTATTTAAAAAATGCTTTATTAAAGGAGGATGTTAAAAAAGTTCGATTTTTCGCCCCCCTGCGGAACTTTAGTTCACCATAAAAAATTGTTGTTTGGAACCCACATGAACAAGAAAAGAGTCTTACACCCCAGAAATGCGGGGAACATTGATTTTTTTAAGATTACATCGAGTTTCCTTGTAAAAGTAAAATATTCGGATACCACACTAAAATTTTTCATGAATCGGATACATTGCGAAGGTTTTTTTTATTATAATTGGTATTTAAAGGTTTTTGAAGTCTCTGATCACGAATCTATTATCCAAATGTAGAATTGGCGAATCAAAAATGGCGTTCTTGACATGTAGCTTTGTACGTAGGATTACATCATTAAAATATTTTATCAAAATGAATCTGAGCGGGCTTTTTCAGACATGCTGATTACGAATCCATTTATTAAATGAAAAAAATCTAAGATGGCGGATTCAAGATGGCCGATCCAAAATGTTTGTACTGCCGGAATATAAAATCAGATAATTCACTTATTTTATAGAATAAAAATAAATACGGGATCTTTTGAGATCTTCCATAGCGCACTGCCAAAATAGAAAAAGTTCAAAAGAAAAAATGATTAATACAATATAGCTGGTTATCACATCCAGAACAATACTTCGCGCCGGAAGTGTTTGAAACAAGAGTACTAAAGAGTACTAAGATTAAAAGTACAAAGATTTTCAGCTGGCTTTACCTAGCGCTATTCCCCTTATCTCGCTGCCTCGTGTGCAACCCAAAAACTGCTCGAGGCTGGAGGCTCGTGGCTGCGCACGGAGCAGCGAGGTAAGGAGAATAGCGCTAGGCAGAGCCAGCTGTGTGAAAATCTTTGTACTCATTTTTTCATTTAATAAATGGATTCGTAATCAGCATGTCTGAAAAAGCCCGTTCAGACTCATTTTAATAAAATATTTGAGTGATGTAATTCTACGTACAAAACTACATGTCAAGGACGTCATTTTTAATTCGCCATTTCTACATTTTGCCATTTGGATAATAGATTCGTGATCAGAGACTTCAAAAACTTTTAAATACCAATAATAAAAAAACCTTCGCAATGCATCCGATTCATGAAAAATTTTAGCGTGGTATCCGAATATTTGGCTTTCACAAGGAAACTCGATGTAACCTCAAAAAAATCACTGGGGTGTAAGACTGTTTTTTCTTGTTCATGTGGGTCCCAAACAACAATTTTTCACGGTGAATTAAAGTTCCGCAGGGGGGCCAAAAATCAAACTTTTTTAACATCCTCCTTTTATGTGAGTTTAGTGAATCTAGTTTTAAAGATAAAAACAGCAAATTTTAAGTTTGAATTGTATATATAAACTTAAATATGAGTTAGACTTTATCTTGTCAAGAATTGGAATTGACGTTCAATGTAATGAAAAAAATTAATGAACGAGATTGGCACTCTTTTTTGCAGACGGTGACAAGTAATTAAATTTTCGCTTAGCAGAAATCGACTTGTCGAAGAACATAGGAGCCATTATTCCTATTTCTTCAGAACGGTGGAAGTAGCTCGAGTTTCAGCTACACGAAGGTGTTAGATAAATGAAGATAAGAAAGCTGAAGGAGGACTGTACGTCAAACGTGCGCGCGAGAAAGGATTCCCTACCTGGTTACGTTTTTGCACTTTGTATGCCAACGACGTTTTATATCCTGCCGGTACCCAGCTGTAAAACCCCGTAGTGCCCGCTCACAATGTAATAAACTCACTTCCAGGACGAATAACGAACGTTATTCACGGGGGACGCAGCCGTGGCGAAGGCTTTCTTTGAGCGACGGCGGGACGTAAATGCGAGAGCTTTCTCGACCAAGTCTCGTCTTGTTGACGAGAACGTATCGTTTTTTAACGGCTGGGTCAAAGGGGCGTCGTTTTATCTAAGCGCATGTGAATCTGTGACGCGATAGACGCTATCACACTTGCTCTCTCGCGTTTCCCATGCTTTAGCTTCCATTATCTGCCTGGATTTCTCGTTATTAGTTCAAGTGGTAAATCCCGCTATCTTCTTTTCGATTCTCCACGATAAACGTATAAGTAAGATATAAGTAAGGTTTGGGATTCCCGCGTGTGCTCTTACATGCACCGAGAATTCTTGATCAATCTGGAGTTGATTTTGTGTAAACAGGGGAAAGTCGATAACGCCGAGTAATAATAACTTTTACGTGAGAATAAATGACAAAATAAAGTTATTCAATTCTCAAATCTCAAGCTATTATAAACGTAATTTTATTTTACGCTACTTTGAGAAGACAAAAATTGAATATTCGTTAACAAAAATCGTTGGGTGGAATAAATGCGCTAAAAAAAGTCGTTCGCGTAAATTGATTAAAAAATCCGCAGACGAGGCAGAAATTTGTATACTTTCAATGAGTGTTTTTTTCCGTGTGCATATGTTTCGTATTAAACGAACTTTCATGCATAAAAAAATCTGAATTATTTGGTATAGTGGTCAAAGGATTCAGGCCGCTCGTTAAACCGAGTTACTTAACCAGCATGTACGCGATATACGTTTTTATTATTGGATATCTCTCCCGTTTTTGCCAGCCGTAATCTGACACGACTACAGGTCTCACGTGTATTACAGAATCCGTGTGCACGAACAACATGTACCTGTATATTGAAAAGCAACTAAAGCCGTGCAGGTAACTACACGTCAGTAATAACTGCGTTACACTAACCGTGCGCAACACGCGTATCGGGTTTCGCGTACACGTATAATTCAAGCTTCCGATATCATCGAAATCCGTATGAACATTTTTTTTCTCAAAGATCTCATTAAGTTAAGGCCAATAACGGCTGTTTATGATGAAGTCATTAAACGTCACTTACGTAAAATGTTACAGCCTTGTAAACGACATGTGCACACGTGTCCCTATCAACAAGAGCGATAAAAGTGGCATGGCTGATTACACGCGAAGTAACGAGCTGCAAATGTGACTGCGGAATATAGGAATACCGTGAGAAAAAAATATCGACAAGTGAAGTTTATAATTTGACTTGGATTTGATACACACAACAGACATATTAATAAAACGTCGTTCAAATATTGTTCATGTTAAGGCAATAACACGTAAAGTTTCTACTCGTCGTCGGAAGAAGGAATCGCATCAGTGAATATTGCAGCGCGTTTCGAAGTTCTGCGATACGAACGAAGAGCCGATAAATAATTCCAGTTCAGTCTTCCGTGGTAGTTTCTTAAAATGTTTTCGCAAACATTCTGTTCGATATGCAAAATATATTCGTGCGTATTATTTTGTCTGTAGGGAACTCATCGTGTTACAAGGTAAATAACAAGTTCTTTTTCGCACACGCTCGTTTCGCAATTACTTATGGGTCAATAATTACAAAGGAATTATAATATAAATCATTTCAATGTGGGCTTTTATCATCAAAGCTATGGAAACAGAAATCTTATGCTTGTACCGTTCGCGTTAGATTTGTTTCTCGCAAATTAAAATTTGCAATTTTGCCACAGCAAATATTGCTTGGAAACTGCGGGCATGCTAAGTGGAGTCTGCTCTTTATGGTCGTCCAACCGCAAGATAATTTCTTATAGCGCGCTTGAGAGCGAGAAATTTAATTGCCCAAGTTTGCTGCTTCGCAACTTTGTATCTTGTACGTTTCAAGTATTGCATCAAAATGTTTCGTCGCGCTCAAAACGGTTGAAGTCGCGAGAAGTTCTGCGCGAGTTTTTCTACAGAGCAGCGGAGTAGTTAAAATTTTTGAGTCATTATGGAAAATTCTACCGACGGATATCATTTTTCTACTAATGTCAAATAATTTTTAATCTTAAGTACATAATTACACTATGCATAATTAAGTACGCTCTTTTTTGTAATGCGTTATGAATTTAAATAACGGGGCTTTTTGTAACAAGCATAATTAATAATTTGCTTTCTTACGGTAAAATGATTTTATTAACAATTTTATTGAGGTACGCTCATTAAAATAAATGATCTAATTTATTTCTGAAAGTCCGTGGCGATCAAGAGATTAAGTTGGTGTGATGGCAGACGGGTTTAATTACGTTAACCTTAATTTAATCGCCCCAAGTCCATCGTGTTTCATAATTATGTGCCTGGTAATGACCTTAAATTATGGGACAACAAATCAGACTGTTTAAGCATGCAATTTACCAATATTTGCACATATCGATCCGCGCACCTAGGGCCATTTATGTCGCTTTCATGCACGCCGATGCGACTTCCGAAAAAGGAAATTGCATTCACCGAATGACAACGTGGAAAGTTTAATTCCTCGCTTGGCGCTTTCATTAAGTTCTTAAATAATTTACATTCACGCGCTCGCAAGTCGTTAGTATAATTTATGCGCTTTTTATTCCGTAACGGTCACTGTAGCAAATATTTCATCCATGTTGATCGTTCCTCAGAAACATAAAAACTGTACGGTGCGAACGCAAATTTTATAGCGGTAGGGAGCAGATGTTATTGGTTACAATTTTCGCGTTTCACGTTATCGCTACGTTAATTCCTTCGATCATATTTCATTTACAAGGATAAAATAAATATTCAGTTAAATATCTGGAATATTTATATTAGCGGAATTTTGCCAGATATGTGTTTATAATTCTTTTTTCTTTCAGTCGTATTACACGAGTTAGTTTAACATCGCGAAATTATGATACCGTACAGCGAGGAATTTACGTCTAGTTGCACGTGAAAAATTTGCCGTGGCAATTATCGTCGAGGTTTTATTTCCGTTAACAAAGTTTTTATCGTCGCTCGCGATCGCGTCTACAGTAGGAAACGTTTTTAATGTATTCACGCGTGACTCTTCATCTCTACGCAGCGGGAATACAGGGGGAATACAGCGGGAATACAGAGAGTGATTTATAAAAGGGAGGATACAACGCATGCGATAAACTTGATTCTTCTCGGTAAAATCTGCATGAGAAAAAAATCCCAGGCGCAGTTAATCACTCCAGGAGTTAATTAGCGCGTGATTAATTAATCATATGTCAAGGTATCAAATCGACCGATCTCCCGAGAGTTCGCTGACTCCAGTTTGGAACTTCAAGTTAATTAACCTTTCACCGATGCAACGGACAAATTACGGAAATTATCTTAATGAGCAAATGCATGTGCGCAAATGCGTATGCAGCTGCATCGTCGGTTCTTCTAATGTCAGACGCATTCGCGAGATCGGTAGACCGTCAACTCGTGCAGAGTTGGTATGTAGGGTTGCCGAATGTACATTCTCATTCAACCTCTGTCTTTTCTTAAACCGAGGGTGACTCGACCGACTCGAACGTGGGGATGCATTGTCCAGCATCTGGAAATTACAGTTGCACGTTTATCGATGATGAAACCTCGCGGCATGGATAATATTCGGGTATAATAACGTAACATTTTATTTATACAAATTTATCTACTATCGTAATATTCTCGACTGATAGTAATATTATCTATTCATGCTGCAGATAGTACCGATAAACGATCTTTCTTGTGTAATTTTGCAAAATAATACCTACTGACTTCGAAATTTTTAATTTTGTTATTCATTATTTTATATTGTGATAGTTAAATAAAATGTCTTTATATTATGTGTATTAATTTAAACTGCAATTCTTTTTTAAAGTTTACCAATAGAGTTTCTCAACTGCTTGATCCACTGAGTTATACCTGAACATGGTAGATGTCATTCGAAGTGTCTCGGAGCTAGAGACCCTTTAATCAGAGACTGGCAATAAGGCGATTTTGTCAAAATCCTGCGAGAGAGAAGGATATACATTCACTATCGCTTTCTCTTTCTCCCTATCTCTTTCTCTGTCTCTTTTCTATCTCTTTCTCTTTCTGTTTCTCTTGTTTTTGACGAAACTGGCGGACCAATCAAAAGTGGCCTCCTTATGGTCAGTCTCTGATTAGAGGATCTCTACTCGGAACTCTTTTGGCTATAATAAATAATGATTTTCTTTGTGATATCGTTAATAATTTTTAGTTTTAATTTTCTTTAATAAAATTATTTTATATATAACCAGGAAATATTTTATGAGTAGGAAAAATATGAAAAGACACATTAGCAATAAGAAAAGCAATATAGTTTTACACATGTTTTAATAAATAATTATTGTGTTTGGTTTCAAGTTCAAAAATATTCTTTTATTCCAAAATACATATATTTAAACAAGATTAATAATCTAATATATCTTGCAATCCTAATAGGCTGAAAAAATACTGTATATGCACACAATGCCATAATGTATCGTCTCAATATGTGTTGTGTACAAGCCACGGTATTTTATAACTAGTCCGAAACATATATTTTTCTATAATCTCAACCGCGTATTTATTGCTCAGCATATTAACTGCTTTACTGCGATAATATAACCATTTTGCGTGGAATTGTTTTATTGAACCGCGTATTTATGTTTGCACATGTAAAAGCCAATCGCAATTCCATCTATTAGCGTGACATTATTATCTCTGGAAATCTCAATTAGCTATTTTATATAAACAACATTAAATTCATCATTTCTTCCTATTTATTTAAATTTTGAAACAATAACAGAAACTGTCGGCAAGGTTTGTTTAAATAATATTTTGTCCATTTCAAAGAAGCGAAAATATTTCCAGGAGACGAGAAGATCTCAATTTTAAAGATAACTTTATAAAAATATGGTGTCTACTTCATGCGAAAATTTCAATTTTATTTTAGTCTGTCGCCGACACGATCGATACAACGTTGCATGCGATTAGGAAATTCTCGCGAAATTAAATTTCCACGAGAATGAACGTAGTTTGCGTTACGCTATAGATATATACTATAATATATCGCGCGAGAAGAGCAACAATAATCTTGCTATGCGCGTTCGCATCCAGACGATCACAAGATATATAACAAATTCCCAATTACACAACGCTGGGTATCAAAAGCGGGACGCGAGTCTCTCTCTCTCTCTCTATCTCTCTCTTTGTATAGATGAGCAAACAATCGGTTGACATAAGCGAACAACGTATCGATAATTGTAGACCGAGAGTACCGCTGCAAATTGGGACTAAGGTAATGCCACGAACGCGATGCCATTGTTGCCTGATGGGACTTCCTCTTGCGTGCTCGTATATTTGCGTATGTATGCGGCTTTGAACATGAACCGTGCGCGATATATGTGTACGCGCACACACACATGCGCGAACGCAGGTCGCACACGTGGCGCGATCGCACATATATGCGGTATACGTATGATTTGCCGGAATCGGCTTTGCGGTCGACCAGCGAATATATCACTGCAGCTTTTGTAGCTTTGATTCCGATCGCCGACGAGAGAATGAGGGTCAGCGGTGCACCACCCGGCTATTTTTGTGCCGTAGGTACCTCTCCGAAACGAAGCTCCCGTTGGCTTTCGCGCTGTTCCGCTTGCGATCGTTGCTTTCGACTCTCTCGAAAATTGCCACTTCGAGCGAAGATATAAGGGAGGGATTTAACCCTTTGACGCACGGATTTCAACAGCACGCCGCACGCCCCCGGCGTATAAACAATCACTATCATTTACATTATAGACGGAGATACAAAGCGGTTAAGCTCTGCGAGCATTATGGGTGTTATACGCTGCGTTGATTTTAAATACATTATTCAAGAGAGTAGTAAAAAAGTAGAAATGATAACGATACTGGAATGCTGAACTTGATGTCGCATCGAAGGATAAGAGGAGAGTGGTCTGAGTAAGCGGAGAACCATCAACCTCATTTCAGCAGCAAAAGTGAAACGACATAATCCGTTATTCTTGGAAATTGCAGAAAAAAAAACTGCGAACCACCTGATGGACTTCTCTCGTTCCCATTTTAAAGCCCACGTGGATTTGCATTTAAGTCAGTTGATACGGTGGTACGCATCGAAACCTTGGAATCCCCGTGTTAAGCCATTAAGCGAGACTATCCTTTTCTTATCCATTACGGAGGCAAGCAACGAAAAAAATCGAGTTTTCTTCCTGATTATATTAACGCGAAGCGTAAAAGCGTTTGGTTATTTCGGTCGACTAGACCTCGTAACATTACCGCATTATCAAGTCTAACTGCAGTAGTTGGGTTAACCAAGTTAAACAAGAAATTAAACAACGAGCAGCCTTATCTCAAACAGCGCGTTAACAAACATGTCTCGCCGCACGGCCGTCTTCTTCAGACGGGCGAGAGTCATCGATCCACCTTATCTCCACGCGATCCCCATTGTGCCCGGTGCTTTAACGAGTGCCGATGGGACCCGTAAGCACGACGGCGCGGCGCAAGAAAGAAGGGTTGAAAGAAGCGACGACGCCGGTTGGGGTTAGAGCGGGGAGTAGAAGGGCGACGTAAGGTGGGTACAAGTCGACGAGTGAAGGGGACTCCCTTCTCGCGGCCGGTATTAAAGCTATCCCGCGTAGCTGGCACCGAAGAGTCCCCCGGGGAACGCCACGGCATTCGCCGCGGCTCCCGAAGGATTTAAAGAATGGAAAAGCTCGCGTACCTCCGCGTACAGACACCCCATCGTGCGCGAGCGCGACGAGTTAAGGAGGATAGAACTCCTCGTGACGGCGTAGCCCGCGAATAAATAAAAATAACGTCGCTCCCTGCGAGAGACGGGTGGTAAATGAGCCGCTCCTCGTGGATCATTTGTCACCACGCCCCGGAGCTGAGCGCGCCTGATATTACCGTTGTGAGCCGAGGGTGTCATTACGCGACGTCGGTCGATCATCAGGCACGTAGCGTTTATGCGGACGTTAATTGTTGCTATTATTTTGCGTCGGTGTATATACCCGGCGGCTCGAAACAGCGCTTACGCGCGTATGAAAAATTCGCTCCTACAATATCTTGCACGTACATATTACCTCGCGTGTACATCGCTATGATAAATTTAGGGGATGTTAGATTCGTACACTCGTCCGCAAATTCAAGGATTTCCATCCATCATAATAATTTCTGATTATTATAATTACATTGCTGTATAATAATTGATGTTTGTGACTGGAACGTGTACTGATGGATAATTTATCAATTCAATTCAACCATTAGCGGTAATTATAGTTCACGGGCACCGCGGAAAATGTTATTGACAGTTGGATAAGCCGGGTAACTATATAACGACGTTCCTTGATCATGAATCATATTTATGAGACAGTATAAGTATGTATGTTTATAAAGCGAAGCAAAGTGCAAAGATAAAATAATTTCTAGGAGAATTTTAACACGACGCTTTGAGAGATTGAGGCATTTCCTGATGCAAAAATCCAAATCGCTTTTGCGTATCACACACGATACATTAAAATTAATAGACGTTGTTAGATTTAAATTTTTACAAACTTAAATCGCGCACGAAGTTGGACAACAAATCCGATCAAGTACATTCGCACGGTGGACCTACAAATCGTTATGCGCCGCAATCCCATTCGGCGCCGGCGAATTAAAAGTTCGGGCGGTATAACGGCATGCTTTATGATGCGCCGCGCCGTGCGGCGAAAAACAAGGCAGAACATTTTAGCGTTGCGGAGTTTTTTTCCCATATGACTTGTAACTTTTGCGAGAGCGACTTGGAACTTTCGGGATACGGCGGAACACACGCGAGCTGTATGAAATATGACGGGATGCCATTAAAAGAGCTAATGAGTATATACGCTGTGTTACGCGTTTCTGCTTTAAACGGACGTACCGTCGGGATTTGACGTTTCGTGCGAGTGCCTGTACCGGAGTTATCTTTGCGTCTCGCATGAATACGGTGAATGGGTTACGCGATTCTGCAGAGCAGAAAAAGAGTTGTTTTCTACGTTTTTTCATTACAAATTGAAGTAGAACTGCTGTAGCTGTTTGTGCGAAATTTTTAACGATAGAAACATAGTATTATATATGTAATCATTGTAATTTAATATAATAACATATAATAAATTGTAAGACGACTTGACTGGCCATAGATAGTATTATATTTATTACTACGTATCAACCATACGGATTGTGGTCCTCTACGAGTATTAACACAAAGAATTTTTCGTTATATTTTGCCGCAAAATTTACTACAAATTTTACTATGTTTGGTAATAA